>JAAIXJ010000719.1:0-81654 GCA_013403705.1 Heliconius hermathena | reverse complement strand
GTTAATTTTAAATGTGAATTGGTAACGTTAACAAGCCCTGGCTTAAACCCATTCGCGCCCATCTGACCGTGCGTCTCGTCCCGTTTAACTTTATTACTCGATACCCGGACGTCATCCATTTTCTTCTATACTATA
Organism: Heliconius hermathena; assembly: GCA_013403705.1. Lineage (NCBI taxonomy): Eukaryota > Metazoa > Arthropoda > Insecta > Lepidoptera > Nymphalidae > Heliconius > Heliconius hermathena. The sequence goes on along the minus strand of JAAIXJ010000719.1, from coordinate 81,519 downwards.
ACGAATCAGGAAAAAAATTGTATCTGTACTTTGACTAATTTGCCTAAAAACAATGTACGAAATGTAAAAATATTAATAGAATTTGAATCTATGATTTTTTGACATGTTGTGAACGATTTCGTTCGTTCTACGGTATATTTGATTTTAACGACTGGCACACCTGACATAACATCATAAGAGCTCAGATAAATTATAAGAAATAATAAGATACCGCCTTAACAAAAAATATTGATCGAGATTAGTATCTACTTTCCATTGACGTGTTAATTTTGAATCTGGAACATCTGATGAGAAACCATAACAGTCCACCTCTACTATAAGAAAAAATAAAATACCGCTATTGTGAACGAAGTTCAGCGTAATAGGCATTTTACATTGGTATATTAACCATTGGATCTGGAATATCTGATGAAGAACTATAAATTATAAGAAATAATAAAATGCCATAATTTTCATCGATAAATAAAAATAATTATAAATTAAGGCGTGGCACTGCACGACACAGGGCACGGTTCGACTATCACTGCGATGGTTGAGACTTCGATTACCGCTCATGTAAGCTATTATATTTAAATTGTTTATATTTCTTGCTCAATTTTAGTACCAACTCAACACATATTTGGGAGATAAGCACGAAGTGTCTGGATTCTACGGTCTCTGGTCTTTGCTTACTTGCTGCAAGTTTTAATCACAACGGGTTAATAAGAGTAGTATTTAATAAAATACACTTTTGTATTTTTAAGTGCATTAACACACCAAATTTATAATAATATAATATCAGTATAATGTAAAATTTTAATAAGACAATTGCCAAAATATAAGCCTAAGTTGTAATTCTTTGCCGTCTTTCTTTAAAAATAATAGCTTTTGAGCAATTTTTATATGTAAAACATATTAATATATATAGATAGGTGCTAATAACATATTGTTAAGATTAAATGCAATGTATATCAAAACAAACATTCCAAATAGTAAGTAAGCTGCAACGACTAGTGATTACAGTTCTCCTGCAATTAATTCATAGTATATAGAAGCAGAGATTAAACAGTAAGATATTGACAAACAGCTTAGTGTCCGCTTTGAGTGGGAGCGGGTACTGTATCAGCACTACCGTAATTAGTCCTCCTGTAAATATACCTTTGAATGTTGATAGGCATTTCCAATCAGATTTTAATTTTGATTTATTAGGTAGACCTGAGTAGAAGTAGAGTCCTATAATTACATATGCATTTTTAATACTAATCTAAAAGTTTTTAAATAAACTATAAATAAATATAGTGCAAAAAGCACTGGTAAGTAATTATAATTAATTTTAAAATAAGTAAATGTATATTACAAATAAACAAAGATATATTTTTATAAAATTCCAAGTCTTGAAATTATTTTTGTGCAAGCCAAGACACATAAGAAACTATTTTGTTTATATTACCATAATTACTTTTGCCTTAAGAATAAATGTAGAAAACAATATCATAATTTATATAGTTATCTCTAGAGCACCAGGTATTTGGTAGAAGTATTCTTTTATTGGATAACTCGCGCTACCGTCCGCCACGCTGTGGAAAATGTAACAAAAACGGAATTAATTCAGAAACTTTCTTTTTTAAAATTAGACTAAATGCTTTATTAGCTCATAAGTTTGCGTCTAATATGCTTGCAACATTTTTTTAATGGTTCCGTACCTTAAAAGGTAAAAACAGAACCCTTATGGGATCACTTTTTTGTCTGTCAAAACCATATATATCGAGATCACATAGTGATATCTTGCTAAAATCTCAAACATTTAGATCTATGGTTCCTTGACGCACAAAAAATCAAGTTTCTAAGCAATCAAATATACGAGCATTTATGAATTTTCATTTTTTTTGCAAGTTATTTGAAATTACAAAAACTTATAGGGTACTAACTTTCCGTGTACCTACATTTATGAAATTTGGCCGGAATGGAGAACTTACAATACAATTAAAGGAATAAGTCCGAAAAGTGAAAATTTATAAGTATTTCATAGAAAATTATTCTATTTTCTTCGAAAGGGCTAAGCTGCTATTGACCTGGATGGTCTTTATAGCGTTACCGGACGGAGAGAGGCAAGAGATAGCCTGCCCCTGAAAAATAAATACAAGCTCTAATGGGTGCTTTGTGAGGGGGCAGCGATCGCATTGGGAGCCCTGCGTACGCTAATGAAGAGGGTCTTTGACGCGGACATGCTGTGAGATAGGACTGACCTCGACGCTTCTTGCGGCAGTGGAGAGTGTGTCATAAGACTGAGGAATAAATTTTGCCTATATACTGGGCGTTTGCGATTGTGATTGTGACGTCGGGAACTACAAGGACACAAGAAACAGATGTGAGGACCGAACTACACGCTTCGCATGAGGGGTTTGAGTGGGAAACTGCGCGTTCGTAATAGCGCTTGGCTAGGCCTTTGCAGAATACCTTTAGATCAGATATTACTTCAAAATTTTTGTGTATGTCCACGTACCATGGCACTCGTCCACTCATCATCCAGATGAAATACGGATAAATTTGTTTTGGACCTGAAGGACGTCTATCTTGGTATATGCGAGTACGACACACTCAAAAAAATATAAGTATAAAAAATATATAAATATATATGTACACTATGTACATGTATATTTTAAGAACCTTTATCTGTTTGTACACGCTATTAATATCCTAATAAATTATTGGGCTTGTTTATTTTCTTTTCAGTTTTATACAGTCGGTGTTTTTGTTTTTATAAATATTTTTTTATTTTTCAATAAAAAAAATATTTTCACTAAGTCCAATGGCGTCCCACAGCTGCCATGAGTGTTTTTTTAACGTCACCTATCTAAGAATACTTGGGCTGCTAATACAAATCTAACGATACCTCAATTATGTAAATCCGTTTAGCGGTTTTGGAGATATGAGTTATACATACAAGATACGCGCGCAAAACATAACCCTTCCTTAGCAGTCGGGAAAAAGAGACAATCGTTTAACAAAAACTGTTCCCGTTCATCCACTTCATGATGAGTCGGGACCCATGCAAATTTTACAGGGCTTCTTGTAAAGATTTAATTGGTTGAAGAATAGATCCGGACTAATGAACAATTGAGCTTGGTTTTTTCTTCTTAGTTTTGTGTAGCCGGGTTTTTTATATTTGTTTTATTTAACTTTCGCAGGCGTGCTATATGTTGATCATCATTAGTCAGCATCAGGTTAACGGTTTTAGAATAAGGCATTTTTTTAGCGTCACGTCTGATAAACTAGTAACAGAATAGGCGGGGGGAATCCTGCACGTAGCAGGATAAGGGGAACCTGGGAACCTAGTGTTAAGACACTCCGTTCACACTACTTTCCGAAGAGATCTCCTGCGCCACGACAGGCCTGACTCAAAAAAATTATGATTGTAACAAAAAAACTACACAGGTATACATATAAGATAGGTAAAAAGTTAAGTATAAACATAAGCTATTACATACATATAAGATACATTTTATTTTTGAAACAATCAAAAATCCTTATCGAAATTACGAAAATGTTGCCCAAGATTTTAAAATGTTCATATTAGTAGTCTCTTTAATTATGTTACAAACATAATATATGAAAAACACGAATACTTTAGTGTAAGCGGGGGTAGCCGCGAGCAGGTCACTGGTATTTAAATATAATTAAGCAGAATATATTTTAAGCAAATGATTATTCGCAATTTGAGCATTATGATCGAAAATTTTAACTCCAAATGTCATTTACCGTATGGTAATCACTTTGACGATTCCATTTTAATATTTGATGATAATTTCGGTTTCGTATGATGGTTTTTTTATATAAAGCTTTAATGCTTTATTACTCATCTCTCTGACGTGATCAGAGACTCTGTATATTTGTAAGGTTTTAATTTGTAAGATTTTTAAGGAATTGTCTCATTGAGATTTAGGTTTTATCAAATGTAATCAAATCCTTCTAACAATCAACTATGAATTTAAACTTAAATGAGACAATAGTACTCAAGCGACAATAATAATATAACGAAATTTTCGACAAATAAAAACACAACAAAATTTGGACTGATAAAATTGGATTGCGATTTGAAAAATAATGAATTTAACCAAAGTTTAGCTAGGTCAGCATGCCCAAGTTCTGGCCACTACTGCCGTCGAAAGCTCCCTCTATGTCCAGGGAGATATTATATCCGGTTTCTTCACGAAGCATTCTATAATATATTTTATCCGATTTCTAGAGGGAATCTTCGGTCCGAGATATATTATGTTTATTTTCACATAAACAAGATTAAAACTCATTTGCTAGAGTCGTCTATGTACATAGAGTATTGCTATGAAAATTATATATTTTTAACATTATTTCGAACCATATATGTGGCAATAGCGAAAAAAATAATATTTTTATTATTTGCGGGTTTTATAACAATACAAACGAAACATGTTTCGTTTCAATTGTCATTCAGCTTAATGTACAGATTAAGGCTTCACTCGAATAGTAAATATAACGAGAAGATCATCACGAGAGTTGTTATTGAAAATTGAAATAACTGTGAATAAAAGAAAATATAACAGATATTTTCTATAAATACAACAGATATTATCTATAAATGATTAAAGTTTTTTTATTTCACTATAGATTATAAATTAAAATATTATTTATAAGACCTTAGTAATTTATTGTGCTTTAGTAATTTATTGTACGTGTGCTTCTGATAAACAATAAAGCTGTTAACAACTTTGCCAATGTGTTCTTTTCTCATTTCTTAAACTGAAGCTGCTCAGTTATGGTCCTATGTCAAATGTTCCAGAACTGTAATTTTTATATGTCAATGGAAAGTTGTTATCACGTTCAACAACTTTTACTAAAGCGTCATTTTAGGTTAGGCAATACCTATAGTTAACTGAATCAGCTAGTTAGAATCAGGTGTGCCAGTTATCTAAATCCAATATAGCCTAGACTCTCCTGAGGTCTAATAATAGCTTTGCCACAAAAAATAATTATTCAAATACGTCCAGTATTTCAGAAGATGTGCTTTATACAAACAGACAAACAGAAGACATACAATTTTAAAAATCATGAAATCGTATTCAGTTCGTCTTTTTACAGTTCTTTAAATATTTTATTTTAAATTTATGAAAATTAATAATGATATACCGGCGTCGTGGCGCAAACGCGACTGGACCCTGCTGTATGCGGGATATAGCGTGAAGTTGGAAACAAAAACTATACCTAAATAACCAAATATACAATTTCAAAAACACAACAATTTTGTATGTTCGTCAGAATAGCAGGTGAAATATCACGTATATTCTACCAAATTAACCAATATTGTTTGCACCTTGTATAAATTCAAAGCTTGTTTCCAAACATTTGTAGTCTATAAAGCCTATTGGATACGTGGATACGAGGAATACGCGGCGCAAAATGCAATTATTCCTCTCGATTACAAAATTGGCAAATATTTTATAGCTAAAATGTCTACTCGATGAAAATGTGATATATGTATGTGTACGTATATTATTTTTAAACGATTTATTACGATCATATAGGCAAATCTTGTATGAAAGATGTTTACATATTTATTTTAATACATTTATATTAGGATTATTGATTTGATTATTAAATATATTGTAATTTATTTAATATTAAGAATATAGAAATATTTTAATAGTTCGACATATATTCGTATCAAAACAAAATATGGAGAAACTAAGGGATCACCGGTTAAGAGAGGCCTTTGGATATACATTAACCTTTCTACACAGTGCCTACCAGACAGGTTAGTGAGGGATGACGAATATCCGTGTAAAATTGTGGCTCAAAATTAGAAATGGAGTAGGTTGGCGCAACGCCAGACTTCTTGCCCTGTTTGTCTTTGCGTTAGTACTACAGAGAATTCACCCCTAACAAAAAATCTAATTGGAAATTATTTGGCACAATTTACAACAATAACAACTCTTTAGTAGAAACGTAACTATAATCTATACATATAATAAAATTGTAACTCATCTATACATGGAAGATGTACGAGAAAAAATGTTATTGGGGGCGTTTATAAATGCAATAGAAACCAATATAATGATTTTAAAAGTTTTTGTCTGTTTGCCTGTGCGTTTGTTCACGCTAATCTCAGAAACGGCCTCACCAATTTATGAATGAGAAAATGAATACTTGTGCAGTACAAGCGGGCGAAGCCCTTAATAAAGTGAATGTGCAACTTTAATGATAACCGAAAGTAGGTAGCACCTACTTGGTGAGTGTGTTTAATTTTGGAACTTTTTTATTTTGTATCACAATTGTAATTTCTATTAACAATCGCATCAACAAATAGAATTATTCAAAACTTTCTATTTATTGAACTATGTTACTACTTTCGTTTAAAGTTAAATAGAAGAGGATATAAAAAGTTATTAACATATTTTAAGCATTGGCACTAAATAACACTAATTCTAAAAAAGATTTTAAGTAACTATGCGCATAATTATTATAAACAAGCTGCTCGATACACTCACCAACCCCCTACAATTGCAATGACTAAAAATAACACAATTTCAGGAATCTATTATTGTTTAAACTTTAGAGTATAAAATTTGATGATCTATACTATGATATATATTATAAAGAGAAAAATTTTGTCGTGTTGAACGCTCTATTCATATATCAGATACTATCGGTTCGATTTAAGAAATTATTATATAATATTGGATAAACCATTTATCGAAGAAGGCAAAATAAAAGAAAAACGGTAGAACTGGAGAGAAATTACAAAAAACTAAGGCATAATTTCGAAATTATTTTAAGCAATTCAGTATTATTACAATAAATCAATAAAATGGATATTTTAGAGACCATCACAGTTTTAAAATACGGGGGAGAGAATAGACGTATGTAGCGATGTTCAGGTGGCAAGTAGTTTTTAAGTATCTTCATGCTCTTTAAAATAAATCAACGCGCGAACATTATAAAATCGTTTATTATTATACAAAACAAGTCTAGCGCGTCGACGCAAGATATTTTTATACGATAGAAAGATGCGCTAATATTTAAAATTGCTACTTTTACATGTGCTGTTACACAGCCTTATGTGTGCCGTGACCTCTTTTTTTTAATAAAAAGGCGAAATGGCTACGTTACGTTGTTTGTACTCGGCAAGTCTGTACAACACGAATACTACTAAAATTTTGTACTTAACGATATTTGTTTTGTTTAGGAGAAATAATATATAAACATAATATATATGTATGTATATATATACGGTGTCCACCTCTGGTCAGTAGATCCCACGACGTGGCCAGCACATTTCCATTTTAATTTCCGTGCATGAATTGAAGCGTCACTCGCATTGGTGATTTTTCTTTTATTTTAGCGTCTTACTCTTTGTATTGAGCATACTTCTCTCTGACCCCCTTAGACAGCCACTGAGGATATTATGATATTATTTGCGCCTTTAGTGATCTTCCATGTCTGGCAATATACATTATGATGTCTATTATATATTAATATAAATAATAATTAATAATATGTCTGTCGGTTTATATTACTTTTGAAAATTTTATTTAATCTTTATTTCTAAAAGATCGCTGTTTCTATCAAAACTTATGAATTTTGCCAGATATATGTATTTTTCGACTTGTTCTTTTGGCTCTCCATATATTATTATGGGTCTCTTCCAGCTGTCATCTTAGTTTTGGTTAGGTTCATCTCCAGTCCCTTCACTGGCTTGATGTAGAGACTATCATGCACTATTTTTATGAAATTATAGATAAATTATGTAAAAAATACTATATTCCATTACCATGTTATATATCTACACCAGCAAAAGTTAATCATTTCAAATACTGTGTAATAATATAATTACGAAGGAATCTAGGCATGCGATTGCATATTCAGCCAAGTTAAAACAAATGGCAACGCGCTGTGTATTATATTAAACAATTTTGAGCTATTTTTGACTCTTTCACGACTACACTTTAGCAACTTTTTTAAGTTCAACATTTGACTTGGATAATTTTACCACTAAGCAAAATATATCAACCTATTAGGTAGCCCTTAGCACCCATATAGCCCATATAGCCCTTTATCAATTCAGTCGAACACGAAGCATTAATTAATATTGGACTTGGCTCACATTTCACATTTATGTTTTTGTCAAAATATAATTATTTTTGGAATGTGTTATTCACATTCAATAATAACAAATAAAATAATTCTATTATTACAATAGTGTTAGCAAGTACATTGAAAACGCTTATAAAATATTTTGACTTAATATTTTACTTAACTGACAGGTGTAAATAAAATTGGATATGGACAAAATATTTTCTTATAAATTTAGTCATTCATATTTGTATATTGCTTTTTATTTCTCAAATAGTGAGAACGAGAATTTATTTTGCATATAGCAGAAAATATTAAGTAATATTAATGATTTATTATTGTATACTGTAGTAAAACGGATTTTTGCATTAACAAAGTAAACATAACCGTGTGTACCATACCGGTGAAGCCGCGAGCGGAAAACTCGTTATATACTCGCTATAGATATAAATAAAATAGAAGTGTCTGTCTGTAATTTCAAATAAACTGTGCTTTTAAAGTGTGTATAGTTATTTACATGATACTACATTTTTGTATATCTAGGATTTCTATGGGAATTACACTGTAAGATAGAGGAGGTTGTGGAGCAACAGAAATTTTACGAGAGTGCGCGAGTACATACCGACCAGATAAGAAGCTATCTGTCTGAAGTAATCAAACATTCTTCTATTAAATATGACATTTTTTGCGAGTGAGAACCAATAAAATCGCAAAGGGTTTAAAATTTTATTTGTTTAGTGTGTAACAGTATACATAAGAGGAAATGAAATATTTGAATTAATAACTTTTTAACAAATAATATTAAATACATTATTATTTTGAACAGGACATGAAACATATTATGTTGATACATTTTGTAAACTATCTGTGCAAAGCTACTCAGCGTTGAGCGAATCAACTCCCTTTTGTCGTATTTGAGATATGAATCTGAAATTTCTTGTGAAAAATCTTTAAAATCATCAAATGATTTCTCTAAGCAAACTTTATAAAAAAAATCATATGAAAATATATTCAGAATCCTGTAACTGTCTATCATTAAAATCATTAAAGTGTCAATGCTACAGGAAACACCAAATGCTAATATTATTAATATATTATATTATTTGTATATTTTGTTAACTACATCACTTACAAGGCAATTAATAAACGATATTTTTAGGCAATATCATAAAATTTTGTTTTAGTATTAGATGAAGTCATAATACATCTCGATTTTATTTTTGTAACGAAATATGGGATACTGACATTGTATTCGGAATATATGATGCTGTCCTACTTTAAAGTAGTCTATTAATAACTGATGAATGTGTTATTTTAATCTGCTTTTATTGTTAATTTATTAAAAATTAATAATTATTTGAAAAAAACGGTATATATGAGATATTTACAAGGGCAAGACAATAAAACAAAAAATCTTTCCGTAAGTCCCAGCAGCCAGCGAGCTAAGTAGGTCAAGGACGTACGCAATCCGCCGGGCGACCCCCTCTCCCAAAGCGTAAATCGAGCATGAAATACAACTGGAAATTTTATGAGCAATCTAGCTTTGAATATGTAGAAAAAAATACCTTTTTAAGATATTTTTAATCACGCTAACAATGCCTGTGCCCAATATATCTGTATATATTTTTTGGCATTTCATTATTTTATTCTTTGGTATTTGATTATTTCTCTATTTTTAATGAATATACATAAAATCCCCTCTCAGTGTTACTAACTGCTAGATCTTCTTTAACAGCTGCTATATTTTTTTATAGCCACTTACTAGTACCGAAATGAAGAACTATCTCTAAATCAGTATTTCATTTTGCATTTGATGATATGAAAATATGTTTAATAAATAAGTTAATTTAAGAATTGTGATACAAATTAAAATTAGTCTGTCTACTCATGCATTTGTAGAAACATTTTATATATTAATTATATTATTATTTTATATAATTTAAGCAAAATCCAAAATTTTATTTACCATTGCATACCGATCATAGCTACATCCACTTTGAAAATAATGTTATGTTAGTTTTGTCTAGTTTTCTTATCTTTCCGCATCTTTATCCATATTTCCTTTAGAGGTGACAGTAGCAACCTAATATCAAATCAGCCTATTCCCAGATTTTCATCTTTATTGAAACACTGTCCGTGACATCCCGTCGCGCTTTATTTTTATTCCGGTCTTGTACGAAAATAGTCGCGGCTGGCGACTATTTTCGTACAAGACCGGAATAAACTTTTCTTTAGAGAACATATAAGTAAAATTTAATATTTTGGTTCAACTTTGGATTCATTTTTGTTTCAATAACTTGAAATTTTTCCCGCAACTATATTTATAACAGTTACATATACTCTTAAAATAGCTTAGATATCTAACTTCTATTTGAATACGTACAACTTCGTTAAGAAAATAATTTAATTAGTGCGGTTTCTTATTCTACATATTTATTTAAAGAATCTCAAGAAGAACTGAGGTAGTAGCCCTTTATAACTGGACTTTGCTATTGTCTTTTTGCTATGACTTTGATATTGTACTCTGAAAAGTATTTTAAGTAACATTTGGGATTGTAACCTTCTTAAAAGATATTGAGGATAAAATAATGTTTGTTGTACACAAACATTATTTTATCCTCAATATCTTTTTATCCTTATCTACTGAAACATATAAATTCCAATTTTCCTTCCGCCATTCAATTCAAACAATACACAAAAATTTTTATAAATATTCATACTGCAGTCAATATTCCACGACCGTTTAAAAAGGAAGCAATAAGGCGTTGGAGCAACTTATCAGAAAATATTCCTTTGAGAAAAGATTGCAATTTACGATCTTTTACATCCAAATATTTTTAAAACTGACTTAATATTGTAAATAATGTTTACTAAAATCTAATAGATATTAATGACATTCATGAGGTTTAAATTATTTTATTTGTGTGCGGGATACAGCGTGAAGCTGATTTTTACAGTTATATAAAAATATATAAATAAATTTTTATATAATACATATACTAGCAACCCGCTCGCGGCTTCGCCCGCTTAAACTACTGAATTATTTACTTAATTTAAATTACTCTTTTTAGACAGAAATATGCTGACTATACCTTATTTTTAAAAGATACGACTATGCTGTCGCTGACATTCTTGTAGATCTTATTAAGAGGAACAATACCCCAATATATTATTTTCATGTAGTACTTACCATTAAATCAGCGCATGCGTGAAAGTGTCTCAACGGGTAGGACTTTGTACACATTTATCGTGTTTATGTCAAATTACATTAAAATGAACTTTCCTTGATAAATACTCTACCTGATGGTGAAAACCGCATCATAATCCGTTGGATGGATTAGAAGAAAAAGACTTCGAAAGGTACAGACAGAAGCGGAAGGCGATTTTTTTTATATATTATAAATAAAATAAATCAGCTTCACGCTGTATCCCGCACACTGCAGGGTAGGCAGAGGGAACCTAGTGTTAAGACACTACGTTCCCCACTTTCTGGCAAATTCTAGAGGCATTGCGTGTTGAGTGGCAGAACTCAACGCCGCACTTGTCCTCGACACCAGAGCGAAGAAATGGAAATATAAATTTAAATAAATATTTCATCTCCTCGAGTGGGGATCGAACCCACAACCAGTAGGTTTTACAGTCACACCTTGTGCCGCTGCGCCACGACTGGCCTCTTATACGACTTTATATATTATAGATAGATAAAAATTTATAAGTAGTATATAAATGTTATAATTCCTTAATAACAATTATTAAAACGTTGACTAGTTTCTATAAGTACTGTTCTGTTCTGTTCTTTTTATTATGGCATTCAAGCATGCCAGTTGAGGTTTCTATAAGTAAAAGTCAAATGTTAAATATGTTTTGCTATTATTTCATCTCAGCCACTTACATTGATGATTAAGAAACTACCAGAATTTTTTATCAAATATTTTATTTATAGACTTATATAGCTTGTGACTAGTTTTTATTAATAAGAAAGAGAATTTATAATTATATTAGACATTCTAATTCTAATCTAAAACAATAAGATTGTTACGTCATAAGATGCACTGTATACGTCATTTATAATGGCAGCACATAACATTTACATCATGCATCACTCCATTTGAAGTAGATTAAGAAAACAATATGATATTAATGCACTGCAATACTATATTTTCCAGGAATCGACTTGACACATGAATGCTTTGCTCATTTCACTTCATATCCTTACTGACTTTATTGTACAGGTAATAAATATGAAATAAAATTGGTATTTATTTATTGGAATTATTCGAAAAATCGTGTTATTTATACTTCACACTGCATTTCAACGTCGGCAATTTGAGCAATTACGTACCTAATATCAATATTCTATTTCCCGTTACATACTACATTTAAACTATAAACATTTTACATTATTAACACTACATTTAAACTGTAAACTATAAACATTTTTTCTTAACGGATATGTTGATGTTGTAAAATATGACAGAACCGTACGATATTAAGGCCTGTAGAAGTTATATATATTGAGGCCAGTCGTGGCGCAGAGGCACAAAGTGTGACTGCAAAATCGACTGGTCGCGGGTTCGATCCCCACTCGAGGACATGAAATATTTATTTAAATTTATATTTTCATTTCTTCGCTCTGGTGTCGAGGCAAACTGCGGGGTAGCGCCACTAAACACACAATGCCTCCAGATTTCGGCGGAAAGTGAGGAATGGAGTATCTTAACACTAGATTCCATCTGCCTATCCTGCTGTGTGCGGGGTACAGCGTGAAGCTGATTTGATTTAGATGTTGTAGATTGCTGGGTGAAGTGTAAAATCAAAACATTAAAACATCAATCTTTTTCACATTACATGCATTTTTGTTACGTTGCTAAAATGCTCCTCATTTTTTCTCTCATTTGTATAACATTTCGCATTAACTATCTTATCCCATGATCGATGTTTTTAATTTTTGAAAAAAGAGCTTCCTAAAAATAAATCTTAAATGCACTTTTGACAGCTGTCATCAGATTTTAAGAAACAGTTCAGTTGAGTTCATAATTTATGGCGCTTTGAGCGTGCCAATTGGTTACCAAACACTTCACCAATGTCACGTTGTTTGGAGAACACACGAAGGAGATTGTACGAAAAAAAAGAGACTATATTATACAATAGAAGAATGCATGTCATTTTAAGGAACTATAGCACCTAATAAAAACAGTAAAGAGTTAGTTAAAGGAAATAAAATATATATGGCAAAAATTGACTAAATTCACCCGCTTTCACGTATTGTTATTTTATAGGCAAACTATACAAATCTTGACATAAATTGTAGCGTATGTATTAGTGTAAAAACTGGAACATACAACCATCCTCACAAATTTTCACATTTTTACTATTAGTAGGATTGATATCTAGTTCGTAGAAATTTTGAAAAGTATTAATTCCTCTAATGGAAGCAAATAACATTTCTTGTAATTTCTATTAAAGGCGTATCTTCGCTTCACTTATTGTATCGAACGCCATTATAAATGATACAAAGAGGAAGAATTTATAAAATGTTTTTCTCGTAAACATAAAAATATGACAAGCACTTGTCTACTAACAAGAGTAGAGTGAAGCACATCTATAATAACTTACTACGATACTCTTGTAGCAACTAATTACGTGATGATAAGTTCTCGTTCGCAAATTTAAATCTGTCATCTTAATTTGCGGTTTCAAAATCTGCAGCCTACTACAGAACTACAGAGTGTTTCCCGTAGACCTACAATTTTGAAATTTGGCAAGGAGTGAGAACTTATAGTTCAAATAAAAGAAAACATAAATTTGTAGCAAATGACGCAAATTTGAGTTTGTCAATTTTTATACAACTTATAAATTTTTCTACTTCCCATTGACCACCAAGCGTTCCGTATTTATTTCAGGAAGGAATCCTGACATTGATACGGAACCCTCGGTGGGCGAGTTTAACACACACTTCACCTGGTTTTTTTAAAGATATGGTTACAGATTCTAAAGCTCAAACGTTACCTACTATAATGTGTAAAAAATGTGTCTGTAGCAATATAGATTGCTACAGATACATTTTTTACAGTTTTATACATGTTATTAAAAAAAATTTAGAGATATTGAAAAACAATAATAGATTACAAATCTGATTATGCAATATTTGTCTCTTTGTTTGTTACTGGACAGATGAACAATTCACACATTAGTAAAAGGTGCTCAACATGACAATCACTTTTTATTGATAAATTTATTATATATTAAAATGGTTATAAAATTTAAATTGTTGTATTTTTCCCGGTCCGGTTAAACAAACGGGTGGTGAGTTACTCCGCTTAACACAAGCAGTAGTATCTCAAAATTTTTAAAATCTGTACATATAATAAAATTGTAACTAATCTGCGGTCTGTAAATTGAAGATATATGACAAAATCTGTTACTGGTGACCTGGAACCGACAACTTTTTTTTGTGTTAGTTGATTTGTCATTTTTGATGTCAATAATGACAGAATCGGCTTAATCGATTCAAAAGCAGTTTTCACTATATTTTAGCCTAATATACAGGGTGGAAGCGCTCCTTTTGCGGGAACAGCATATGGAGTAAAATATTTTAAACCCATACCTAAAGAAATTAATTAAGATACCTTAACAATTTAGACGTAGGTTTTTTTTCCATTTCACGATGTTTATCCATACCTGTTTTTCGTGTGAAGCAGTTACGCATAGATATCAATAACGTAAACACATACTACTGCAAAAATACTATCAAAGGTTAATAAACTTTCAACTTTGCCGCCAATACCTACGAAATCATTTGCTACCGATTTCGGAATGAGGCGTATGCGGCGGTTTTCCTTTGATAGGTTTATGTGTGCGTGCGTCGTTCTTGACAAATGGCGTTTTATTTTACAACGATAATTTTATTATTTATTTTGTTTGAAAAATCACTTTTTCATTTATGGGATGTTTTTTAATTGTATTAGGCTTTTATAGAGTAGTTAAAACTGTGGTTTCATTTAAAACGGTGCTAAGAAAAACACACTGTAAAGTGTTTATTTTATGTAAATCGATTCATAAATAAAAAAGTTATGTCAATGTAAAGTATTTGGTTCGACAAACTTGCTGCAAAATATATTTTATTGAATTTAGTTAGAAACTTTAGTTTTTATTACAATATTATCTTTAAAATTATTATTAGAATACGAAAGTGATGCAGATTGGGAGAAGCCGCGAGCGGGTCGCTAGTACTTAATATATAGTCTTAAATAATATTCTGCAACACCATAATTACATTAATATAAGTAATTACTTATAAAACTTTACATTTAATACAGTTATTTAGTTCATATTAATTTTTTATTATTCCAGTTTTAAGAGCGAATATTGCTGTGTACGAAATATCTCATCATTATTGAAATGGAAATCATATTGGGTATTAAAGGAATAATTAAACACAAACATATACGGACAACGCTCATCGTAAACTCACTGGGCAGCAGCAGTTTATTTATATTTTATGTGTTCAAGTTAAAAATCATAGTATAAGTTCATATTTTTTTATAGTTTTTCATTAAAACTATTTTATTGAGAATTGTCATTAATCAGATGATCTGAGACAGGTTGCTTATGTTTATATTATATAGATAGAACCATCCAGGTCTCAATTTTGCAGATCTGAAATAAATAAATAATAATAGGCGTCAATAAACTACACCGCATACTCTTGATAAGTACTTGAGTGACACGTCGCGAACACGTCGTGGTGGGATAAATGGCTAGAGATATGCACTCATCGTTTAACTATCGCGATGACAAAAGCACCTTAGGCTCGCGACCGAATTTCTTATTTACTATGCAGCTTGAGTAGTTCCACCTCTAGAATACAACTCTTCTATTCTCTTGTCGGTTAAATGTTTTTTTTTAAATGTCTCATGGTTGTGATGGTGGCCATGCATATATTTGTTATATATACATAATATATGAATCTTTTCGTATTTCGTAATTATTTTATTAATCTAAGCAGAAGCATTCAATATATTCAATATTTACACCGGATTTAAGGTATAAGACCCATCCATCCCTGTACTCGTACCACTTATCGATAATGTAAGTAGGAGGAGATGTTAAACTGGTTTAATGATCGTTAAAATTGCACTTCCATATTAAGCTGATAAAGATGAATATTATTCGAATATTGAAACTGATTGATGTGTGAATAATGTGTTTATTGGAAACATTTACAGTGAACACTGAAATTCATTTGCAATATAATTTGCGTTTATACATGTGTTAGGTTGTTCGGGTCTAGTGGGCGCACCTTTAGAGCAACAACTATGAAATATAATAGTGAAAAATATTTGTTTTATTTCCCTAAAGAAATAAAAATATCATTTCGTATTAAATAACCATGTATTAATTACTTTATAAATTAAAATAAAAAGAAAATCAGTATGTCTAGATGTGTGTTGGGGGTATGTCTGCGAATACCTGTAGGATAAGTAAATTTCTCAATTTGGGTAAGTGGACGCTTTGCTTGTGTTAACAAAATTAAATTTATTTTACATTACCTAAGGGATTTATATTATCTAAGGTAACCAAAATTTCTTTAAAGATATGTACATTAAAATAGTACCGTAGTTAGGCACTTCGGTTTGAGATCAAACTTATAACTAAACTATATACAATTTTAAGATAGGAAACTAAGTTTAAAAATTTTAAGCAGTTTAAGCAAATTTTAAATTTGATATTCTGTATATTTATAATGTTGCCTAATCGGCGTTGCGTTATTGTACGTTACTTAGCCCCCTACACTTTCCTTCCTTTCAAATTTATAGTAATAAGCACCGATCCCGGAGTACTAAGCATAACCACAACTAAAATTATCCCCACATCGAGATTTTGAGACATAGACAGTGCACAATTGCGCAGAGGTCATGTGCTAACCCAGAACGACCATAGAGAAAAAGCACAAGCTTGTTTTAACATACTCATACGTTCAGGATTGTAGGTCAACAAGAAGTACAAGTTGATATCGAGTTGATAAACTAAAGATGAAAAACTTAAAAATATAAGTTTGTAATCATTTTTTCTCTGTAATATAAATACACATTTTCATTTTTCGGAGTGCTTTCTTTATTTTACTGTAAGTTTTCACTTATAGCTTTTGATTACGTTTGACACAGTTGTAGGTTTTGATTTCGCGGCAAATTTCACATATAAACGCTATATCTTTCGACTGCGTAGACTTAGAAGCTTAATTTTTTCTGCGCTTCAAGGGACCGTAAACTTGGATATTTGATATTAATTTTAGGTTGATACCCTCACGCGATCTTGAGATAAATGATCTTGACAAATGGATAGGCAAACATGGTACGAGCTTTGATGGAGGCTCGTGAGGATAGACAAACAAAAAAGGAATCCTATAAGGGGTTCGTTTTTTCTTTTGATATACGGAACCCTAAGAAATATATTTTTAGTGACTTTGTAGCTTTTATGCATGAAAATTAAATATAAAGTATATGTTAGTAAAAGGACAGGAGGCGGCACGAGGTGTGACTGTAAAACCGACTGGTTGTGGGTTCGATCCCCACTCGAGGTGATGAAATATTTACTTAAATTTATATTTCCATTTCTTCGCCCTGGTGTCGAGGTTAAGCGCGGCCTTGAGTTCTGCCACTCAATACGCAATGCCTCCAGAATTCAGCAGAAAGTGGGGAACAGAGTGTCTTAACACTAGGTTCCCTCTGCCTACCCTGCTGAGTGCGGGATACAGCGTGAAGCTGATTTAATTTTTTAATTCTTTTTTTAGTAAAATAATCAGGACTATGCATACTCATAATAAATATCACTAATTCACTGATTCTTTTGAATAATATGATTTAGTAAACTAATATAATAGAACAAATCGATGATCTAACATTCATCCACACAAACTAAACGTACACACTTTGTTCATATCCGCTTATAAGCTACTGATAAGCTAAAAGTCACAACAAAGCAACTGTTCTACTACTATCAAATGACCATATTTTCTGCTGTCTATCGTTACAATCGCCGTATTTTTTTTCAGCCTCACGCTGTATCCCGCTGAGGGAGGATAGGAAGAAGGAATCTAGTGTCAAGACACTCCGCTCCCAACTCAACGCCGCTTCGATACCAGACGGAAGAAATATTAAATTTGTCATTTCCTCGAGTGCGAAACGAACCCACAACCTGTCACGTTCACAATCGCAAGCGCTGTGAGATTTAACAATAAATGTTTGACTAGTTTCATCTACTACACCGGAAACTGAAATTCGTGAGATTAATCCTCTTATAGACAGAACGACTGCATATTGGCATTATTTGACTTAACTGTACAAATCAAAGCGAAGCTCTCCAAAGTGCCATGAAGTTAACTTTGATCGGTGACTGTTTATTACAGTTTTATGTATTCTTTTATTACTTACGTAAATTATATTATTATAAATAGGTATTTTTAATTGTAAAATTATAGGTAAATAAAGAAATGATAATATAAATAAATTGTATGTATGTTTATACAACGTATACTACAAATAAAAATGGAAAAGATTTTACTAAACGTTAAGATGTGTATCTTCTATCCTTAAAATAATAAAATAGTAAAAACGTGTGTTTGTTGTGTTAATATTCTTAAAAAAAAAATCATTTAGAGTAATGAAAAAATAGCAAGAGAATACGAATTTATGTTTGAACACGGGAACACCTGAGGTAGATACATAGTAGCTTAATTTTAATTAGATTACTATGTATATATGTACTTAAAGAAATAATGAATGCTACCTTGACAAACTTGTTGACCATGATGAGCATTTTGAAATGACATAAAAAAAATTGAGGCCAATCGTGGCGCAGGGCAGGACAAAGTGTGCTTGTAAACGCGACGAACGCGACTATATTTCCATTTCTTCGCTCTGGTTTGGAGGCAAAGTGCGGCGTTGAGTTCCGTCACTTAGCACGCAATGCTTCGATAATTCGGCGAAAAGTGGGGAACGGAGTGTCTCACACTAGGTTCCCTCTACCTACCCTGCTGTATGCGGGATACAGCGTGAAACTGATTTATATAACAATTGAAGTTATGGAACATCATGAAGAATATGTATACATACATATATATCAAAAATGTTGAAATGCCGCATTAGCATCTTATTCAATGATAGGTATTTCTCTTTAACTTTTTGATTTTAACTTTGATAAGTTAAAATCAAACATCCATTCATTGTACAGATCCTTTTTTACTGTTTTATTATAATATAATTAGCATTTTGCCAATATCAATACATCATGGAAACTGATATTGATACGAAATTATTTGACTGCTATGCGACCGCTTTTTGGATGAATGATTTTATAAAAAAGCGAATATTTAACTTGCTGTCAGGTAAATGATAAAAATAAATGACCTCCGCAATGATGCTTGCAATACACTTAACGTCACACTCGATCATTGACCATGCTGTTTCGGGATATACCTGTGTCGGGTCGCTGGTAGGGAGCTCGACGCCCCCCGCTACCACTGTGAATACCTGAAAGAGACCCAGCACACGCTGGAGGTGTGCCCAGCCTGGACGTCTCAACGTTGTGCTCTGCGCGACGTCGTAGATGACGACTTTTCCCTGCTCGTTGAAGTCAAGGCTATAGCCAGCAGCGAGTTTCGTGCCGAGTTCTGCGAGGCAGCAGCATTCTATAAGGAGTCAGTGGAACGAGCAAAGGAACTTCTACTGTAAGAGACCTGGTTGCCGGAGGACGGCATTTGATCGTCGCCTTCCGCCCCAAAGAGGGACAGATGGTGGTCAGCTCCGGGGAAACTACTCATCTAGCCTGAGTAATAGTTTGTATCCCTACTCGGGCGGCGTAACCGTAAAAGAGTTTCCACACATAAAAAAAAGGTAATAAATTAACTCACATAACTCAAATTGCATTGATTTATTTTTTATTTTAATTACGATAATATTAAAACAATAAATATTAGTATTCAAAAACATATATTATATATTATAAGTAATATAAGAAACTAATAGCTTTTTGAAACTATACTTTCTAAAATCTAATTGAAATTTAACTGATCAAACAAAATTAGTATTTCCTAGCTATGATGAAAATTCTTTAGTTAAAATCAAAAAGGGCTACTTGCTTTGGCTTTGACAATTTTTTTAAGACTTAAGACCTGAGGATTGACTAGTAATCTAGGCACGCCGGAGCTTCGACGATTGACCATAAAATAAAAATATCATTTTTTTTACTTAAAAGTAAAAGCGCTTAAAAGTATAAGGTAACTATACGTACAACATAACAGATAGTTACAGATATGAGACCAGTAGTGGCGCAGGGGTACAAGTCTGTGACTATAAACGTGACTGGTTGAGAGCTCGATTAACACTCAAGGAAATGATATATTTATTTAAATTTATATTTTCATTTCTTCGCTCTGGTGTCGAGGCAGAACGCGACGTTGAGTTCCACCCAACACGCAATGCTTCCAGAATTCAACGGAAAATGGGGAGCGGGGTATCTTAGCACTAGGAGGACCTGAGTCTGCCTACCCTATTGAGTACCACATACAGCTTGAAGCTGAAATAACAGATATTCTTTCTTGCACTGACGCAAGAATAAATACCGCAGCGCGCAAGGAATGTTTGCTATGACTATACCTACGAATACCGAACTCGGTCCCTTTACTATCGGTACCACTGTGCGGAATATTTAGAATAACATTCATAGAAATTAGTGAAATACATATCGTCAGCTTAGAGTATAACCCTAATAACAGTCCATTAACAAAATTATCATTAGAGACAAAAAACGTCTTAAAACTATGAGTAACCTATATATAGGTAGGTATACATCTGTATATATACAGATGTATTATCAGAAGGTATTCACAATTTCGTAATTTGTTTTGTAGTCCCTACTACATAAAATTAAATAAAGGTCAATTATGTATTTTTTTACACTTTCAAATGGTTTAAAAATATATATAATGAAAAGAAAATACAAAAAAAGGACTTAGCAGATTTAAACTCAAAGCCGTCGATATATCACAAGCTATATAAATGGAGTATTAACGACCCTATAGGCGCCAAATTATTACGTCTTCAGTAATTATAATATTGGATATCCAGTTTTAACGTATAATGTATCACCAGAGGCCAGTCGTGGCGCAGGCGCACGAAGTGTGACTGTAAAACCAACTGATTGTGGGTTCGATCCCCACTCGAGGAGATGAAGTATTAACTTAAATTTATATTTCCATTTCTTCGGTCTGGTGTCGAGGCTAAGCGCAGCGTTGAGTTCTGCCACTCAACACGCAATGCCTCCAGAATTCGGTAGAAAGTGGGGAACGGAGTGTCTTAACACTAGGTTCCCTCTGTCTACCCTGCTGTGTGCGGGATTAGGCGTGAAGCTGATTTAATTTTAGTTTTTAATTTATGTATCACCACATTGCTCTACAAAATGTATTATTAATGTATTCATAATTTTATTTGAAGACTAAATTATCTAATAATTTAACAAAATAATCAGAAAATTTGTAACTTAATAAACAAATAGCAATATTGAATTTTTAAGAAGCTCTCTTAAATTATAAAGTGACACTGGATAGAGTGAAAGTATAATATATTAAATAACTTTGAAAAATTTAACATGTTTTTATTTATGTGGTTATTCCGTTCCCACTCGAGGAAATTAAATATTTAAAATGTTTATTTCCTCGTTCTGGTAAGGAAGCAAAGCGCAGCGTTGAGATCCGATATTGAATACGCCAAGAATTCGGTGAAAAATGGAAAACGTAAGTAACTTAATGAGAACGGAGTGGCTTAACACTAGGTTCTCATGTACCCTCTGTCTACCCTGTTATGTGCGAGATACAGCGTGAAGTTATCTTATTATTATAATATTAAGTTTTTAGCATTACGAGTAAAATATAAGCTAAAATAGATGTAAACGTAGTTCAATGGTAACAATAATTATACAAAACCGTGCAATATAAAAGCCATATATGCCAAAACTATATATTTAGGTACCAGGTTAACCGAGCAGACATTGGATAAACACGGTATCTTTTAAATATTTATTAAATTTATTCAGTACTTTAAGAATTATAACTAGTCAAAGTTTCATAATTTTGTCCTATCATTTAATTTATATTTGTCCCTATAAATATAAAGGATTCCTAAGTTACATTTGCAGTGACTTCATCAGAGTTTTTGTATATGTTTAATATAATGGAGTATTTATAATATTTTTTTATCATTAATAAAAAAATATACAAAAACATCTCTAAGAAAATCTGTTGTTGGTATGTATAATAAGTAGACGGTACCTATATACCGGAAAGGAAAAAAAGTAGTACTATCTACAAATATGCATGCAATGCATGGTAGGTGTGTATCGTCATTCTAAATCCAACATGGCGGAACATCCAAGATGGCGGACTAAGTTTATTCTATGCATTACGATGCACACATGGATGACTAATGAAAGCTCTTGTTGAGAATAAGTGAAGAAAATTAATAAAAGAAGCTTGTTTTAAACAATAAAATTTTATGTAATGCGCTAAAATCTCTATATATAATAAGACAGTAAAAATATTTTGTCTGTACATTTAGTAATTTTGACTGAANTAAATACAAAGATTTTTTGGTTGGTTCGTTCATATAATATATGTAACTAATTTAAAAACTGTTCAGGAGTTAATATGCAGTTATTACCGTTATTTTACAAAGAATATTATGAATCCTTCAAATCAATAATCCAGACCAAGCTATAAGCAAAGTTCTATTAAACTGTAACACCTGAGGCGTCCGCCGAGTACTGGGAAACTGCAAAACGTGACCTCTTCCTGACTGTCACAGCGGTACTAACTGACATTGCAATTTAGATAAGTATTTTAAATTGTCTTTACTTTATAAAATGAGTTTATCCAACAAATGCCATTTAAAGTTTTTAAAACCGCCAGTCTTTTGTTCATCAATCTCTTAATGAATTTGAATCTAAATCGTTTGTTTTTTGTTATTAAATAACCAAACCAAAACCGATGTCAATAAATAAACATTTAATTTTCACTTGTCAATCGAGAGAAAACGTGATGTTACATAGCCCGAAGCCTCCTAGCGCCTCGGCAAATGGAATATCTAAATTCTAACACAATAATCATTTTTCCTAGGTACCTATTTATTTTATTAATTAGATTCCATCAGTAGTTTCTAAAAATACCTTTATTATTTTAGTGTAGCCAGTGATGATATATGTTTTCTTTTTATATAAAAAATATGTTCTAATTTGAATATTTTATAAAATTGCATAACAACATTTAAATAATATTAATAACATTAGCTTTGATAGGCTGATAATTCATTTTCAGCTTCACGCTGTATCTCACACACAGCAGGGTAGGCAGATGGAAACTAGTGTTAAGACACTCCGTCGCCCACTTTCTGCCTAATTCTGGAGGCATTGCATGTTGAATGGCAGAACTCAACGCCGCGCTTTGCCTCGACACCAGAGCGAAGAAATGGAAATATAAATTTGAGTAAATATTTCATCTCCTCGAGTGGGGATCGAACCCACAACCAGTCGGTTTTACAGTAACACTTTGTGCCCCTGCGCCGCGTCTGGCCTCTTATGGACTTGAATACAAAAAAAATAATTTAAAAAATACAAAAAAAATTAATACAAAAAATACAAAAATGTATTAATTGTAATTAAACAATTAATTACAATTACAATACAACAATTATATTAATTACATTACAATTTAATACAAAAAATATATATATTTGTCTTAATTTAGTATTTACCTTCATGAACTTCGTATTTTATAACTTTTAGATCCAATTTGCATCGATTTATAGTGAGATAAAAGACCGCCGAGAGCAGATGGTGGTTATAAAACTTCAGGCAAACTTTAACAAAGCGGCTCTTGGAGATTGATCAATTTTAAAGGCTCGTTTATTACCAGCTTCGGTATGACTGGCGTAGGTACGAGTACCTTTTTATTTTAAGCACGATAGGCACCCATTGAGAAGAGGTGTATTTTTTTTTAGAGGGATATTTTGTATCGTTTTATTTTAATATAAAGCTTTTATTGAATTTGCTGTTTTATTTTATTTTTAGTATTACGCTGTCTTTCGCATGTAGCATAGTAGGCAGGCGGAGCTTAGTGTTAAGACACTACGCGTTTAGTGGCGGAACTCAACGCCGCGCTTGCCTCGACACAAGAGCGAAGAAATTAAAATATTAAATATTTCATTCTTCCGAATCGGATCCACATCCTGTGTCGTTTACAGTCAGTCCTTGAATATTTTTTGCTCCATATTTTCCACCTGACTAAAATGAAACATCCTCGAAATATTACAGCACTTTTATATCTTTTCATAAACCTTAAATTAAATGCTTTCTACGATATATTTCATAAAGACATAATGTGTGAGTATTGCTCGGGGAAGTAATAATCCCGAGTGCCGAGTTTAAGAAGTACATCTATAATTATTATCGTCTCCACGAGAAACCATTCGATTCAAGTAGTAACTAGAGATAATTTTTCTTTTTATCTTCTCTTAATATCTTAATAGTATATATTTCAAATAAATTGAGGCTAATCGTGGCGGCGGGGCACGTTTTGTAGTGTGACTATAAAATCGACTGGCTGTGGGTTCGATCCCCACTTGAGGAAATGAAATATTTATTTTATATCGAAGCAAAGCGCGGCGTTGGGTTCCTCCACTCAACACGTAATGCCTTCAGAACTCGACGGAAAGTGGGGAACGGAGTGTCTTAGCACTAGGTTCCCTCTGCCTACCTCGTTGTGTACGGGGAGCGT
This sequence comes from Heliconius hermathena, assembly GCA_013403705.1. NCBI lineage: Eukaryota > Metazoa > Arthropoda > Insecta > Lepidoptera > Nymphalidae > Heliconius > Heliconius hermathena. Next base: position 56,609 of record JAAIXJ010000719.1, on the reverse strand, counting down.
GAAGCCTCGGTGTGTAGCGTGAAGGTGATTTATTTCAATAAAATTAAGAACTTTACTTCACTTTTACAATTAAATAATCTATACTAACATAATAAAGCAAAAGAGTTTATTTATTTGTTTGTTTAAACGCTAAGATCTCTGGATCTACTGGTCCGATTTACTTTCTTTTTGTTTTGCATGAAAGTTGCATTCTTCAGAAGTGGTATAGGCTAAATAACTCTACGGTGTAAGTCTTAGTTAGCCTTACTTAACGAAATAACAATAATAAGGAACGCCATAGAATTGCTTTAAAATTGCTTTAAGCGCGTGCGCTGCACATATAGCTTATTATATGTCAGTACGTTGTATGACAAAAATATTCAATTCTATTAGATCTAAAATAAACTCCGCGACGCCAGATATCTATCTGTTATAAATGAGTGACAATAAGGCATTGTATGACAAAAATATTTGAAAATTGTAAGGTGATATTTCATCGATTTTTATTTTACATGTATATTGAAACTTACCAGCAAAAATTATTTCATCAGCAATGAAATTTAATGTAGATATTCTTCGGCTCTTATAGCATTTAATTTGGACGTATACTTTTTGGGAAAAAGTAAAATTAAAATAATTCAACACTCTGTTAAGGCCGCAAGCCTAGACTCGAGTCCCGCGGGGGGCGTCTTTGCCGCCGATAACATCCTATCATACAGCTACATAGTGTTCATCATTGAATGTATTAGTCTGTTGGCAAATGCAGCATAATAAAAGTATTATAAATGTTATGCGGGCGAAGCCGCGAGTGGGTCGCTAGTATCTCATAAAACCATTACACATGATACGTCTTTCAGTTAAAAAAATAAAAAATTATAATTATGCAATAACAATACAAATCACTTTAATAAAAAAAGTGAATCGACAAACACGAAAACGTAAATAATAAAATAACAAACCTTTTAAATATTAATCTCAAAATCAAAGTTCTCTAAGAAATGTAATATGTACTCGTACCTACCAAAAAAGTTTTAAGTCGGTGTGATATTTAGTAATTTTAATTTATCTCTGGAGATTTCACTTTGTGTCGTTAATTTCATTGGTTGAAGAATTGCCCCCGATTGGTAATCTTTCTTTTTTGCAAAAAATCGTTTACATATTATGTATCGATTATAAAAATATTTCAATGATGTGCTTGTTTAGTATTACTTTTTATAAACATTTAAATTATTGGCCTTTTGTATTTCATGTATTTTTAGTTTATTTTTAATCAAAACTAAAATGTTAATTTATATAAAATATTTGCGAAGTAACAAAAGATATAAAACTAAATCAAATGTCAAACATTAAGGAACTAAAATGAATAAGAATAAAAAAATATACAAAAAAACAACATTATGGCAACATGTCAGTTTCATTCACGTGAGGTTATTTAGGTGTTAACCGACCGACAATTCCGTCAATTCCCCGCTAGTTGCGCTAGTGTAGCACGAGTTCCTCAAAATGAAATTGAACCATCACTGTTTCTAAGTCTTCGTGGCTTTTAGTGAATTTGGTCCATGCTTGATGGACATTTACTAATTATTACGACAAATAAGGAATATAGGTTTTATAAATGTTAGTGCTTTTAAATACTCTTGTCTTTCCAAAGTTTATATATTATACGAAAAAAGTACTTGTGTTGTCTTAATTCGACATCATCAATACAACTAAAGACTTAACGATAATATTGCGAAAATTGTCGAATTGATATTGAAATTCATATTTTTAGCGAGATATTTTGATTTTATAACTACACTTAGGGACTTACCTCAAATTACCTTGTTATTATTGTTTAATTAATATGTATTATTATTTTAATAATGATCAGCTTCACGCTGTATCCCGGTCACAGCAGGGTAGGCAAAGGGAACCTAGTGTTAAGACATTCCGTTCCCCACTTTCTGCCGAATTCTGGAGGCATTGCGTGATGAGTGGCAGAACTAAACGCCGCGATTAACCTCAACATCAGAGCAAAGAAATGGAAATATAAATTTTAAGTAAATATTTCATCTCCTCGAGTGGGGGTCGAACCCACAACCAGTCGGTTTTACAGTCACACTTCGTGCCGCTGCGCCACGACTGGCCTAATAATGATGACACTAAAATTACTTTGTTTATATGATGTATAAATTTTAATCTCTTTATTTGCTAAGCCAAGTGACTAAGTACATTATTTTATTATAAGCTTCCTAATTTTATAAGTAACTCTTCATTCGAGGCCAGTCGTGGCGCACACAGCAGAGTAGGCAGAGGGAACCTAATATTAAGTCACTCCGTTCCCAACTTTCTGCCAAATTCTGGAAGCATTGCTGGTGAATGGCGGAAGTCAAAGCCGCCCTTTGCCTCAACACCAGAGCGAAGAAATGAGAATATAAATTTAAGTAAATATATAAATATTTTCCTCGAGTAGGAATCGAACCCACAACTAGTCGGTTACAGTGACATTTTGTGCCCCAGCGCCACGTCTGGCACTAGTGAACACTTTAAAGTATTTGCAGCACTTCCTAATGAGATGGGACAAAAATGACAAACGATCCTGTTTTTCTGCGCCTCAATCACTTTTCAAACACAAGTTTTAGATAATTTATGTTACTACTTCTGCATGATTTACGATTATTTCTAATAAAGTTATTGTGATTAAAAAAATATGTCCAAAAAAGGTCGGCTATGATCAGAGCGGTTTATTAAAGCAATTTTTCCAGATCATCTGATAAATTACAAAATTTAAAGAAATAATTATACAATAAGGATATCTAAAAAACCAGCAATATGTCAAGAAGTGCTCTCTAGGATCGTTATAAAAGTTTTCAAGAAACGATTCATAATGCGTTTACGGAACAAAATAAAGAACGAGAGTCTCACTTCTACATCTTGTAAAAACGCATTTGTGGTGAAAAACGCGACTGGAACTAACGAAGCTGACGCCACAGCAACGAACATGAAAATTATAGCAGAACAAAAAAAATAACACAAAACAGAATATTTAAAATTTATCCACTGATGATCCCTCTGATACTGACAGCAAAGTGAATCATTTGTTGCCACAATTCTTCGAATCTTTCGAAAATAACTGACTAAATGTCATAAATGTGTACGTATACTGGGCGCATTAAAAATAAACTAAAAATATATATATTAATATGGCAAAAAGTGTTAATTATAGTACTTTTATCGATATAAATTTAATTTGCTAACGTTAAGCGTCAAAGTATTAAAAAAAATAACAGTGGTACGGAGCAATCAGCGATATTATATTTCTAACTGGTAGGCAAATGGAAAGGTATTTTGCCAATCAATGTTTTCCTTTTATTTTTAGATGTCCGACTCCATATGGAATGACTACTGAAAGAAAAGCCTGCATTTAGCCAGTAAGCCAATAAATTGTTAAATATTTAAAAATTAATTCGTAACAGGATAAAGTGAACGAGCGATGAGTTCTGTCACTCAGTGCGCAATGTCTCGAACGTTGGGTGATCTTGAATCTTAAGATATCCTCATTAGTTCCTCCTAGTTTACCTTATTATGCGGTATATAGCGTAAGGTTGGAGAAAAGTTGAAAAATAAGAATAAACTGCAAAAAACAAACCTTACGTAACTATCCAGATAATGCAATTTGTCACTTAAAGAATTTAATAGAAAATCAATGTACTAAGTAAATTTACTTACCTTCAGTAGGAGTGGTTTGCTGGCTGGAGTTAATACGAGGGCGTTCTTCCCCGGCGGCGATATGTTTCCCGGTTCTACGGGCGATCGGCCGCAACTCTCTGTCAACGTCACTCCCTTCTTCCTCCTCATAACCATATTCCATTTCTGTAGATAAAAAAGAATATTCATAAACAGGCAATAAAATAAACGCATATTTATATATTTAATATATCTATAAGTGTATATTTTAATGATAAAGTTTTGAATGTATTCATAAATTATTCTAGCTTGACATAAAATAGGTAACGCTTTTAAACTAGCTCAACTGTGCATCCAACCTAACAATAATAAATAAACTGAACAAAAATAACAAACGCCATGTACAGTACGGTCAACAAGTCGTGGCTGCACTGAAACTAGCTGTGATGAGAGATGGTTGCGCAGACTATTTCTTCCTGAGTGAATAACGCGCAAAAGTTCAGATAAGCTAACTTCAGGCCACGACTTGTTGACCGTCCTGTAAATCGTTTGTATTTGATTTCCCGTATGAGGGTGGTGACGAATAATGGAGCTGCTTAAACTTAATTATAATGAAAAGTGCTGTTTTTAGAGTCCCGTGCCCTTTAAAAAAAAAGAACCCTTATAAGATTACTTTGTTGTACGTATGTCTGTCTGTCTGTCTATCTGTCTATAGTTTTTATACGTTGGGAGATATCAAGTTGAAATTCAAACCATATATTCCGTAACCATATACTCAGATCTACGATCCCATGATTTCCTGAAAATCATATTTCTACATTTATTTTAAAAAAGATATGGCCGTTTATATCGCAAAAAGCGCGTATTACGACAATATGAAGCGAATCAAAATTAATAGGGTGTTTCCGGTTGACCTAGAATGATGAAATTTGGCAGCTAGCATCTACAGGTAGTACTAAAAAATAATAATCCCGCACATAGCAGGGTAGGCAGAGGGAACCTAGTGTTAAGACACTTCATTCCCCACTTTCCGCCGAAATCTGGATTGAGTGTTGAATGGCGGAACTCAACGCCGCGTTTTGCCTCAACACCAGAGCGGAGAAATTAAAATATAAATTTAAATATACATATCATTTCCTCGTGGGGGTCGAACCCACAACCAATCGATTTTGCAGTCACACTTTGTGCCTCTGCGCCACGACTGGCCTCAAGGTAGTGCTAGTTCAGGAAAAAATCTGAATACTATATATTTGTGGTTAAATCCTGAAAAATAATAGCCTTAAAAAGGAGGAAAAATTGTCATTCTTTAATAATAATATAATACTTACCACAATGTTAGGAAATAAACATGTTTCACGTGATATTTTTACTTTATTTCATTTGACAGCTCTAAGCTCTTTTTAATATTAACCTGCATTTGATACTACAAGTTAAGTGATAAGTATAAATAGTTACATTTGTATACAAATAAGTGATGACTAGATACTAAATGAATTATAAATGAAGTAAATAAATTATTAATGATTAAAAACTTCCGGCAAGATTCTCTAAAAAGTGAACAATTAAATTAGGTTCCCTTTCATAGAAAAAAAAACGAAATCAAAATCAGTTTATCCGTTTTGAAGCTACGTTGCCATAAATAGACATACAGATACACACATGCACTCATACGAACATACAACCCTACACACACTTACCTACACAGACTTCAAACTTATAACACTGCCGTAGTAAGTAATTATAATCTTTTCCAAATTCATTTAGAATATTCTAAAGATATCAAAATCGCACGCAAGAATTATTAAATATAGAAAGTACATCCAGCTTCTGAGATTGGTTAATCTTACATCGGTTGCGTCTTGCATGTAGACATAAATTCTGTTCTCTATTAATCGAAACATAACTTACACTAATCACAATAAATAACTTTTGCCTTGGAGAGATTTCATTATTTCTTTTAGTTTATTTGTGTAAGTGGGCATCAGGTGTTCATAATGATGGACATAGCCAAGGCAAATCTATTATAATATCAATTAAAACCATCAACCTGAGTGGCTCACAAAGACGTCTTTTAAAACAATTTGCTAAAATGTACCAATGACTATAATCACGCTTCTTCTGTAAACCAGATTTCACCAAAGACTAATACGATACGAATATCTCTATATCTAATAAGATAGTAAAAATATTTTATCTGTACATTTAATAATTTTGACTGAAATGGATAGAGGGGCACTTAAAAAGAATAATAGAAAGCAAAAATATTTTTTTTGAATTTCACGTCTGTCTGTCTGTTACAAACGTATGTCGATATATATGGTCACATTTTTCTCTAAAAGTACTGAACCGATTTACTTAAAAATTTCACCAATAGCTTTGTTTTAACTCAACTTAACAATTAAAGTATGTTTCATTAAAATCGGTTCATTAAAAAAAAGGTATCGTCATTTGAATAAACTCAAGGCATTAGTTTGCCTGCGAATGTTATATAGCAATCGCGCTGGTAAGATTCCTGGCTAAAGAATGACATTCGAAACGTCTTGGTTATATGACTGTTGATAAAGATATATATTTTTGAAGCACTAATATTTTATACAATAAAGTAAATAAAATTGAATTGTTAGTGGAGATTACCTTCGTAAGTCATAAAAGTTAAGTTTAAAAACTGTACAGGAGTTAATATGCAATCATTACAGTTATTTTACAAAGAATATTATGAATCCGTACTGAAATCAATAATTTAACATTTAAGGCTGTTTCTGAAGTAATACATTAAATTATTAACTGACATCAGCACATTTAACAGAGTTTTAAAAAACATAACACAGGTAACAAGAATGTTACAAAAATATATACATATAATAAATAATTAGCTTTATGTATATTTTATGAATATGAAATATCAANTACTTCACGCCGGTTTTAAATGCCGGGGGTGGTAATAATCTGGTCGAGTCTGCCCATGCGTGTTGCCATTGCTGGCGACGTGACTCTACCACACTAATAATATAATTATGTATTTTAAGCGGGCGAAGCCGTGGGCGGACCGTTAGTATATAATATATAAAATCAGCAACAAATATACAATATCATGCGGAAGAAGCAATATATGAAATAATACAAACAAAAAGAAACATTTAGTCAATGTCCTTTTGAACTTAACTAAGGTGTAATTCCCTTAGTAAAATGGATATAGCAAATATCCGTTTCAGATTGGTAGTAGATTACGTCCGAATAGATTTTTGATGGCTTGGTTTGATTAATAGGATGCATTTCAATACTCGAAATGAACTATTAAATATTAAATAAAAAATGAATGCATATTATTTTTTTATTACACAAATTAATGCATAAACATAGTTATTTAAGACTATTTATTTCATTTATTATTTCTTTTGCATGAACTTTATAACATTTATGAGGGGCCTTCAATGTATTCTCGGTATCGACATAAAAAAAACGCAACTTAACTCAAAACTATTTTTATTTTATTATCAATATTTAGTCCCCCATAAGGTAGTACTAATACATTTATTACATCGTGATATTAACTTGTCAATTCCTTATAAAAAACAACTTTCTGCCTTCAGCTCACAAAGCAGAACAAATAATAATCACTATGTTTCAAAGGTATCATTGTCACAGATAATTAAATATGTATTTGTTTAAAATTGATTTTAAAAAATAGGTCCCGCTGAGTTTCTTGCGCCGGTTCTTCTCAGGTCTGAGGCATTAACTTTAGTGAACTGGTGGTTTATTTGACGTTCAAAAAATGAAGCATGTAACTTCTTATTTTGAATAAAATTATTTGAATTTGAATATGTACCAAGTCTGGACTATAAGATGGGTCATCAAAGCCACAATCGCGAACAGCATCCTTGGAAATTAGCGCCGTGTGAATGTGAATGTGTGAGGCACGTTGTCGTGGAGAAGTAACACAGCGGCGGCCAGTCTTTTTCCTTTACTACATCATATTTTTCCTTTAATTGATTCCCTTAAATTATGCAAAGTTGATGCATAGGATTTTGCGTTTATGGTCCCACTTTTATTTTTATATTTAGTCACCAAAAATTCCTTTCAAATCTCAAAAGCTTTCCAGCAGATGGACTGACTTTAAATTTCTTTGGAGGATCTGTACCCTTCTTGAGCCATTGCATAGACTCCTGTTTACTTTCAGGGTCATAGCGATGTAACAATTCTTTTGAAAATACTCGCAGGATTTTCACCACAGAGCTCCAAAAAATCCCTACAACACTCGACTCGCACTTGTTTCTGTGGCGTTCTGACCATTCGCGGGACCAATGTTGCACTGTATTCTTTATGACTACTTTAATTGAAAATTCAGTTTTCAATGATTAAGGTACTCATAAAGAATAGTGTGTAATTGTGTATGGTACCGATAGAAAGGTAAGGTAAGGACTCGTACGCTTCACTGAGCGTACTTAGTGCCAAAAGAAGCAACGAAGCTTGAATAGGTGTATGCAATCATTTCTTTTAAAAATGCCACCTTCCCAGCTTCGAGTTTCTTGGGTTTTTCATGTATATTTTGTTTTAAGTTATAAAAAGTGCTCATTACGCTGAACCTTTTTTTAGCTGGGCTGCTGGGTTCCAAATCAGATCTTCGTTTTTATGTCAACGTTAATCATTGACCAAATTTTCTTAAGACACTATATTAGTATATCTTATAGCATTAGACGGACTGTTAGAATTTCACATTAGGTAGTTCAGTGCTTCAAAATAAATAATAACCTACATATTGCCAAGGATTAATAGTTATCTAACAAAAAAAGATCATCACGTAGTTTTGGGTTCTATTTCTACTCGGGTGAATTACATATTTGATTTTTTTTATTTCCTCGCTTTAGTAACAAGGTAAAGCTGTAAAAAAGAAAAAGTGCAAGGCAAACGAGCGCACGGGTCACCTGGTGGGAAGTGATCTCCGCCGCCCACGACTCCGTGTAACACCAGAGGTGGTATCTAGTATAAGAAATTAGACATTTAAAATATTACGAATCTAGCTGAACTAGTCATTTTCAAAAGTTTATTCAACGTTGTATTTCGAAATTCCGCAATATTATATTCATCACACAGTTGATTCATATAAATATTTGATTAAATAAAATAGTATGATGAATTTATTTTCGTCATGTAAACATTTTATGTGACATGGGTGTAAAAGTCAAAAGTTCATTCGTCAAAGGAAATATGTTACGGTTAGATGCACTCGAAGAGCTACATATTTACGTCGTTGACTTGTCGACTGATTTTAGTTCTACACTACTATTCATCGTTTTATATATTACATTCAGTTTTTACATTAAAATTTGATTATTATTATTATGTATCCCTAAAATTAATTTTTTAATTTATGTAACAGTAATCGATTACAAAATAAAAATCAAATAAATCAGCTTCACGCTGTATCCCGCACACAGCAGGGTAGGCAGAGGGAACCTAGTGTTAAGACACTCCGTTCCCCAATTCTGGTGGCATTGCGTGTTGAGTGGGAGAACTCAACGCCGCGCTTTACCTCGAGACCAGAGCGAAGAAATGGAAATATAAATTTAAGTAGTTGTTCAAAATATGCATTATTTTTATTATTAACGGTAGGATTAATAATTATTTAGAAAAATTAAAAGTACAAATGCAAGCCGCCATGATATATTGAACGCCAATCAGAACAATTGACGTCACGCCCTAGTATACAAACGAATTGACATTTTGTATTGTATACATAATGTTGACAGATTACTCAAACTTGACGTCACAAGCGACTTTTAAATTTATAGGTTAGAATGTATTTTTTATATTAAATCTTTATTTTTACAGAAATATGGTATACGTTGTAAATCCTACTAATATTATACATGTGAAACATTGTGAGGGTTGATATTTGTCCCAATTTCACGCAAAACTCTACAGAGCAGATTCAAATGAAACTTACACTACTACAGAAATATAACTTATACATCAGAACAACACATGACTACGATTTGTGTAAATATTTTGTTAACTGGAGCGTGGATCCTTAGTATATTATACTAGAGACACAAACGCGGCTCCGCCTGCTTAAATTTTAGATGCTATATATGCTTATGCCTAACTTTATATACTGTTTAATATATTATAGCCAAATTATAAAAACTCATATTATATTAGTACGATTCATTCGTTTATAATAGCTTCACGCTGTATCCCGCACACAGCAGGGTAGGCAGAGGGAACCTAATGTTAAGACACTCCGTTCCCCTCCGTTCCCGTTTTTTGCCGAATTCTGAAGGCATTGCGTGTTGAGTGGCAGAACTCAACGCCGCGCTTAACCTCAACACCAGAGCGAAGAAATGGAAATATAAATTTAAGTAAATATTTCATCTCCTCGAATCGAACCCACAACCAGTTGGTTTTACAGTCACACTTCGTGCCGCTGCGCCACGACTGGCCTCAGAGCCTTAAAGATTTTTGTAGTACATTTTCCCTTCAATTTATATACTGCCCACTTATTTACTGTCAGAGCGTAATGTAAATGAAGCGTGGTTACCGTAAGTAAGCATCGATCGCGTTCACTAACTTCTCGTCGCTTGTTCGTTTCGTCGTTTTTGTGTACTTACGTTATAATGTGGTTTGACCTACTAAATTATTTCGTTTGGCCTACAAATTTTTATTCAATGGCTATTTAAACAATAGAAATCTGGTAAAAATGGCTCACGCAAATTTATTAAGTCATTTATTTTGATGTTACAAGAATTTTCTGTTTCTAGTTAAAAATTTAAAAAAAGGTCAGAAATATGAGTAGCAAGCAAATATCTTGGGGAAATATCAAGTTGCTAATAAATAAATTATTACTATTATTAATAATAAAAACTACGTACGTAAGTACAAAGGTAATTTATAAGCTTCACCTGTATACTGCACATAGCAGGGAAGGCAGGGGGAACCGTGTTAAGACGCTCCGTTCCCCATTAAGACACTTCCGTTTCCAATTTACCGCTGAATTTTGGAAGCATTGCGTGTTGAGTAGCGGAACTCAACGCCGTACTTCGCCGCCAATATTACGTTCCCCCGATTGGGAATCGAACCCACAACTGTCGCGTTTACACTCGTGCTTGTGCCCCTGCACCGCGACGGCCTCAACTAACTAATTTACTTAACACAAAAAAATGTAAATACATATTATAGAAATATAACATTTAATTGGAAAATGGATGAACTATTAAACATTCTTCTAAACATTACAAATATTAATATTGAAAGCAATCAGTCGTTCTTCCAATATAGCTTCCGACGCAGGTCGACGTGGCTTGCTGACAAACCACGACACCGGCTTATATTGACTACGTATCGAAGTAGCTGCGATAACGCTTCTAGCTCTATTTGTGTACAAATAGAATTTCAAATGTCCACCAAAATACTATTTGTATAGAAATACTATTTCGATATAAAGAATCCTGCTTATTATTTATTTTTAATGTTTTGATATTTCATGCGATGTTTTCTTTAGATTTTAGATTTTATAAAAAATATATAACAATCTAATCAAATCAGCTTCACGCTGTATTCCGCACACTGCAGGGTAGGCAGAGGGAACCGAGTGTAAAGACACTCCGTTCTCCACTTTCTGCCGAATTTTGAGGGCATTGCGTGTTGAGTGACAGAACTCAACGCCGCGCTTAACCTCGACACCAGAGCGAAGAAATGGAAATATAAATTTAAGTAAATATTTCATCTCCTCTAGTGGGGATCGAACCCACAACCAGTCGGTTTTTTACAGTCACACTTCGTGCCGCTGCGCCACGACTGGCCTCAATAAATAAAAAATATATTTCAGACAAATAGACAAATAAATAAACAGTTACGGTTGATATTTTTTTTCATATTAAAAAGAAGAAACTATTAAACTCAATAAGTTTAAACCATCAATTTATTCTATCTAAAACATAAAGGTAAACAATAAGAATGTTTTTGTTTTAACGCTTTATCATACTTTATCACACATACACATTTTATCACACACACACATTTTACTTCCCTCTGTCGTTTATTACAATATGATTTTTCCATGTCATTTCGTTTTAAAATATATGGAGAATTGAATTGAAATTGAATTTGAAATGAACATTAGAGCGAGTGAAAGAGAGAACTTAAAGGAAAATGTCTACATTTACTAATTTTTAAGAGATTTAGCGAACGGCAATACTTATTATTTTTTTACCGTGACAACTTTTATTTATGTGTATTTTATGAATTGCTAAGATATCTCTTTATGAACTTTGTTATGAAGCTATTCCAAGTAAGGTTTTTTTTTTATTTATTTGGTGATATTGATAATAATTATTTCTTTTTTTTTTGCGGACTATTTTACATTAAAAAAAAACTACCCTCTAGAATACATAACCTAGGGTAGTTTTTTCTTGCTACACCGCAATGGCCAAGATACTAAAAAAAATCTAGAAAAATAGTTATCCTTGAATACTTTTTGTAACAAAATCACTTCTCATATAACATCGGTTAAGTATAAGTAGTTAAAAAAAATATGTACACGATAAAACTATACTTTTATTTTATTATTATCTTAACTTGTATTCGGTGCCCGTATCCAAGTCCATTATTAGGTGTCGATTACTGGGTTGATGACTTGGGTTTTGATGTAGATAACAAGAGAAATTCCTTATTTTAGGTTAATATAAATTTTAGGCAATTTAAAAATATTTATAGGTCGCTTCAAATATGTATATATATGTAATTCTTTGTTTTATTTACTTTATATTTTTTTATATCTTTGATTATTTCCTTAGAGTGTTGAGATGTCATTGTGCCATAAAAGAAAGAAAAGAAAACTGAAAATTATTAACAGTTAGCCAAGACAAACTTTATAAAAAGTATTATTAGCCAACAAATATAATATTATACAGGAGAGGTGCTATTGTGGCCCAGCAGGTATTGTGGTCCCCCTTGACATTTGTTATTAAGAAGCACGCTATCCAGTGAAACCTTTTTTAAAACGAAACATTAATATGACAATATTAAAATTATACAAAAAACTGAGAGAAAACAGCGCATTCCCGTGTTTTACGAAGCAGTTTAAAACTGCACTCGGCAAAACTTTTTAATGTGCTGCAATTATTTCAATAATTTTGTAAATATCAAGTTATAGCTGCAGATAGTTCGACATCATGTTTAATTAACGTTATCCTACAAGATTTTTAAGGTAAATATGCATAATATTCAATGTTTATATGCAATAAGACTTTTTAATACATTCTATGATGTTGGTAAATTGCTTGTATTATTATCTCGGGGGTCATATAACACACAGATATATTTGTATAATATTTAAATATTTTACTTGTTTGCCGAGACAAAATTTTGTTGTCCCCAGCTATCAAATTGTGCGAATTTTTGCTATCGGGATAAAATCATGAAAGAGGAAACGGAGCTGCGGAAGTAATAGAGAGAATGTCGCCAGCAGCTCTAGCCGGCACCAAAGAGACATAATATCCAGCAGGAGCTCCAATAATGAAAAACTCGTAGAAGTCATCGTGAAGACTTAGATACATTCATACATTTAGATTTTTTTGTGATATGAGTTATTCTAGCGAGAGACTTGAAGATGAGTGGATACAGCGTCAAATCTATAACTTATAGTCTCACACTAGCTGTGCAGGCGAAACAAATCAGCGATTTTTGTAATTAACTTCAATACTCTTCGTTCATTTAATTTGACTAAAGGGGGCCATATAACTCTCACTTGATCTCAAATCATTAAATTTGCGTTTATTCGGAAAATATATATTTTTTAATATTCTGTCGGAATTTATTTTTTTCCATTGTAAATCATAATTAGATAAATAAATAACGAAACCGGTGATATATTACTTAGATTTGCTTTTACTTTTCAAACTGGACCTCAAAAACCAAAGGGCGACATTATCACTTTCTCTCTATATTAATTTGAATATATTCTTTTCAAATTATCAGTTAAGATATAACCACAGCGTGCGTGCTGCAAGTTCTAAGTCATCTTTTAAAAAACGTGACATGGTTCTAGATACCATTTTCATCAGGTTTTTTCTACTACTGCTTTAATCACCTTTTTCGTACGAATACTACGAGGATGACCAGATCTTTTTCTGTCACAAACAGAGGTTTCATTATACCTATCAATAGCTTGGTACATAAACATTTAACTAATACCAAACGTATGGAGGATTTTAAAATTTGTATTTGGCTCCATGCCTACTTTATGCAATGCAATTTCAGCCATTCAGTCCTCTTTATCACCCTACTCTATTTTAATATCACAAAATATTTTACAGTACATTGGCCCTAAAAGAGGTAAACTCAATGAATAGGTGTATAAAAATGACAGATTTCAAATTCAAAATATTCTGTTTATTTTGAATTGTAACAGTATTTTTGGCCAGACTAAGAGACAGGTTGCTATCTTACTATACACCAAATCATCTTGTACTTTTTGGGTCATCTGTGAGTGATTATCCATATATAATATATATGAGATTGAGTAGGAGGGCAGAGTAATAAAACACTGATATATATAAGAGTAATAAAAGACCATGTAAAAGAATAAAGATCTTAATTAAAAAAATATATTTTATCATTTTATAGTTTCAATATGAACAAAGAGAACATTATCTGAGGATTAAATCATTAATTTCTAGGAATTTCCATATTTAATTTTCAATCTTTATGACACTGAGAGCTAAAATTAAATGTAGTGGGCCTTTGCCCACAACATTAAAAAAAATTACTAATTACTAATTCCTTAGTTCTTAAACCGAAAAATATCAAGCACTAACCCTAGCTACTGTCAGTGGAACCCAATCGTCTGCACTTAGTTAAATTTCAGGCAAGAGAGAATCCTGCAATTTCGTAGTGTCGGTTTTAAAGTTTTTGATAAATATAGTCGAGAGTTTTACACTGAACAAAATTGAAAAATTTAACATGGGGTCGCGAGGATAAAACGAAATCCAAATCAACAATCTTAAACTTTCATCTGTGTGTTTGTATAAGAGTAAATTGCGCAAGAACTTTTTGCCCAGGTATAAGTCTGAATATAAAGAGTTGCAGAGTTTCATTTCAATCGATCGACTAGTTCCCAAGTTACATGTTCTAGCTCCCCCACCTACCCTATACTCACATAAAGTGTTAGCATGTGAACTGTTACTAACTCAAAAGAGCCTGCCTGTGTAGGCGGATTATTACTTTCGTAAAAAAAATGATAAAGAGAAAAAAATTTATGATATATATTGTCATAAACTAAATTATTAGACAATTGAATATAGAGTGTATGTTTTTACTTAACCTTCGAATAAATATCTAACTAAATAGCTCTAGGTTTTTTTTAAATACAAGTAGGTATATATATTTATTTAATGTGGTTCAACATAATTTTGCGAGTTTTTAAGCTACCAACGAATCAACACACCATATTTTTTNTATATATATATATATATATATATATATATATATATATATATATATAGATTTTTATAAATGCTAATTTTACTGCGTTTTTTCATCCAGGCAATTGACCTTATAGTTAAGCGATAACCCCTTGAGATGTTGGTCGAGGCTTTTCACGATTAAACTGTTAACTGAAACAACTACAGATACAATGTTGCACGGACACTCTAGACTAATATCGTGGGGGAATGAGCAGTTTGGATAATTTATCAATTCTGAAATTCTTTCTTATCATCATCAATCATCTGGACTTAAAGTAAGTAAAATCTATATAATGAGGATAATAATAAAAATGTAAAAGTTAGAA
Organism: Heliconius hermathena; assembly: GCA_013403705.1. Classification (NCBI taxonomy): domain Eukaryota; kingdom Metazoa; phylum Arthropoda; class Insecta; order Lepidoptera; family Nymphalidae; genus Heliconius; species Heliconius hermathena. The sequence goes on along the minus strand of JAAIXJ010000719.1, from coordinate 41,176 downwards.
ATAAAAATGACAAAGTAAAAATCATCATAGGTATTGATTTTCAAGTGATGCCTAAGTACAGTGTCTAACGAAACGAAACGAATCTATCACTTGTCAAGTGTCCTATATTCCCATCTCTTATCCCATTTTGATAAGTAGTATAAATAAACGTAGGATATGCCTTAAATAAATAAATATTTGTAGTTATATTTTTATTATTACTACTAAAGTAGTTAGTCCGAAATGTAAAGGTATCCAAAAACAAACAAACCGTCACGTTCACCGCCGTATATTTATCACTAAAATTGTAAATACTTTTAACCTAAATACTCTTATTTGTTTTACTTTTCGCTCACTTTTATCGGCGTGTCGATGCGCTCTATGCACGTGCCTTTCAAATTACAGCAATGTAGAAAAAGTTCAATAAAACCACTGTTTGTCAATGCAAGCACAATATAACACTACTGTGTACTTGCTGCTGAAAGTAAAATTCTCTCAGTTATTGAAAAACGCTGACAAAATATTTATTTTATGTTGAAAGCGAAATTTTGTAGCAAGACGTTATTAAATTTAGTTACCTAAGACCCGCCACTTTACACGCAATGTGGTAACGGGGGTAGTTCTAACGCCCTCTGACTAGCCTACGTGATGATAATAAAACACACGGTTAAGTTGGAATTGGACTCGCCCACCAAGGTGCCCGTACCAATTTCAGATCGATATACTTTCTAATTATAAAACACTAGAGGGCGCTCGCGGCTTCGCCCGCTTATTTGCACCCTTAGGGGTGAATTCTAAAAAAAACCACGAAACACGTGTTCATTAAAATATTTTTAACAGTCTGATTTTAATTTTTTATAAAAATTGGTGGCGATTTAAAGATTTCCATACAAACTTTCAACCCCTTATTTGTACCCTTAGGGGATGAATTCTAAAAAACCGTGAAACACGTGTTCAATGAAATGTTTTTAAGAGTCTGAAATTCAAATTTTATNTCCTTTTGGGTTTAAAAGTAAGATATTTTTCTAATTTTTTCCATAAATAAGGAGAATTAACATTATTACTGTTTATAAAGATTGTAAAATATGCACTCTTTTCACTAAAAATAGCCCTTTCCACCACGCTTTTCATATCCTTGTAAAATTCTATTTGGGTACTAGAATTTGTTTTCCTCGCTTTGGCATGGGCTTCATTCCGTTTTCTTATCATTAGCTTAATATTATAGGTTATCCAGGGGTAATTTATATCTTTGAGGTAACGTAACTTAATTGGAGCTAAAAAATTAAATATTTCCAGAACATTATGATTAAAATCACTTAATACATCATTGACACTTTCTTTATTCATTATATCTTCCCAAGGCAACGTAGTTATCATTGATTTCAATATATCTTTATCTACATCACAAATTTGTCTACAGAAACTTTTCTTCCTAATCTGTTTTTCTTTAGCAATTTTAATTTCGCACGATATAAAAGCATGATGACTTAGAGTGCATATAGATTACAAAATTAAGATTGCACTCATTTTGTATGAAATGAAGTACAAATATACGTTTGAAACGATTTATGCCTATGAAATACCTACAAATTTTTACTTTTCGTATTGTTTACCTGTATTTGTATAGTAAATTCACACTTCGTGCTAAACTGTGTTCATAACTGTAGGTCCACGAGAATTACCCTATAAGTTTTAATTATACGGTGAATTTCATATAAAATGTAGCAAACTAGGTGCATAAATTGCTTGTATCTTTTGAATACCACAAACTTGAATATTTGGTATTAATTTGAGGTAGATCTCCACGCGATCTTTGGGTAAACGGTCTTGACAGATAGATAACCGTTCCATTTTTATCTTTTGAGGTACGGAATCCTAAAAAATACATAAGTGTAAAATATAATATACGAGTATATTCGTATCTGAATTCAAAATCAAACCACGTGCCAGCGTATCCAGCTAAGTTAAACAGCTGGAAACGCGCAATGTATTTTATACGAACCATTTCAAACTACTTTTGAAGTCCTCATAACTCCAATTAGTTTAAATGCATTAAATTTAGCATATTCATTAAAACTCCCTATTTTATATTGTATGTAAAAAAAATAAAAAATATTCAAACGGTTATTGATATATTAACATCTGAAAACAGGCATTTTTGTGACTGACTCACTTACTAGACTAGACTATTATACTTATTTATAGGAAAAATCTGAAAACTGGTAATTATTAATAAATAATATTATACTAAAATAATAATTAATCATTTTTTTTAAATACATCGTGCCGCGGGATCACTAGTTTAATTAATAAGGTAGGACCGGTAATGACAAAATCTTCGTTTTTCACAACTTTTTAACGTATGATATAAAATATTCTCGGAAGCCATCTCGGTCTATCGAATAAACGTACACATTATCCCATGAAAGATTTACGGATCCGATGCAAACGAGTTACCGGCGCACTATAGGAAATCGAGGTCTGTATCAGATCAAAAATCGATAACTTTGTTATTTATTAAGATAAACAATTGAATTTTTGCACAAGCGTAAAGTATAAAATAGCGCTTTAGGTAAAGTTCAGATATTATACTTTTATTGATGTATATATATAATATATTAAAAAAATCATGAAAAAAAATATATTTAATTTCCTTAGTCCTCACTATTTATAGTAGTAATAAAAATGTATTATTAAATTAGTTTATTAAAAAACAATGTTTCTTAAGCTGTTATCTATTTGAGTAAGAAATTAAGTTATGATTACACATACTTATTTAATAAAATATAAAATTTACAAAAACTGATTAACAAGTAGAATAATATTAGAAATGAACGTATTATAATGAGTATATTATATAATATTTAATTATACTTGGTGAACTTCGGGATCCATAACAAGTTTATTCACTTTTAAAAGATCTAAGGTATCTTCATCAAGTGCTTTGTTAGATTCCTTAAATACATGTATTGCGCTTTTGTTAAAAATCCAAATGAAAACACTCAATGCCCCTTGATCCGATAGCATTTTGCTCTGGCTTGCGTTTTCTATGAGATTCAAATATAGAGACGCTGTATCTCGGTCAGCAAGCCTTAGTTTTTCCACGAGTTCTGCTTCTAATTCTCCTCCTATGGAACGTAAACCCTGAACGTAGGCATTGCAAATGTGTTCAACGCCATATTCACTAAATAGCGCGCTATTTTTTCGCCTCTTCGTTGATTCTGATGAATCCCCATTAGAGACACCGCGTTTTCCTGAAGACGTCGATGGTGAGTTCTCAGATGCTACTTCTTTAATGATTGGTAAGGTTAACAAATATTCAGAATCTAACCAATTTTTGTTGTTTTTTATTTAAATAAACGAATCCTTTTACCGGTACGCTTCTGTCCATCGTTTATTAAAGGAACGAATGAGATTCTTTTGAATATCGCTGATAATAAAACACATGTTGTCTACATCATCAAACATCTTTTCATTTAGAAATATTGAGGGCTAATATTGATTGCTTCAAGTTTTTTTCCTCCTTCAATGTATGGGAGTAATAATTCACGCTTGGAACACTTGAAAGTATTAATCATTTTGAAATTTAGTGAAGACAGTTAACAATCAAACGTCTGTTAGTAATTTTATTACTAATTTTTTTTTAGTTTTATTGAATTAATTCACTCTTTTTATATAATTTCATAAATGAAGGTAGTGTGCATTTTATTGATTAGTAATACCGCAAAATGTGTGCAAAATGAAGATAAAAGCTCTTTTATCAATATAACGATAATTTAATTGAAATTTACCGCAATCTAATCAATTAAATAGTACAACATTAGAAATTTCAATAGATAGAATTTTTTTAATCCCTGAATTGTATCGTAGTTTTCGTGATAACTTCTAAAACCGCACGAATCCGCAGCTGATTTTTATAAATGCTATTTATGAATATCTGGACTATAAAACAACATTAAATGTAACGCGTGGGTAGATGTCGGTAACTGTCAAAAGACTCGATGAACTTTAAACACGTATCTTTTTTCTCTTCACTTATTGTTAATATTTTTTATAGGAATGTAGTCACAAAATCTACAATATAATAATTGTTTTAAAATCCACATAAAAAAATATATAACACTTTATACTTATTTGCACATTTTTTTAAGGAAATTATTGGTAATTAATGTTTATATAGGTAATTATTGTTTAAAGTATCGATGCGAACAACCTGAAATAGACATTCTTACGTACTACAATTTCTCACCATAAAAAAAAATATTCCAAATGTAATTCACGAAAAAATAATTCATTACATTAAAGCTCCACTATAATACTATTAAAAAAATAATAAAAAGTGCGTCAAGGACGACTTTAGTAAAAATGAATTTTGATCTGCCGTTGTTCTACCATTATCCATAGTGCGGCGCGGTAGTCATATGTACCTACTTGTACAGAGGTGGAAGTGTCAGCACCACTTTAAATGAAACCACAGTTTTAACTACTCTATAAAAGCCTAATACCATTATTTTTTCCCTCAAAAATGAAAAAGTGTTTTTTTAAACAAAATAAATAATAAAATTATTGTTGTAATATAAAACGCCATTTGTCAAGAACGACGCACGCACACATAAACCTATCAAAGGGAAACCGCCGCATACACCTCATTCTGAAATCGAGTCGTAGGTATTGGCGGCAACGTTCAAAGTTGATTAATCTTTAGTAGTATTTTTGTAGTAGATGTGTTTACTTTATTGGTATCTATGCGTAACTGCGTCACGAAATACAGGTTTGGGTAAACATTGTGAAATGAAAAGAAAATCCTACGTCTAAACAGTTGAGGTATCTTGATTAAACTCTTTAGGTATGAGTTTAACATATTTTACCCTATATGCTGTTCCCGTAAAAGGAGCGCTGACACTTCCATCCTGTATATTAACATAAGGTACATCATCGATTTTGATAAAATTATTAACTTCCATTACATTATAAAACCGGTTAGGTGCGAGTCCAAGTCGCCTACCAAGGCTTCCGTACCAATTTCAAGATTGTAAGTCAACGGGTAGTACAACTTATAAAAGTAAGCAATTACAAGTTTGTGGCCATTTGCAATTATGCACTCATTTTGTATGAAACGAAATACAACTATAAGTTAATAGTTTGTGTAGTGAAACACCAATAAATTTTCACTTTTCCGATTTCTTTTTTTGTTATTGTAAGTTGTCACTTCCTTCCTAAACTTTTTAACTTTTTAAGGTTTTACGCGACGAATGTCATTCAAAATGCAGCAAAATGAATGCATAAATGCTCGTATCTTTTGATTGCGTATACAAAAAAGCTTAATTTTTTCTGCACTTTAAAGGACAATAGTATTTAATTTAGTTTGATACCTCCACGCGATCTTGAGATGAATAGTCTCGACAGAAGGACAGGACAAAAAAGCGGTCCTGTAAAGGTCCCGTTTTAACCATTTGAAGTACGGAACCCTAAAAAACACCATAATAAATTATGATTAATAATACTAACAGTATTATATGCTTAATAGAAATAGCCAAAGCCTCTAATTACTTACTACGCGTGAGTAAACAAACTGAAGTACGTTACAGTACGCTATAGATACGCGGTAATTACACTTTCCATATTAACTCAATATTGGCTAACATATGTATATAGTGGTAATCTGTAATTTACCGCAAATATGTTCATAATTTTAGTATGGTAGACTAATTGCATGCACACCAGCACCAGGCCCGTCGGTGAATAAGCTTATATAAATTATCTAGGTGGCCAGTCGTGGCGCAGCAGCACGAAGTGTGACTGTAAAACCAACTGGTTGTGGGTTCGATCCTCACTCGAAAAGATGAAATATTTACTTAAATTTATATTTCCATTTTCCTAATCTACAGCATACGGTATACAATGTAAAGCTGAAAAAAAGGAGTTTTAATATTTATTCAGCCAAATAAGCCCAGTCTGTAGTTAACTCTTTAAATTTAAATAATCAAGTACACATAGGAATGTTTATTTCGTTTTATCCGATTATCCGACCCGATACTCGTTTATCCGATTATAACACATATTTATTTCACACTATAGTGCATTAAAATAAATAATTTAGTAAAATTGAAATTTCGAAATTATAAATTGAGATATGGACTACTGATGGAATCTACTCATCCTCTCAACAAAGTTTACTTAAAATGACTTCCCGAATGTGGAACTAAAGCGTATGACAATATACGAAGGTAAGAACATCATACAGAATAAGCACTAGTAACGGATTGTTACACAACAACAATTGCAAAAGCCGCGGTCAGGTAACACTAGGTACAGGTAGGTTGCACTCGCTACCTACTACTACTTAGGAACAATATTGTACTTTGTACGTCTTAGTTTGTAAATTAAATACTTTGTCCTGTCTGTCTGTGGACGCACTAGAATAGATTATTATTATTTAAATGCTCAACTTATTTGTTAATATAATATCCTCAATCGTTTTTAAATTTCAAGGAAGACTGATTGTAAAAGAAACTATTTATTACAAAATTAATTTATAAAAACTACTTCAAAATACATAAGTATATGCACAAACTTAAACAAAATCTAAAATTAAGAAAATAACATTTTAATCACTTGAAATTGAAAAATAATGAATAAAATTTTATAGATTAGTTATATAGATATATCTTTAATTTAGTTTATTCTACAATCTATTTTTGGAGTCGGCTGTGCCAACTTGGATATTTTTTATATCGTTTTTAGCTCATATTGGATGCATTAGTACTTATCTATTAATGTTATTTTTTACCTCGGTTTCACCAAATAAATATTATTGTTGAATATATAACTTCCTTCGTTTTGGAACTCGGTTGATCAATGCAATTTGCTATTTCATTAGACTTGTATTCTCCAAATGGTAATTTAATTTCTAAATTAGAGTTTCTAGTGTCTATAAATAAATCTATGCTTTTATTACAACCCGTGAAGCACATGAAGCACACGAGTGCAGTATTAATGCAGGCACGGCGCGACGGTCAGGTCGGTGTGGTGCATTTCCATCGCGTCGCACCACTTCCGAGCTGCACTGCATTTAGCTTTCGATTTATTTTTAAATGTTTACATTCGGATTTAAGAATATTTCTCTTTGTTATTTAAATCGAATAAGTTATTTTTTTATGGTGAAGGACAATTTGAAATGTTTAGTCGTAAAAAGTAAGACAATATTTAATCCCGTAATTTATTTTTGTAAAAAGAATTCAAAAGATATTAAAAATTAAGAAAAGAAATTTCATTAGTAATAAAGGGAACATGTTTTTAGGGTTCCGTACTTTTTAAGAAAAAAAGGACGCCTTATAAGATCACTCTGTTGTCTGTCTGTCGAGACCCTTTATCTCAGGAAGGCTTTTAGATATCTAGTTGAAATTCAATCCATATACTCAGATCTACCGCCCCATGATTTCCTGACTAAAAATATATTTCTATATTTACTTAGAAAAAAATATGGCCGTTTATATCGCAAAAAACGCGTCTTCCAACAGTATAAAGGGAATCATAATTCATAGGATATTTCCGATTGACCAAGAATTATGAAATTTGGTAGCTGGCATCTGCAGATAGTACTAGGTCAGGAAAAAATCTAAAAACTAAAAAAAATGTGGTTAAATCCTAAAAATAATCAAGTGAGGTATCAGATTGTTCTGGCTAAGCTAAGCCTGAATTTCAGAAAAAGCTCGAGATCTCCAATTTTTGTACAGAACCTTCGGTGGGCGAGCCTGACTCGAGCTTGTCCGGTTTTTTCCCCTTAATTTGCATTTTGTTATTATAGAGATATTATTTTAAACAGTAAAATGTATTTATATTCAAATGAGTTTCCAATATTTTCATTTTGCATTTTCTAAGTCTTTAAGCAGCTTACTTTGTATATGTATATTTTCCTTTTATCTAAAAACCAGTTTTATAATTACCGATGTTTTATGCTAACGTAAAGCAAATTTAATTATGGGTATATATGATTATAAATGGATTTAGTTATATACGATTAACGATACTAAAACATAAGCAAACAATTTTATATTATTTGTATATCTGTCTTCCTTTCTGTTTGTCCGCGCTATTCTCCGGGAGAATTGTATCAATTTTTATGAGACTTTCACTTTTACACACAAAATAGATATATAGCAGTGGTGTAATATACATATATACGCTTCTTATTGCGAAATTTGCGTGAGATCGGTCGCGATCGCATTTATCGTATTTCGCTCCTACCTAGTTAGATATGAAATAAATTTAAAAAAACTATTATATATTATAAGTTTCTGGTGACCGCCACTTGATCTGCAATCATGTGCACAGAGACAAAATTATTAGAAATTTGATTGCTACCAATATTAGTTTCATATATCTTCCTATATGTGTAAACAGTGTTCAGTTACGTTTTGATTAAGTATATGTAGGTAAACTAAATTTAAAAATCTTTCATTATACTTTTTGGCATTTTAAATATTGCATAAGCACAAAATTTACAACTTATATTTGAAACATGATACAATGAACTTATAAACAAGAGGAGAGGCTATGAGAACAGTACAACGGTGTTATATTCAGTAGTCAGTCGACTTAGACGGAGTAAAACTTTCCAGTCAAGTTGGTGTACTTTATTGCTGATATCAAAGTCGTAAGTGGTCTCAAGGTGTAATGGCGTAACACGAAACTACTATTGATTTCAAAGTTTTGCCTGTTTCAGCTTTACAGTTTTCAGTAGTTTTGTTTATTTTAACTTCACAATATAATGTTTTTATTCCTCTATTTAATCACTTGTAAGATATAAGTTAATTATTTCTATATTAATTAGTACTAATTGCAACTTTTTTAAGGACACCTTCATTTTTCATAGAGGCCAATCGTGGCGCAGGGGCACAAAGTGTGACTGTAATACCGACTGGTTGTGAGTTCGATCCCCACCAATACCGACTGGTTGTGAGTTCGTTCTGCCACTCAACACGCAATGCCTCTAGAATTCGGCAGAAAATGGGGAACGGAGTGTCTTAACACTAGATTCCCTCTGCCTACCCTGCTGTATGCGGGGTACAGCGTGAAGCTGATTTGATTTGTTTTATACTGAAATTGAGATTGAAACGTTGTTGTTTTGCTTCATTTACATACTTGTTAGGTGCAATTTTACATCATGAATCTATTAAATATTTTATAAACATTGATGTCTAGAATTATTATAAAATGTTGGAATAATAATTTTCAATAAATAATAAAAGAACCATTTCTTACTTCGAAAAAAATTCATTTTCGCTGTATTGCGATGCTCATATAAGCATATGTCGTATTTTCACGAGCGCTGCGCAGTTTTTTGAAATAATAACATATAAAAACGTCGAAAGTACATTTACTTTTAATTTGAATAGACTCATGTGAAACGAACATCAATATTAATTTAGCAAGTACTAAACTCTACAAATTTAAAGGGGGTATTATTAAACGATTGCTTTAAAAACATGAATAATTTTCTTTTATTTAGTAAAATATCATATTTTTAGGGCATCTCAAAAAAACTGAATTTATTGTATGCACTAATTTTGTAATGAATGACACACAAAAATAAGTTTATTGTGTTTTTTTTTTGTGGTATATTTATATATTTGGAAATTTATTTCGTTTTCTTCCTTTATTTATATTAAAAAAAATCCTCACTACTTGCAGAATTTCATGTTTCTGGGTTCACAGCTATTGAAATCGATTTCTTCACTTTTCAATACATATTATAATACATAAAAAGCGAACTCAGGAAGTACTACTACTAATAAATTCTAGTGTACGATATTATTATCGTACATATATTTGATGTACGTAATCCGATCAAGAGCATGTATGTGAATTGAGAGCCAACTTAAATGTGAAGTAATGCGTCGTTGTCGACTTCACCGACAAAATAATGGGAGATCTACATGTGTACGAGTTCTGTGTTTTTTTATACGTACAGACTTTGTTATATTTGCATTTTTTTCGCACAGGTGTATTATATTTCCAAGTTCATTTACTTCCGACTTCTAGTGGACTATAAGGTTAATATTTTCGTTAAGTAAAAAAATGCCAAGTCAAATTTTTATCTTTAATTTTATCTCCAGTGAACAGAACACGACATCAATATTTTATATTACCCATTATTTTGTCAGTGAAATTAAGAGGGACGCATTATTTAACATTTAACTTGACTCTCATGAACCGACTTCAAAAAAGACGAGATTCACAATTCGGTAGGTATATATGTATAAATATTTTGTATTTTTTTTAGTTGTTTCATTTTTAGTTGGTCAAAATTAAAAAATCAAAATCAGCTTCACGCTGTATCCCCCATACAGCAGGGTACGCAGAGGGAACCTAGTGTTAAGACACCCCGTTCCCCACTTTTTGCCAAATTCTGGAGTCATTACGTGTTGAGTGGTAGAACAACGCCGATCAACGCCGCACTTTGCCTCGACACTAGAGCGAAGAAATGGAAATATAAATTTAAGTAAATATTTCATCTCCTCGAGTGGGGATTGAACCCACAACCAGTCGGTTTCACAGTCACACTTTGTGCCGCTGCGCCACGACTGGCCTCATTACAGTTGGTACGCGCTAATAATTGATTAAATTGAAAGCTTTTACCAACTATAATATTTTCATTTAGGTAAACCAAATAAGAATCGACAAATTAAGTAAAAAACACAAATTATTAAGTGGCTATATTGTACTTTGAATAGAATCTGAGGTCCAAAACGATGCTTCACTTGAAATTAACGTCACTTTCAATCCTGATCCATTATCTTATTACGACACATGGTCCCGCGTATACCTAGCTATAGTATACGCTGTGACAGGTGTCATTATCAATGAAGTTAATGAAGCCTCATTTATTTACATCCATTTACATTGTATGCATTCGAAAATAATATTAAAACTAATAAAATAAATAAATCAGCTTCGTGCTTTATCCCTCACACAGCGGGGTAGGCAAAGGGAATCTAGTGTTGAGACACTCCGTTCTCCACTTTCCGCCCAATCCTGGAGGTGTTGCGTGTTGAGTGACGGAACTCTATGACGCGTTTTGCCTCGCCACCGTAACCAAGAAATGAAAACATTTAATATCCTCCAGTGCGAATTGACACCACAACCTGTCGCGTCAGATACACTTTCAGTAACACTCAGTTCCTGCTGCCGCTAAAAAAATATATTTAAACTTAAAATTATAATACCATATCTAATGAATATTTAAAACTCGTGTCTCAATTAAATTTTGAATTGTCAACTAGACATTTTCAACTTACAAGTATCAAAGGTTCTTGTAAGCAAAGTTTCAGATAACATATACTTTCATAAATTTTGAAGTAATACAAGTAGTGGTAGTACTTGCCGAGAGGCGAGAAGCTATGTAGACAGCTGCTAGCGTCCTTACTAATTTAAACAATTATCTTTATAAATTCAAACATGTCTTTATTTGTAAAATGTACGCGAAACATAATTATATTAAATTTGCCGTTGAAGTTAGATATCAAGCAAAAAAAAATCAGCTTCACGCTGTATCCCGCACACAGCAAAGTAGGCAGACTTCACTTCCCACCGAATTTTTCGAGGCATTGCCTGTTGAGTGGCGGAACTCAACACCGGGCTTTTACCATGGTGCCAGAACGAAGTAATGAAAATTTTATTCCCTTGCGTGGGGATCGAACCCACAATCGTCGCGTTACAATCACAGTGCCCCTACGACGGCCTCAAATTTTAAGAAAGTATTGCTTAAAAAGCAATACTTTCTTAAAATTATAAGCAATATTTTCTTAAAGTTTCGCTCTGACCTTATTCGAATCTTACTCCTGCTTTACCTTAGCAGGCATAAAATGCTAGAAAATATATACAGATGTCTTTCTATTTGCAGTTGTAAGAAACTGGAACGATCTAGACAAAGGATACCAAAATACGAGATCTCTCAATAGGCAGATCTCTTGTAGCTATATACATATGTATGTAAAACAAAATTTTCTTTTGTATATAACAGATACTTAAAGTTAAAAAAATTAATCAAACGAATAAATAAATTAACTTTATGTAATCGATGCTTAAAACTGAAAATAATAATTATGAAAATAATTATAATATAATATAATTAATTGTAGGTAATATATTATGAAAATTGCGTTTTGATTACTTAATTTATATTAATATTTGGCTTATTAATGTTATTTAATTAGTTTGAAAAATTCACATTAAATTTACTTATATTTTGTTCACAATATGTTACAAAAATTGAAAATAAAATTGTAAATAAATAAATTATATTAGCCAACACCAAACAAGAAAACTTAGGATCAATAGATCCTCAGTTTTCCGGTAAGATAATGTGGTCTGACTTATAAATATAGCTAATTTTCGAATTTATTTCCCAGCCCGCTCGACGGTTGTAAGCCGAGGTTCGAGCCCCGCAGGGGGCCCTTACAGTCGTCGACTCCTCTCAAGCAGCCAGGTAGTGCTTGTATTTCTTCTGGGACAGACTACCCTCTTCCCTACCCAACCGGTGTCGCTGTAAAGGCCAATAGGGCTAACAGCATTAACCTCAAGTTCGAAAAAAAAATCGAATTTATTATATTCTTAATCTCGGCACATTACTATAAAAATAGTTTTTTTTTTCAGCTTCACACTGTATTCCAAGTGTAGCAAAGTAGGCAGACGGAGTCTTGTGTCACACAAGACACTCCGCTTTCCACTTTCCACTAAATTCTGTGTATTCCAAGTGTAGCAAAGTAGGCAGACGGAGTCTTGTGTCACACAAGACACTCCGCTTTCCACTTTCCACTAAATTCTGTGTATTCCAAGTGTAGCAAAGTAGGCAGACGGAGTCTTGTGTCACACAAGACACTCCGCTTTCCATTTTCCATTAAATTTTGGAGGTATTGCATGTTGAGTGGCGAAACTCAACGCCGCGCTTAGCCTCGACATCAGAACGAAGAAATGAAAATATTAAATATTTCATTTCCTTAAGTGGGAGTCGAACCCACTACCCTTCGCGTTTAGAGTCAGACATATGTGCCCGAGCATCACATATAGTCATTGGCCTCGATTTATTTTAAAATTATATTACACAAGAGGCCAGTCGTGGCGCAGCGGCACGAGGTGTGACTGTAAAACCGACTGGTTGTGGGTTCGATCCCCACTCTAGGAGATGAAATATTTACTTAAATGTATACTTCCATTTCTTCGCTCTGGTGTCGAGGCTAAGCGCGGCGTTGAGTTCTGCAACTCAACACGCAATGCCTCCAGAATTCGGCAGAATGTGGGGAACGGAGTGTCTCAACACTAGGTTCCCTCTGCCTGGATCGAACCCTACTGTGTGCGGGATACAGCGTGAAGCTGATTTTTATTTTTAATATTACACATATCTCTTTACAGTTTACAATTGTACTGATCATTAGTATGGACTTAAACATATATAAAGTATACAAAGTATTATACAGACTCATAACAGATCCTCAAAGAAGCCAGTTAACAAGCACGCTTANTATATATATATATTATTATTATTAAAGAAATGCTGCATATATAGCATTAACAGGTCATGTTTTTCATTAAGCGTTTTCATTTCGATGTATTTTTACTTATTTTTTGACCGATATTTTTTTTCCAACATTTCACGAACTTGTTTTCTACAGTAAAAAGATGCCACGCATTATAAATTATGATTATAATCTAATAATTAGTTATTAAGTAATATAAAGCTTTGTTGCGTACGTGGTTGCTGTTTTGGTTAAATGACTCTTCGGTGTAGTAAAAAGTTTGCGTTTGACCTGTTCGTAATTGAAGTGCTTTTAAAATTCGGACAGTGAAGGGTCGACAATATACATCAGTTTTCGCCTTTATTCAATACAATACATAACACCGCGCTTGCCTTTGTGGGATTAAAAAACAAAAGCTGGTCTGTTCTGTTCTTTGATTACAGCGTTCTGAACGACAAAAAATGACCAATTTATTTTATGTGTCAAAGTTTGAAAAATACAACGTCAAAAAAGCATAACGAAAATTTCTGATTCCATGGTGTGAATTTTCAATAACATTGAAATGGGTGATTATAGAACAGATCGAATAAGTTTTTAAATAAATAAATTATTCGAATGTATTCCAAGAAATTTAAATATACATAACTTAATGACTAACAAATAATATTTTCAGTAGTTCAAGCGGGCGAAGCCGGGAGCTGGCCGCAATAATTGAGTAAATATGAGTTCCTATTTACTCACTGTACATACAAATTAAAAGATAAAGCGACTGCACTTAAAAAGCAAGTTTTTATTAAAATGTTTCACATTTAGTCCTTATTTTTAATCAGCTGACGATTCTTGTTTATCCATCGTAAAAAATATACACATCATATTTTATAACGTGTTTTGTTTGCGGTTAAAATGTGATTAAAAAAATTAAAATACATATTTACATTGGCATTTCTCTGAATATTTATTATTTTAGAGGAAAAGTTTCTAGTATTCTAAGTTAAATATTCTTTTAGAGAAAAAGTTTTATTTAAAATGTAAATAATTTATTAGCTCTGCTATGACCAGACGTTCCGTTTTGGACGGACCGTCCCATTTTTCGCTTGTGTTTTTCAGTGTCCCCATAGATGGCGCCGGGACGTACAAATATCCCACTTTTCGAAACGGCACGTAAATCTCAGTCGATCGAACCATGTTTCGCCGCGTCCATATTATATAATCCAACATAAAAAAAGGAAAGCTACCTTAAAAAAAGAAAAGCATACTTGTAAAAAAGAAAACGAAAGCACCTAAACAAATCAATATTAAAAAAAAAACTAAAATAAACATGAAATAGTCAAATGTTACTTTTTAACTCAATTATACAAAAATTATTGAAATAAAAAAATGAAACGAAAAAAATCGATGTCCTCTTTTAGACCGAAAAAATAATAATCACGTTAACCATACCTGAAGTGACCAATCTAGATAAGTGACGAACTCGTGTCAGTTTATTCGTAAACCGTTAAAAGTGCACGGTCGCCGTTACTTACCGCCCGGCGTAACTTGGGCTCCATGAGCTTGAAAATTCAACTTTCAATTTACATTGTTATTATGAAACGGAATTAATTTCCGTCGTCCGTTCAACTTAACGCTCTATTAATATCTTTTTGTAAATTAGGAACAATTTTGTCATTATCATTTTATTCGTAGCAATTCTTTTTTGAGCTGTTATTTTTTTTGCGCAATGTACCCCGCACACAGCATGGTAGGCAGAGGGAACTTAGTGTTAAGACACTCTGTTCACCATTTTCCGTTGAATTCTGGGGGCATTTTGTGCTGAGTGGCGAAAGTCATGCGGTTTGCCTCGACTGCAGAACGACGAAATATTATCATGTATCACTAAATGTTTCCTTTCCTCGAGCGGGAATCGAATCTATTACATGTCACACTTACAGTCACACGCTTAGGCGCGATAGGTAGATAGGACAAGCAAAAAAGTTTTATTTAAGAGACAACTATGCCACCAAGGTGCATAATGTGTCTTTTTGTGTGGAACGTATACAACGGCACGGAATGATACATGACTAGAATCGCTTTGCCTATTCCGCAAAATAAAAAAAAAATATTGAGGCTTTGAGGCCAGTCGTGGCGCAGGGGCACAAAGTGTGACTGTGAACGCGCTCCGCCACTCAACACGGAATGCCTCCAAAATTTGTCTGAAAGTGGGGAGCGAAGTGTCTTAACACTTAACCTGCTACATGCAGGTCACAGCGCGCGAATCTGGAAAAATAATGTACCTAGATATTCGCTGTCGGGCGTCAGACACGTTAAAGAATATCACACGTGTTAAGAAGTGAAAATGCACTAGTACCCAAGAATAATAAAAAAAGTAAAATAATAAAAAAGGTTCCCAATGCATTTTATCATTCTACTTATCTGTTTATTCTAAACAAAAAAACTGTACCTTAAAAAATTTCATAAAATTTTTCATAATTAACTTATGTTAAAAACCTACACGTACATAATTTGAGTAATCAACAAAAATAATGTAAAATACTTTAACGTTATTGACATTTAATTTTAAACAAGAGACTGAAAGAAGTTTGTGTAAGCAATGGTCTAAGCCTGAATGAGAATAAGACAAAGGTTCTGGTATTTGAAAGAAATAAAGAAAAGACGGAATGCAAGATCAGTGTAAATGGTAAGAAATTAGAACAAGTGCAATAAATGGTATAATTGGGAAGTATGTTCAGTAGAGATGGAAGATCCATCTCGTATGTATGTGAAAAGGCGTATTGCTACCGGTCACAAGGTTAACGGAGTCTTAGCTCAATTGATGAGACGGCGAAACATCAGCACAGCTTTTGTTTGGTCGTACACAATCCAGTGTTGGCTAACGACGCTATTATACGACAGCGAAACGTGGGTATTACAGAAGAAGAATGAAGGAAAGATGAATACCGTGGAGATGCAATCTCTTCGTAGGATATGCAGAGTCAGCTTAACTGATCGAATCCGCAATGAAGAGATAACTAGAATGGCAGGTACTAGCGAGGATGTCACAGTGATAATGAAGAAGAACGTGCTCAGCTGGTTTTAGCACGTCGCTTAAATGAGTAATGAAAGATTGGCAAAAAACATTTATGTTGGAAAACTGAGTGGTAAGAGAGGTTGACCTTCGAACACATAGTATCACAGATACTGGAGGAAGGTCACGTAGAAAGAATTAGGACTCTCCGGAGGGCATATATGAAGAGGTTGATGATAGTGGATGATGCGTAAGAGGTATGTAGAGACCGTAGCGTTTGGCGCATTGTCCTCTTTGACTACTCCGCTAGGGATACAGCGTGAAACTAAGTTAAGTTACAAATTAACTGCATGTTCCCTAAGGAAAGTGGTGAACGGAGTGTCTTACAGCACATATGGTATAAAATAAAAAAACAAACTAAAATACATTGTTATAACCATTGCATTGAATTAAAAAAAATAGCATATTACAGCATTTCTATAGGGACTAAATTTTTATTGAATAAACATTCTTGAGACGTAACGTTCAGCTATTTATTTTTAAAGTGTTGCAAGGGTACAATGCAGGGTTGCTGACACGATACGAGCGCCCTGTATGGTTGACGCCCTGCACTGACACACCAACTGTTTTTGAAGTCTATTACTTAAAGGCTTAAAGCTCAAAGTAAAGCTAAAAAGTAGACGCAAAGCAAAATTGTAGCAAAACCTACATTCCCTTTTGCACCTCCACTGAAAACAGAAACAAGTGAAGTATCCCGTAGCATTACCACACATTCAGTAAGGTTCTTTTTTATTGGGCTGAAGATAAAAGAGGCTCTCAAAAATACAAACTAAGAATAGTACAGTAAGTTGAATGTAAGTAGAATATTATACCTTGCGTTTCTTCTTAATTTTGCACTAACAATTAATTAGTAATATAATTCATTAATTTTATTTATTATTTAGGATTTACGGTTATGAAAGCCAGGATCGGTATTTATTAATGTATTAGTAAAAAATGTTGACACTGTTAAAATTATTTAATAATGTCTCTATTATTTTCTGATAATACTTTGTAAAAGCAATAAAATAAAAAATAATAACTTTTAGAGGTCAGTCGTGGCGCAGGGGTAAAAAGTGCGACTGTAAACACAACAGGTTGTGGCTTCAATTGCCACTCGAATAAATAAAATATTAAATAATATTTAATATTTCTTCGCTCTGCTGTCGAGGCAAAGCACGGAGTTGAGTTCCGCCCCACACACATCCACCACACGCAATGCGTTTGGTATGCGGAAAATGGTAAACGTAGTCTCCTAAGTCTAGCTTCACTCTGCCTCCCCGCTGGGTACGGGGTACAGCGTGATGCTAAAAAATATATTTTTCAATTGTCAATTCTAATAGCACATTAAGGAATTAGCGTATTAAGTACGTGGAAGAATAAATTTAAGTAAAGATATTTTCGTTATTCCACTTGTTTGGTACACCTAAAACCTACAAATACACGCCGTGCCATGGTATTCACGGGGTGTGTTTATTCAGACCGCGTCCATTCTACCCAGCTGAATAAAGAGTACACGGCGCAGGCGCGGAAAAACCGAAACAGACGTACGATCATAGAATCTGTTAAAATTATTTTCTAAGGAGCATTTTTGTTTCATAGTAAAGTTATATAAGTAATTAGAAATTTAGAAGTAGTAGAAAACAAGATTATGATTATTATCATATTCTTGTTATTTCTCAACATTTTTTTTTTCAGCTACACGCTGTATTACGCATGACAGACTCCGACTTTGCACTATTTTTTTTGGCATTGCGTGTTGAGTGGCGAAACTTAACGCCGAGTTGCTTCGACACCAGAGCGCAGAAACCGAACCCACACCCTGTGGCACTAACAGTCACACACTTCTGCCCTGCGCACCGACTGGCCTCATTTCTATACTTATCTATTTATAATAATACAATATATCTACACTGAAAACCTTACGCCGTTGGCTTTTTTTTAATGTATCATACAATCTTAAGAATAGAATAAATCTATGACTGAATAATATCATTTTGTCATATTATATACAGAACATCCTTTTGATAATAAGCTGATAAACTTAAAAATAATATTGTTATTTGTTTTACTAAAAACACGTTAACTACTAAACTTTTCACTTTGACTTTAACAGCATCAACTCCTTTACTAACAACTTCTAGGTATATAGAATGTTCACATTCTAGAAGTTACTAGTAACGTAGTAGTTTACGTGTTTTTAGTAAAACAAATAACAATATTACTTTTAAATTCCAAATTAAATTTGAAATTCCAAATTAAAATTATATAAATTACAAATTAAATTTAATGTCTTGCATCTATCTTATCTATATCTATCTTAATCTACAATTAGTTGCCAAAAAGGTCACATACGTTAACTTAATATATACTTTACTTATTGGCGCCAAGGCATTACAACCGAATCGATACTTCGTATAACGCATAATCGATTTAATCGCTACTGACGAACTCAGTTCTTATTAAAATAAAACAGTTTTAACAGGTGAAAATTTTATACTTTCATACAAATTAAGCCACGAGATAATTTATGAAAAATATTTCTATATAATAATGTTTAACTCTACAATTTTTCATGAAGGATGTTTTTTGTATTGATGTAAAATATTTGAGAACATCGTTTAAACAATAAATAGTCTTAAAAAAATGTTACAATGACGTAGTTTAAAATAAAAGAAACCGCGACAAAATTCAGTTTTATCTATTGCAGTACGTTGGCCCGTTACACGGTCACCTTAAACGTAAAAGTTCAATGACTCCAACGGGTGAACTTCAAGCGAGACAACAAAATGAATATGACCTTATAAAATTTAGCCTGGACGATATTGATTGTGGGATGCTATAGACATTTTTGATAAAATAAGAATAAACAGATGATTATTACCTCATATAGGACATAATGTAAAAAAAAACGTAACATCTGATATGTTTTTTAGAGAATTGCTTTTA
The DNA here is from genome assembly GCA_013403705.1 of Heliconius hermathena. Taxonomy (NCBI): domain Eukaryota; kingdom Metazoa; phylum Arthropoda; class Insecta; order Lepidoptera; family Nymphalidae; genus Heliconius; species Heliconius hermathena. The sequence goes on along the minus strand of JAAIXJ010000719.1, from coordinate 21,691 downwards.
AGAGAATTGCTTTTATTAATGTTAGCTTTTATATAGTAAGGCGTCTAATTTACGTATAGACGATCTTTTTAAAATTGTACAATATTTAAGAGAAATTATACTGTTTAAAAAAGTGTATATACATACGATCATGTTATAGGGAAATTAGTAAATATTGACCACACAGATATTTTCAGATATTTTCAGGATATTTCAAGATATTTTCAGGAACCACGATCTCTACTTTTAAAAAAAAAATCAACTACAACGCTGTCCCGCATATATATCTGCCTACTCTGGCAGAAAAATTAATTTTCATTAATTACTATTGAAATTGTATGTTTTAAACAATTTCATAAAACACATTACAATAAAAACTTAAAATAAAATCTTGGTTAACTGTTCAAAAAGTTATTATTTTGACTGCGGAATAAACGTATTTCACATTTATATTATATATCAAATTTATTTTTATACTTTCTTTTTTGCTTATCTTATCTTGATCTAAGAACTTTACTTCACACGCTACTTTCTTGAAGAATAATTTTAAGCTTTGCTGATATTGTTATATCTTTAAATTAGTCACCTAAAGTAAAATGGCCAGTCGCGACGCAGCGGCACGAGGTGTGACTGTAAAACCGATTAGTTGTGGGTTCGATCCCCACTATAGGAGATGAAATATTTATTTAAATTTATATTTCCATTTCTTCGCTCCGGCGTCGAGGTTAAGCGCGGCGTTGAATTCTACACGCAATGCCTCCAGAATTCGGCAGAAAGTGGGGAACGGAATGTCTTAGGACTAGGTTCCCTCTGCCTACCCTGCTGTGTGCGAGATACAGCGTGAAGCTGATTTAATTTTTTTTTTAATTTATTATAAGTAAAATGTTAGTTAACTATCGTCATTAACTATAGTCTGTCCGAGCCAACTCTGTGAATGACCAAAGGATATCTTGTTAATATAGATTTGTATATTTACATTTTTTAAAGTGTTATTCACACTTAGTAAAGAAAAATATTCATTTAGAAAACATATAAAAATGTAAACGTAGTCTGGTCTGGTGAATAATCTGGTCTGGTGAATAATCTGGTTGGTGTCCAGGAGGTGCGAGTTCGAGTCCCGCTACGTTAAAATTTTTATACGTTTTCTAAATTACTAATATAGATTTGTTTTAGGTTTTAAAATCAATTTATTCAGTTTCAGTTAAACCTACACTATGATGACATTGTCTAGAGCATTGCAAGGATTAGAAAATTAAAATTTGTCTGTTGACGCGACCGAGCGACTGTAAGTGCGCGACGGTTGTGGGTTCCATTCGCAATCGGGGGATTGAAATAATAACAAAATCATTTTCTCACTCTCTTCCGCCTCTCAACATGCAACGCCCAATAATACGGCGGTATGTGGAGAACGAAGTGTCTTAACATTAGGTTCCCAAGTTCCCTTTGTATAACCATGCTATGAACAGGATACAGCGTGAAGCTAAAAAAAATATTTTTTTTAAAAACAGCTATGTTATTTAGTAACAACATGCATTCCAGAAATGAAAACATACAATATTATAAGAAATGCTTCTGTTAAGATATTACTATAATAGAAGCCTCTCGAGCTTCCTGCAAAGAAAAGGAAATACACAGCGCTCTCTGTCCAAGGAAACCAAAAAGAAATACACCAAGTGAAATAAATAAATGTAAAACGTCGATCTGTGCATAAAATATTGACTTGCTTAAATTGTAAATAGTTACTATTTTAAGAATTATTAATATTTGTATTATTTATATATTGATTATTTATTATTTGTATTTTTTTATTTTATTATATATTATTATAAAAAACAATATTTTGTTACTAGACAAGAACTTTTGCCCTAAGAAAAAGAGATAATCATTTTATGTTCCATTATTTGATATATATAGATTAAGAATGTATCTAATTAGATTTTTTGTTAGGTTTATGTTAAAAATCTTAATTACTCAGTATACTTGTATTCCAACGAGGCAACGCGCGGCGTTGAGTTCCGCTACTCAACACATAATGCGTCCAGAATCCGGTCAGAAAGTAGGACACTGAGTGTCTTAACACTAGGTTCCCTCCGCCTAATCTTCCGTGTGCGGGATACAGCATGAAGCTTATTTTTTTTATTTTTATAAATAGTAATACAAAACGTTATATCTCTATCAAAAATTATACTTCAGTTATTTAATTTTTGAGCAACTTTACTCTTATCGTCAGCTCGCTTTTAGTGAATTCGAAACTGCTATAAGCATCTAATCGAGTTTTTCAAACAAAAAAGTTAATTTTATAATGTTTTTTTTTCCTTAGAGTATACTTACTCTAAAGTCTAAAGAATAAGCTTTCAATGCAACGGTCAGAATTCCCTTTCAAATTCTAATTCATACTATGCACATATTGTGCTGTCCGAATCTAAAATATATATTCTGCATGTTTGACTTTTAAAAGTGGTTCTTACGGAATAAATGTTCGACGAGACATTAAACTTACAAAATGATATATATGTAAGTTACATCTTTTCCCTCTGCAAAGTACTTGAGAAGTTAGAATATTTAATATTCGCTTTGCATGTTTTTGTAGAATCAGAAGGGAGTGCTTTGGATAGGGTGACTGACACAGGTTTGCTGTCTGTGTGTGGAAATATTTAAACAAGGCAAGATAATATTTTTTGTTTAATTGAGAGAGTCAAATAGATAGAGCACTAAACACGCCTGGCTACCGAAATTGATAGACAAAGGCACCAATTATCAACCCCATTTCCTCTGAATATGATATCTTTGGACTATACAGCATACGACATGATTGTATTGAAAATAGCCGAAATGGAGAATGGCTATAAATGGAATTATCTAGCTTCACAAAACCATCAAAGTTGGAAACACAATGTAGAGACAAAATGAAAACGATAATTGTTTTTAAGAGAGGCAGAGTTAAAAACGCAGTATCGATGATACTGGAAAAAAGTCACATAAAAAATATGAGGGCATGTGTGAAGAGGTCGATAACAGTGGACGATGCCAAGGAGGTATGCAGAAACCGTAGTGACGCTCCGTCCTCTCTGGACACCCCGCTAGGTATAAAGCGTGAAGTTAAGGAAATACATTTTAGAACTGTATAATTCGTATATATATATATATATATATATATATATATATATATATATATATATATATATATATAACATACTAGCAGCCCCCAAATTGCCTAAGTAAATTATTTTTCGTACGATATTTGGCAAAGAGTAAGAAATTGCAGTACAAATAAAGGAAAAAAATTAAACGATAAAGGAAACTTATGTTTGTAGATCATTTCATATGTTATTTAAGTTGGTCAACTTTTACAATTTGAATGCCCCCCTGATTAGCGTACGCAGGGCATGCAACCCCTGCGATCGCCAACACTTCACGACTTCTTCACGAGCATCCATCAAAGCTCATAATTTTTCTTCAGGAGCGAGCTACTCTCGCCACTCCCAGCCCGGTGACGCTATCAAGACCAGTCCAGGTCAACACCATTAAAGTCCATTCGAAAAAAATATATACTTTTAATTTCCTGTTGACCTGAAATTGCTACAGATCCCTCAGTGGGCGAGTCCGACTCGCACTTGATCGGTTTTTTTATAATTCAAATGAAAATATAATTATGTTACCGCGATCCTTATTTTTTTTTTTAATTATTTTATCATCGAAGTAATTATTTCATCTGATTTGAAATTTATCCTATATATTACGCTTGGAATAATATTTATATTAGAAATATAGTATTCTCATATAATAGTATTTCAATATCAAATAATGTCAGACTTAACACTCCATATTTGTAGGTTCGATTCCCAACGCATAATATTTAAATTTAAAAAATTCTTAGTTACATTTTCCGATTTACATATCCCTACATATATAAACTGCAGCCTTGGATTACATTTTAAAATGATGTTATAGATGTATCTAACGCTAGGTTCTTTGACTAATTGGCTGATAAAGAAAATCTTACTCTTATTTATGAATGGTGATGAAATGTAGATAATATATACTACTTTTTTAGCTATCCTAACCTAACCTGGGGACCTAGTGCTAAAACACTCCGTTCTTAATAAGACAATTCCGTTTCCCACTTTCCGCCGATATCGCTTCTAGAATTCAACACGGTGCTTTGCCTCGTTATCAGAGGGAAGTAACTAAACAAAAAATATTCAAAATGTCATTTTCTCGAATGGGAATCGAACCCACAACCTGTCGCGTTTACAGTCATGCATTCAAAGGTCATTTTAAATATTATTTTATTCCGTTTTAATGTTTAGTTGTGGAATATTCGATGCTATATGGCTATTTTGAACTTTATATTTGTTTATACTACAGTATTTACTTTGTGATAGAGTATCGACCATAATTTAGGATACTAATACCTTACTAATTGTGTGTATGGCGAAGTTTGGTAAATATTTTATGTATACATTGACTACAACGGCGAATTCCAATAACGAAATTATTTTAAATTGGCTTAACAATAGAGCAGATAGCAGAGTCATAATTATATAGAGTTCCAAACTGGCACGTTCTGAAAGCCAAAATCAAAGAACAGAACAGAACAGAATTTGAACAACGCTTCAGCAGAAAATAAATATATGTGACTCCTATTAAAAAGTACAAAATATTATGGTCTCAATAAATAGCTTTACATGGCAATACTAACTGTCTAGAAATCTTTTTGTTCTAGATGACGTATCTGACGTGTTCACTTGTCTGGCAACACTCGATCATGAACGAATCAAATTGCCAATTTGTTGGACAGCACAACGTGCCAGCGTTGCAAGCTAACAAGGTTATCGCTCAGCATCTGTTAACACAATTTCTATTCTTACATAGTAACGAACTAAACTGGATTAGCTTCGAAAATACACTTTTGCACTTTTTGTTTGGTTTAACTGAATTATACCTACTATTTAATATATATCGTACTATTTCGCCAAAACCCTTTCAATATCTTATGCAATTCAGGTTTTTTACTACATATGTTATTGTTCTTCTCGTGAAAAGAAATGTTATTTCAAATTTATTTAGTTTCTTTAAGTTTATTTTTTAAGTAAATCTGTGTTTTGCTTTATATTTTTATTCATAAAAACAATTATCTTTTGTGCTGTGCATGTTTGTTGAGGCATTAGATATTTTATTAAAGCAGAAGTAAGATTCTATTAATACAATATGAATAGTTTAATTAAGCTGCGAAAGTTCAAAATATATTACCACGATACGTATCGGCGTCCATTGTGCGCAGACGCCCGCGTGGAAAAGAGGTCAATCGTCAAGAAGTTCAGGCAAATTCTCGCTACCGCACTATAGACGACTACTGTTCCCACTTAGCCGCCACTTTCCACTAAGTTTTACATTTTATAACAGTTTGCTATAAAATTATATTATAGAATTTCGATGATCAATCCTATAATTATTGACTTAGTTGAAGTTTGTAAGCAAATCAATGTAGGTTTCCTTACAAACTTGTATACAGATATAATAAAAGATATGTATGAGTATCTGTGCCTAACTAAAATAGATTTTAAATACCTTACGTTAAATATCCTTTATAGATTTGTACAAACTACTAAGATTTATTTAATTTTTACGTTTTCCTATTATTTTTATACTAGTCAAGTTTGGACTTTGGATGCCGTCACAGATTATGTATATTAAATTCTTAGCAGTAAAAAAATAAATGTGATGAAAATCGAATAACTGTTTCTATTGCAAATTTGTATTTTTCTTATTTTATATTGAAAAGCAAGCTTTGGGCACGTCCGCGATGTTAAACAAATGTTGACTTACAGAATAGATTCTATCTAGGTACCTAGAAATTAAACTTGAGCCTCGCTTCATCAATTGACGTTCTGTTTTTTTTTTAAGCTTGAAATTAATGCTGTTAGCCATAATTTAAATGTGGCTGCTAGAAAGAAAGTTGACGGGGACATTGGCGTCCCCTGAGGGACTAGAACCTAGGCTTGCTGTCGTCGATCGGGCTGGGTATGGGGACTAAAATTGTAAAATGTAAAAAAAATATATTTGTAAAAACAAAAACCCCGACTGCATAAAACTAAAAAGAAAATAAACAAGTCCAATAGTTTATTAGGATTAACAGTCAGGACCCCTTTAAATTATGCGGGGTTCCTGGTAAAGATTTTATTGATTAAAGAATTACATATAGGTCCCGACTGTTAATCCTAATAAACTTATGGACTTGTTTATTTTCTTTTTAGTTTTATGCAGTCGGGGTTTTTGTTTTTACAAATATTTTTTTTTTTCTTTCACTTTTTTGTTAGAATTTATTATGGTAATCATAATCATGATATACCTTTTTGAAATTCTCGTAGTAAGCTCTTGAATTTGAGACCCATATTGTGGTATTCGAAACGATTTTTTTTTTCACTAAGTTCAATGGCGTCCCATAGCCGCCATGATTGTTTTTATTTAACGTCACCTATTTAAGAGCACCAGGGCTGCTAATACGAATCTAACGATACCTCAATTATATAAATCCGTTCAGCGGTTCTGGAGATATGAGGTAATACAGAATAATACATACATACAAGATACGCGCGAAAAACATAACCCTTCCTTAGCAGTCGGGAAAAAAGGGGGTGGTGGAGCAACATATAGGCAATTTTTTATCCCGCAATTCTCAAAATTTACGCGGAAAAAAAACTACGGTTTCCGTGAGGGCGTTATGTCAATTTAAAGTATTTAGATCGACAAATTTGGTAAATGCTATCTACAACAGTTATTTCAGCCAATACAGTTTTACTAATTTGGATGAAATAACTATACTTACCGTCTACCTAAATACCATATAGATAAATATTTTTCATAAAAAAATTGCGAGCAAAATCAAATGAATTCCCAAAAGATTTAAATTACTTAACGAGACCTCATTAAGTAATTTAAGTCGTGGCGCAGTGACAAAAGCGTGTGTGTGACTTTAAACAGTTGTGGGTTCAATTCCCACTCAGGGAAATGAATTAACATTTATTAATATTTTGAGGCCAGTGAATATTTTGAGTACAAAGTGTGACTGTGCACACGACTGATTGTGGGTTCGATCCACACTCAATATTTATTTAAATTTATATTTTCATTTTCTTCGCTTTGGTAACAAGGCAAAGAGTGAAGAGTGACGAAAATTACGCGAAAAGTGGGGAAAACAGTGTTTTAACACTAGATTTCCTCTGCATCCTTTGCTATATGCGGTATATTAGATATAGCGTGAAGCTGAAAAAAAAACTTAAATTACTGTTTAAAAAAAAATTAAATTAGCTTCACGCTGCATCCCGCACACAGCAGGGTAGGCAGAGGGAACCTAGTGTTAAGACACTCCGTTCCCCACTTTCTGCCGAATTCTGGAGGCATTGCGTGTTGAGTGGCAGAACTCAACGCCGCGCTTAACCTCGACACCAGAGCGAAGAAATGGAAATATAAATTTAAGTAAATATTTCATCTCCTCGAGTGGGGATCGAACCCACAACCAGTCGGTTTTGCAGCCACACCTCGTGCCGCTGCGCCACGACCACGACGACATTACTGTTTACTTATATGTATACATCTATACATATAAATAAAATTATAAGGACTGTCTTTGATATCAAAATAACTGTGTTTTTTTAAATGCATATAGTGTATATATTTACACGATACAGAAAAACAATAAAACGATTTTAACATAGTTATTTAGAAAACGTATAAAAATTTGAACGTAGCGAGACTCGAACCCGCTCCTCCTGGAAACCGACCGTATTTTTCTTTCTTAAGTGTGGAACACTTTAAAAATGAAAAAATAATTTAACGATTTTAACAAATTTGTATGTATGTCTCTGTTTATCCGGGCTAACCTCCGGACTAGCTGAACCGATTATTATGAGATTAACACTAAAATATAGAGGGGTTGTGGAGCAACATAAAGGCTATTTTGAGACAATAAAAAGTCATATCAATTTAAAGTATGTTGTTCGACAAAATTGCCATTTCCTAAAAGAGTTATTTTATACAACTGTTATATTGAATTCGTCAAATCTTTAGTTTTCAATGTTGTTTTTGTTGACATTGTTTGTAAATGATTATTTGAATGATGATACAAAAAAATCAAGATTATATGATAATTTATTTTGTCCGTCTGTCAAGACCATTTTATATGTGATTGAGTTGAAGTATCAATCTAAAATTATTGTCAGATATTCAGGTTTACAGTTCTTTGAAGCACAGAAATTAAGCTTGTAATACAACGCAGTCAAAAGATATGAGACATTTATGTATTGCTTTTGCTTCATTTTGTATGAAAATCACCGCGTAATTAAAACCTATAGTGTACTTCCCTTTGACCTACAGTTTTAATATTTAGGTCGAAATAAGATCTTACAAATAAAAAAAATTAAGGAAATCATCCGAAAAGAAAAAATGGATTAGCTATTTTTTTTGTTCATTTCATACTAAATAAATACATACGCCCGCAAATTTAAGTTTGTTAACTTTATTCGATCAAACCTATAAGGTATTTCCCAATCACAATCGGGAGATTGGTACAGAACCCTCGGTGTGCATATCCGACTCGCTCTTAGTCACTTTTTTCTTAAATACACTTAAATAAACATTCCGCTGCTAGTTCTAAATACAACTTAAAAAAATAAAACAGTAAAGTAAACAAATGTGGTGACCGCTTTATTGGAGACTTTGGTTACATATTTATTTAATTACTAGCGGCCTGCTCGCGGCTTTGCCCGCTTGAATTACATGATTATTCATTTAAGAAATATATATATTACAAACAGCCTTAATTATTAATTAATTGATTTGGATANCTTCACACGTAAACTTCGTACGGCCTTCAACTTGACCGCCCGTTTAGTTTTAATGAGAGATAACAGTTTTTTTAGTTATTTAACTAAAAATATTTCTTTTTTTACTTAACAATAATTTCTTTTTTTGTATTATCATATAATAATGTATAAATACATTTATTTAATATCACATCGATACAACTGTTAATTTAAAAAAAAATACCTGTCATGAAACATAACTAAAATCATCGTCATCTTTAAAAGAACATCCGGTACATTATATACATTTGTTTATAGAGTACTTTAGAGTAGAGAAACTTCTAGAAATAAATATAATTAACTTTTAATAATAAAATGTTAGAACGTATGTGTCTATAATATAGATATACATTGTATATCTGTACATGTATTACTAATGATTATACATATAACTGATGATTTTTAAAAGTCTTTTTGTTTGCTTGTCTGTTTATCTGTGTTTGTTGCACGCTTATCTCAGAAGCGGCTTTATCGATTCAAATTCAGTTTCGTCTTTCTATTGTGAGAAGCTACTAAACTAATGTATGTTTTATTTAAATATTTTATTTAAATCTGTTCATAAACAAAAATGTATATGAATACTTCAAAATACTTTAAGTATTTTGTCTGACAAAATTGTTACTAAATAATTATTTCGCTGGATTGGCTTTCAATGTAAATATAGTCTTTGGAATATTAATACAAGAAAGCAATTCAGATTAGATTAATTGTATAGTAGAAGTAGGTACAAGGGGCGAATCCGCTAGCGGGTCGCTAGTCTATACTCTATATATACTTATAATAAATCTGTAGAAAAGTCGTTTCTGTACATTGAAAATATTTAAAAAAAAATTATCCTTTAACACCCTGGCTAATTTTTTTTTAAATATTTTCAATGTACAGAAACGACTTTTCTACAGATTTATTATAAGTATAGATTTATTCGATTCGATTCTAATATTTATTTATTCGATTTTGTAAGCTATTATTTTTACCATTTAGCGCGGCTTAAAGAAGAGTAATGTGTTTATGTATGTGTGTACGTTTGTTCGTTTGTTTATAGGTATATAACATGTATGTATTCACCAAAGCAAAAACCAGACATCGTATTGTCAAAATTAGAAGAACAAAAATTGACAAACTTTTATTATTTTTCCTTTTTTTGTAACTGTTTTATGCTGGTACCGTTTTTGTTTTATTTCGTATAAAGGGAATATAAAACAAAAATATACGTAGAAGCCAGTCGAGGCACAGGGGCACAAAGTGTGACTGTAAAACCGACTGGAGGTGGGTTCGATCCCCACTCGAGGAAATGAAATATTTACTTAAATTTATATTCCCATTTCTTCGTTCTGGTGTCGAGGCAAAGCGCGGCGTTGAGTTATGCCACTCAACACGTAATACCTCCAGAATCCGGCAGAAAGTGGGTAACGGAGTGTCTCAACACTAGATTCCCTCTGCCTACCCTGCTGTGTGCGGGATACAGCGTGAAGCTGATTTATTTATATACGTAGACATATGTCTTCCTGAATTAAAATAAAAAATGTAGAAAAACTATTAAAAGTATATCTGTTGTAGAAACATTCTTAATTACTGACTGTTGGTTTTTGTTTCCTCAGTCAAGTCACTTTTTCTTTCAGTGGCGGTTAACACGACGGTTATCATTGATTACATAATATTTATACTGAACGAACGTCTTCGTCTTAGTGAATGAAATACGAGAGGCCGTCGTGGCGCAGGAGCACAAGCGTGTGACTGTAAACGCGACGGTTGTGGGTTCGATTCCCACTCGAGGGAATTAATTATTTTATGCTTTCATTTCCTCGCTCTGGTAAATAGGCAAAGCGCAGCGTTGAGTTCCGTCTCTTAAAACAAAATGCCTCGAGAACGCAAGTGTTTTATGCGAACGGAGTGTCGTTAGGTTCCCAGATTCCCTATGCCTACACTGCTATAAGCGGGGTGCAACGTGATGCTAAATAAATAGTAATAATAATAAATACGTATTTAGTCGTCATCTTTTTAGCAATTCAGAGAAACATAAACACAAATATTTACTAAATAGTGATTTAGTCAGTTTGTTTAGAGTAAATTCTAGTAATGCTACATCTAGTATGCCTACTTTTATTTAAAAAATAAATCGTCATATCAATCGTATACTTATTAGAAAATACTGTTTAAGAGACGTAAAAGTTAAATTGTGTCGTACAATATCGTCTTCCATTGTCACTTAGTTCTAATTTTTTTTTGTCTTATTAACTAAATATTTAAAGATTAAACACTTTTCACTACTAACTTCTCCAGTTTTAGAAGAAAATTTATATATATGAGTTACTCATTAGAGTTTCGTCATCATTTTTATTAGTACTTATCCACGAAAAAAAATACGCATATCAACTACTAATGCTACTCCTCCTACTTAATTTATATTTTTATTAGTTTTGTTTTTGTGCCTTGGATATTTTTTGTACGTTGAGTATAAAGGAAACTATATTTAACATATAATCGATGAATCCAGTATAACGGGAAGGTTTTCATGGCAGGTAATAATATTATATAAATCCGCTTCACGCTGTATCCCGCACACAGCAGGGTAGGCAGAGGGAACCTAGTGTTAAGGCACTCCGTTCCCCACTTTCTGACGAATTCTGGAGGCATTGCGAGTTGAGTAGGTAACAATATATTAAATATTAATTACCATCAACAGACATTATAATTTATTTTTTTGATATCCAACATTGTACTTAGCATAATTTAAAATGTTTGTTTGTATTGTGTGGTATTTCATAATGTCCTTTGTAATTGTAGTAAACATTTTGACCCATAAATATTGAACATAAGGTCAAAATAATTAATTAAGAGCATTGCTGATGTTTTCGCTGTTGCCGCTTATATAACTAATTGTGACGAATACAAAAATAGTAATTATAAAGCATTTTAAGTTTCGCTATGCATATATACAAAGTCGCTTTAGCTATTCTACTAATAATTATTAAAATTTAAACGTATTAAAAACTGCAAAATATACATATTGTAGGGCTTCTTCGTTCAAAACCTTTTATCATCATATATCATAGGTAGGTGGGATGTGAAACAGAGCTTGTCTGAATAAGAAATATGAGATACACTGAGAACAAGGCCGGCCATATGGCGGCCGTCCTTGGCAAGGACATGGCTGACTCACCGAGCGGCTGATGAATTGTTGTATGGACGTCGCAGTCCGCACACACAGTAGAGCGTAACATCCTCTCTCGTTGGAGTCTTCTAAGGAGTTGCAAGTGCTGCGGGGTGAAGACTGTGCCTGATCGTTCTCCGACCAGGACGACGTCTCCTGCTTCCCACCAAGCTTGCTCTCGCAAAGTCCCGTCCCGATTGAAGAGACCCATGTCTTTATAACCCTCCGGCGGGCTGAGGGCACCGGGCTCGGGCTCCTGAAAGCGCTCGCAAGCCCCGCACCCCGAACACTCCTCGGACTCTCCTTCATCAGAGTACCCGCACTCATCTCTGACAACAATAATATAATCCGCTTCAAAGAACTCATTCGCGCTCTCGTCAAAAACGACCCTATGTTTTTTAGTCTTCGCCCCTTTCTTGAGAGAGGACTTCAAGTTGTCGTGGTCCTTGTTGTGTCGCGTGTCACGTCCGGCGCGATCACCGCGCATGGTCGCGTGTTGTCCCGGCGTGGCAAGTGTCGACGGCGACGAGCGGCGGCGGGCGGCGTACTGACTGCCGAAGTACCGACTACGGAGGCCTGCGGGCTGAAGAGCGCCGGGCGACTGCAGCTCCGCGCCCGCCTATCGATCGTGGCGCCCGTCTCGTCGGCATAGCGGCTTCAATTCCATAGCCGTCGTCACCGCGCTGTGGCCGCCTCCTCAATCAAAACTGATAATAAAAAACAAACACCTTGTAATTGTTAAGTATACATATTTTTTTATATTTTATAAAAAAATATCTACGTTTTAATTTCTTATGTTGGTTTATGTAAGTTATACCTATTTAATATACTAATTAATAATTATGTTTAATGAACAAAATTAAAAGTGAGCTTTAATAAAAATGAACAAGTTCAAATAGAGCCATTTAATTTTAATAATTAATTTATTAAAATTAAGACAGCGACACAGCATAACGATATATAATTCCCATTTATAATATAATTATTAGGATTAGAAAGTGGGCCGTCGTTGCCTGAAATATTATATAAATAAAAGAAAACTACGAATGTACATATATTTGTATTTAAATAAGTTTTGTTTATCTTCCGTTGCGTGAAAATAAAAAATAAAAGTATTTACAAAAAGTATCGTAAAAAAAATTAATATACATAAAGCTAAAAATATTTTATTTTAAACTTAGTCTTTTAATAAATAGCTCGAAAATGTAACCTAATAACATGTACCTCAGTAATACTTAGGTTATGTTACAGTTATAATCGCACATTTAATAAAATATTCTACGAACACACATTTTTTAAATAATAATAATTTTTTAAAGATCGACTCGACCGCAGCGATTGAAAAGCCTAATCTATATTTACTATTTATAATAAATTGGATCGGATCGGATCGGCGTCTGTACTTGGAAGATATTTAAGAAAAAATGTTATTGGTGACCTTTATTAATGTAGTAGAATCCAAAACAAAGATTTTTAAAATTTTTGTGTGTCTGTTTCTCTGTGCGTTTGTTATCGCTAATCTCAGAATCGGCTTATCCGATTCAAAATGCAGGTTTCACTATTATATTCTGGCAAGCTTCCGTTAACATATAGGGTTTGTTTTATTACAATTGGTTCATAAATACACAAGTTACATCAGTTTAAATAACACACGCACGCACGCTGCAGTGTAGGCAGAGGGAAGTGTTAAAACTAAGTGTTAAACCTAGTGTTAAAACACTGCGTTCCCCATTTTCTGCCGGATTCTGGAGGCATTGCGTGTTGAGTGGCAGAACTCAACGCCGCGAAGAAATGGAAATATAAATTTAAGTAAATATTTCATCTCCTCGAGTGGGATCGAACCCACAACCAGTCGGTCTTACAGTCACACTTTGTGCCCCTGCGCCGCGACTGGCCTCACTTTAAATTACTTAGTTCGACAAATTTGCTAATTAGTAATCACTATAAGAGTTATTTTATACAACTGTTTTACTGAATTGGTTAAATCTTGGGCTTTCTATTTGTATGATGATAGAAAAATCTCGAGATTGTATGATGATAAAAACATCGAGATTTCAAGATTTAGGATCACGGTCGGAGTTTACACGGAAAAAGTGCGCTTGCCGTGAACGCGTACTTACCGTCTACCAAAATACATACGGTATTTTGGTAGATGGTAAGTACGCGTTCACGGCACAGTTAAATATTTTTCTTTAAATATATATATTTTTTAATTACTTAATGAGGCCGTAGTGGCGCAGTGGCACAAGAGTGTGACTTTAAACGCGACGGTTATTGGTTCAGTTCCCACTCGAATCGAGATAGAGGCCGTCGTAGCACAGGGGCACGAGGGTTTTAACTGTAACAGGACCACCGCTAAACACGCAATGTCTCGAAAAATTCGGCGGAGAGAGAGTAACGTAGTGTCTTAACACTAGGTTCCCACTGCCTAGCCTGCTGTATGCGGGATACAGCGAAAAGCTGATTAAATTTGACTTAATTTTTAATTTATTAGCATAATTAACTAAATTAATAAAATATCCATTTTTGGTGTTCTGTATCTCAAAAGGAAAAAATTAAATCTTCTTAGGATTATTTGTTGTCCGTCTGTCAAGAACATTTTACTTGAGATCACGTTGGGGTATCAAAGTGAAATTAATTTCAGGTATACCGTTCCATGGAGCCCAGAAATTAAGCTTCTAATACAACGTAGTGCAAAAGATATGAGCGACGTTTTTGCATCATTTTGAACAATTCGCCGCGTAATCAGAACCTACAGTTATAAAATTTTGGACGAAGAAATATCATACAATTCAAATAAAGGTAAAAATGCAAAAAGTAAAAATTTATAGATATTTCAGAGAAAAAATATCTTAACAGTTTTTATTTGTAGTTAATTTCATACAAAATAAGTGTATATAAACGAAATTAAATGTCTCTTTTAATTAGACTCTTTATTTACCAATAATATATATACAATACTATTACATTACTCTATACACAGAGTGTTTTTGTCATCAACACTTTAATTGAAACCCCAGTTTTAACTACTCTATAAAAACCTAATACAATTAAAACAAAATAGATTTTTTTCCAAGTTGAAAAAGTGATTTTTACAAGCAAAATAATTAATTAAATTATCGTTGTAAAATAAAACGCCATTTGTCAAGAATGACGCACACAGACACAAACCTATCAAAGCAATAACGCCGCACACGCCTCATTCACGAAATCGAGTCGGTAGGTATTCGCGGGGAAGTTGAATTACGTAAAATAGACTACGAGAGATATCCCTTTCTTGTTCTAGTGTGTTTTTTACGAATGAAAAGCGGCAGATCGGCAACGCTTAGTATTTTTGTAGTAGTATCTGTTTACGTTATTGGTATCTATTCGTAACTGTTCACACGAAATACAGTATGAATAAACATGTTAAATGAAAAAAGAATCTTACGTCTAAACTGTTGAGGTATCTCGATTAATTTCTTTAGGTATGCGTTTGAAATATTTTACCCTATATGCGGTTCCCGTATAAGGAGAGCAGATGTTTTCGCTCTGTATAATAAAAATGTGACGTATGAAAAAAAACACATTATAATAGGCGTTTTATAGTGTATAGGTAAGTGATAGAAACAAAAATAAAGAATTTAATTTTTTTTTGTGTTTGTACCTGCACGCACGTTACGCGATGCACGTTACCTTCGGAAACCGCTTAAGCGATGTACGCAAATTAAATGTAAGTTTTCACTATTGTATTTTGGTAAGCTTCTTAACATTCAGTGTTTGTTTTTTCAATTTAAATTGGTTCATTAATAATTATTTGTTAATTTATTTCCCCCCGCTTATGAAGTCACAGGTATAGTGAGTCTAGATTAGAACAAGAGAAAACAATTGGGAACATTTTGATATAATAATCGTACACAAGATAAACGTCAAATGTAAAAAAATATTTTTTACATTTGCAAATGATTAGGTATAAATTTATAATAAGAGATTCACGTATTTTTTTTTAACCGACTTCTGTAAGAAAAGGAGGTTATCTTATCTTTATATGGTTACCTCAGAACTTTTGACTGATCAGAAAATCAAAGTACGGTTTACTTTATGTATAATTATTTTTCCTTTTTAGTTCGTTGTTTGAAATCTGTTTTTTTTTTTTGTTGAAAATATTTTTTTTTTACTTGAAAAAAGAAATACATATTAAAGTTATTTTGGAACGCTGATAATGCCTCAAGTTGAAAGACACAAAGTCATAGATTATAAATCTACAAAATAAAATGGTAAATCCCTGAATAAATGGAAATGAATGGAACTGAGGCCCCAGACAGAAGTTGCAAACACTGCAAAAAAGCATTGCAGTCGAACCACATTTAAATCTATTAGTAGCTACTGAGGAATTTATCATCTTTTCAATATTTCAATATCATTTTCAATTCAAAGCTGAGCGCCAACCTAGTTATAACATATATTTTAATTTATAATTGTAAAAGTTATTACACACTACGTTCCAATATATTTATTATTGGACTTTAATAAAGAAAACCAATACTAAAAGACACACTTAAAATAAAAATCTTTGCACTGAACCCAAAGCGTTATCGATATCTTCTCACAGTCAATGGCATGGTCACGCGTGGGTGAGACGGCCGTCGCCCACGCCTTCGCACTAATACATCGCGAAAGCTTGCTAAGCAGTTTCTGTATAAGCTTTTAACATAAAAGTAATTAACCGAACACATTTATTTCAACCTGGGGGCGCGACCCAAAGAAAATATGTGTATGTGGCGTTGTAACGATCAAATATGGTGACCGATTTTGATGACCCTCACGTTTTTCGATTCACTAAATGTATGACAGTAATTAAAATTTACCACACCGACAAATATTTCTTGTAACGTCAAAATATAAATTAAAAACAAAATGAAAAAACAACGTTTACATGAACACTATATATGTTTAAAGCTAAAGTCCAGGACCACCTCCCCAGAAAAAAATCTTAACAAATACCTCGCTCGATATCAGAATCAACTCCGCATTCAACTCTCATAATGAAGACGTATGAGAAACGATACAAATTGTTGACTACATTGGTAATCCGTCATCAGACCGGATATTTTCCTTTATTCTAGAATTATAAAACTTGTAATAGGTGCTAGTAGGACTTGCAGTTTCATCTGAAATGCGTATTTAGTAAGCTTATATGTACAATTTTTTTTAAACTTAAATTGACACCAATATGATGAAAAACTGATGATTTTTGTAAGTAAATAAATATAAATGTAGTGATTATTTCATTATTTGCTCTTTAAGCATCTTTATTTTAAAATAATTTAAACATTTTTTTAGGTCTAAGTATGCATAGTGAAGAGTAGGTATAATTTTAAAGTCGATTTTTGTTTTTATACTTAAATACGAGTATATACATATGTATTTAAAAGAAAATGATAAGAGATCGACATTAATGATATGATAACTAGTAGGCACTGCTCCATAAAATTAATTTTGTTTATAAACCTTTATGCTATATCCTGCACATAACAGAATTGGTTGAAACCTGGTGTTAAGACATTCCGTTCCACTATTCGCATACCTATGGGACATAATGGAAATATTTAAAAATGTTAATTGTGAAAAATTAATCGGAAATGACAATGTGTATATTTGTTTGAAAATTTAATATTTCAATAAAAATTAAATATTTATTTAAAAAAGATAACTCAGCATTTTTGTGCAGTCTGCAAAAATACTAATCAAGAATATACTATTATGCTGGTTTTCAGATAATTTTAAATCCATTAAAAAGTTGTATTTCTTTATGTTAAGCTTGCATTTGACAGAAAGTTCAATATTTTTGTAGAGAATTGCACTTGTTTCATTAAATAAACGAATGGCCTAGATGAATTAGGTATATAATTTCTGTTCTACTCGTGACAATAAAGAGAACCACGGAAAAACTTAAAGAAAACTTTAGGTTGGATAGATACAAAATAAAAATAATATTAGTCATAAATTTCGTTTCCGATATGCAGATATTATATTTTTTGTTAAAAATGCCCATTGCTTAGTACAAGAATCGTTACAGAGATGGCATCATACAAAAAATATATATATTATACTATAAAAGAGCCATCTTTCGTATTTAAAGAAAAAAAGACTCAGTGACATCTACAAATTGAATCCGAACTACAACACTGATGGAATATAATATAACCTAATGGAATATTATTATTAATATTTCTCTCCGACTACCCCGATACAGTGTGAAGCTTATATGTATATGAGTATTTAAAATTAAATAATAAAGATCCTGACCTTTTTTATAATGTTTATGTTTGTTATAATATATTTGCTTCACCACTTTTGTATCATTATGAGGCATACTAGAAAACAATTTTAAGACAACAAAAAATGGCATCCTGTTACTTCGCAAAAAAAAATAAAAAAGTGTATTACCGAAATAAAATTATGAAATAGCCAGTAGCCACTAACAGGCTCTACAATCTTAGTACAACGAAGCTGGAAACTTTTGACGTATAATATTATTAAATTAAGAAGTATGTAGAATATCGAGGCTTTAGACCATTATAGACAAATTTTTATTTTGTAGCATTATATTTGCATTAGTTGAGACTAAAAATTCCAGAAGTCGCTTTAGAATTGAATATTTCAATTAACGTCAACAGGTGTCACTGCAAATTAAATACGAACAATAATAATAATTTATTTTATTAACTTTGTAAATTTATAATTATTAATATAAAATTATATCTACCTTAAATAATTTCTTGTATATCTCATTAAATAATTATATATTTTTCGTAATCCGTTCTTCACTATCTGTGGTACTCTGAATAACTCTCTACTCTATGGTACTCTGTAGTCTATTTATCTAATAATTATAAAATTTAAATTTTAACATATTTGTTGATGCTAGTGTTGCTCGTCGATTTACTGTATTCAAATAGGATATTTTTGTAATAGTTTATTGGTTTGGTGGAGTACGAGTTGAGCTCAAGGTCCTCGGGTAAATTCATTTTACTATTACTGTTACAACTTTGCTTGTTGTTGAGTTTGTACTCGTTACTTGTGCTGTATGATATTGTTAGTTTCGGCAAGATTTTTTAGGGCACATAATGTCTTCACACAAACATTGCATAAAGAAAACCCTGGCTACAATGGTATCAGACTGATTCCAAACTTAACGGAAAGCCATATGAACCCTGACAAAATTAACAAAATGAAGGTTAAGTTTGCAGATAACATTTACTAGTGCTTTAATAAATTTTTTTAGATTCTTAATTTTTAATATAATATTAATTGTTTGTTAATTTCATTTAACTATAATTCAATAATTAAAAACTATAACAGCTTTAAACACCTGTATCTCCGTACACAGCATGGAAGGTAAAGGGAAAGGTAAGAGGGAAGGCAGTGTTAAGACAATTCATTCCCCATTTCCCATTGAATTCAATAATTCATTTTTACTATTGAATTTAAGAATACTATTGTTCTATCAATTCGCCGAAGCGAATTTATTGAACAATAGTAAAATTCTTAAAGATTATCTGTTTAAAAAGTTGAAGAACATGTTATAATACTTTTTTTATAATCAAGTTATATGATACTTTGCTAAATAAAAATATAAATATATATATTAAGAACATATCATTTGTGAGCCAACACATAATTAAAAATCACAGAAGTAAAAATCAAATATGGAATACCATAGTTTATCCCTTTCTTAATCATGTGAAGTTTAAATTATTAACATTTTATTAACATCATTTTCAGATAAAAGAATTCTACCGGCAGAATGTAAGCAAGCGGCTGACGTTATATAATTTTTGGACAATGTTTTTGACTACATAAATGACAACATTTTGATGCGAAACCATAGCTTGGTCCAGCCACACCCAAGTCTGTGCACAATAATATATGGACATAGCAAAAATTATACAACTTAATTCAATAAAATATTTGTCAAGCAGAGGAAAAGTATAATCTGTTCCCTATATATATTAAGAACATATCATTTGTGAGCCAACACATAATGACAGAAGCAAAAATCCAATATGGAATACCATAGTTTAGCCCATTCTTAATAATGTGAAGTTCAAATTATTAACATTTTATTAACATCATTTTCAGATAAAGGAATTCTACCGGCAGAATGTAAACAAACGGCTGACCTTATATTATTTTTGGACAATGTTTTTGACTACATAAAGACAGCATTTTCATGCGAAACCATTGCTTGGTCCAGCCACACTCAAGTCTGTGCACAATAATATATGGACAGAGGCAAAAATTATGTTTAATTCAATGAAATATTTGTCAAGCAGTAGAAAAGTAGAATCTGTTCCCACTGTGTCAAATTGGGTGTGGACCCTGAATGAAATTCAAACATTATTAAAAAAATTAAGGGTTGAGTAGAACATAAACTCAGTGTGGTTGCTACACCTAAATCAAGATCCCCTTGAAAATTTTTTTAGTGTAAGTAGTCAGAGGTGTCGCAACAACAACCCTACTTGAGATCAGTTTGAGTCAACATTTGCAACACTTTTAATAAATAATTTAAACAGTGTCCACATCCTAAGAGAAAACTGTGAAAATTACCATTGCAAGTCATTACATGATCTCATCATCAATGACAATAGAGAAACTATGTCTTCAACCTGCACATTTAATTTTAAATCTATATTTTATTGTGCAATGACACCTTTGGAGGTGAAAGAAACCGATCCTAGTATTATAGCACCTCTGTAGTATATGTGTGGATATTTAAAAAAAAAGTAACATTTTTAAATCATGCAGTTAATATATGAGTAATTTATATTCCAAAGATGAAATCGAATATATACAATATAGAGAATATGCAGGTCGATGGTGGCTTTGCACTCCCAGCAAAGAATTTATTTAATTAATTTCAAATATCCAAGATGTGTTTAATGAAATAGTTAAACAAAATTTAGAAAAAAGAAAATTAAAAGAAATAATCAAAACTACAATATTTATATTAATTGATTTTCATTGTATTCAATGTGTTTTACATAAAATAAATTTGTTGATTATATATATTGTGATTTGTTGTTTGATGTATAACTATTGTAAAAATATCAGTAGGATATTGGCTGGGAGAAAGCAAATTGATGATGATAGTGGTAAATTCCAAACAAATGCAAAGAAATTCAATAATACAGTACAGTCCTAGTCTGATTTAAGACATCTATACTCTTATGTTATTTGACGATGACAAAATTATAAGTTCAATAATATACTATATAATACACATACACTACATATGGTATTTAATTTTTTTTTAAATGGCAAATATCTCGGAAACGGTAAAATTTCAGTGCATACTATACGGGGTTAAAATAATTGGAAATTACCTACTCTATTACCTGTATCAGTTTGTCTATCTATCAGTTTGTGTATTAATAATGCTGTATATGTTAATTGTAATTATTTAAAATAATTTTATTGAAGAAAATGTAAAAAAAATATTTACATACTGTGATGTAGGCGACGGTCAAATCTCAATTTGCCTACGAATAATATTATATTACCCAAAAATCTATTGTATAAATGAGTGATTCAATAAAATCAATAAATTGGAGATGTATTTTATTTTTGTATACTCTTTCTACATCTATATATGTGCAACAGAATATGTTCGTAAAAGTATATATATACATACGACGGTATATATAGTAAGCAT
>JAAIXJ010000776.1:0-82640 GCA_013403705.1 Heliconius hermathena | reverse complement strand
TATAATATAGGTATGGATATTTTAGTCTCTTTTATATTATGTTGTAGTGGTCGCTAACTATTTTTTTTTATTAGATTTTAAACGAAAAATGAAAAAAAAAATTTTGGAATTTCGGGAAATCCTCTCTGGATTGGATTTCCGAAATTCCAAGGATCTTCTTCAACATTCTTGATATTATTCCTAAAAAATATGAATTTATAATGTATAAATTATGTAAAAACAGTATATATATTAAACGTGGGAATATATTATAGAAAATTAAAATTTGGCTTGTTTGTATGTTAAGGAACGTGGGGAAGGTGACAAGCGACGACTACTCAATTTTACTTTCCCCCATTACAAATAAAACCAAAATAAAAATATAACTAATCTCTTTTCTTATACAAATAACTTAACAACTTCAGTTAGATAAAGAAACTTAGTCAATAACAGTAAATTTATTCCTACATATATTTGCTAAAGAAAATTAAAATATTCACTTATAATATTCTCGTAGATGATTATACTTTACTGTATAAACACGCTCTCTACGAGCGTAGCCGGTGAATTTATTGTTATTATTATTGCCGCAGACAAAGTGTTTGGGAAGTCGGGTTTTATATCATTTTATGTGTTTTTAGTGTATCTATTGGCTGTTATAAAGAGGGGAGGGTGACTAACTTCGAATATATTTCAAATTGCTTTGAGATATATTATTTAACTATCTTTTTCTTTTTTTTTTTGTTGTACTTAGTGTATTTATAAGACCCGGGACTTGTTTTTATTTATGTTTTTAAACGAAATATTGAATTACTTTTATAAGTTTTTTTTTTGAAATAGTAGGTAGGATTAACACTCTACTAGTACTACTTCTACTAGTTACTATAATCTTCACGTTATTAATTTTATTTATCGTATAAAATAAACAACAAGAGAAATATTTGTAATATAATTGAATTTACTCTATTATTATTTATATATTCTCTTACATTTAAATTCCATTTTTTTATAAAATCTAAATAAATAAAAATAAAAATTGGCAAGTGCGAGTTGAACTCACCGAGGATTCCCTAGCAATTTTATGACTGTAGATCAATGGGAAGTATCAATTTAAAATCATATAAACTAAGTTTACAGACGTATACATATTTTTTTTATAAGATGAACTACAAACATAATAGTTTGTTATAGTTATTCTGGATATTCAATAATAATTTCAGCTTAACCCTGAGAAAATAAGCTCGATAGGCGGACAGATAGACGGAAAAACAAAATAATCTTAAAGGGTTCCCTTTTGGATTTCACATGTGGAACCCTAAAAATTCTCAAACATTATGTTTTTAAAAGCTTTATTATTAAAAAAAATCCTTTCCGCGAACACATTAAGCGAATGAACGCAATACCCACTGAAATAAAACCAAACAATATTTACGGGCGATTTCTCTTTGTTTTTATCAAAACAATATTAAATTTATTTCCACGCTATGTGGCAGTAAAAATAATCGGTGCATTCATTCTGTGTGATCGCATGAAACGATTCTAAAAATACTTTGATACAGACTGCTTATTTATTATTTTTTTTGTTATTATTTTTGCAGTGGTGCATCTTATTTGTCCATTGTAAGGTATTTTTTCTTGTAAACGATAATATAATGATATTTGTTATGTAGGCTTAGCAGCTTTTGTTTATTATTTTTAATTTATAACCGAAATAGAAAGATTTTTTAAGATTAAAAAAGATAAAGATTCTTTATTCTTACTTAATATACAGAGGTAGCCTCTATTCTCTCCTCTATATCCAATATCACATATTGATCATTTATCTTGTTACCAGAGCAAAGCATTGAAAATATGAAATATTTCACTCTCGGAATGGCAATCGAACCTACAACCGTTGCGTTTACAATCGCACGCTTGCACCTCTGCGCCACGACGGTTTCAAAATAAAAAAGTTTCATAAAAAACAATTCGAAAAATAACAAGTTTTTTTTATCCTAGTCAAGTAGAAAATTCCTTTAAATTTATTCTACAAACAATTACAATCGGTAACAAAATTTTTGACTAAAACACTACAAAATATTTGAAAATTCAACTATTATTTCGTATAAAACTCTCCTACAGCTTACCTTTCAAACAGATCTTGTTTCTCTTGAAAGTGAGCCGCACGTCTTTATGAGCGCGATCCGGTGCTGAAATATTTAACTGCATCGTCACTAGGATTTCAGCACTCCTCGACCCGGTGCATGGTAGCCTTACCCTAGGGAAAAATATTTATTTTTCTATGTAAGGACATACAACATTTTATTTTTTTATAATAACAATATTGACATACAACACGAAATGCCTTCAAAATTCGGCGGAAAGTGGGGAGTGGAGTGTCTTAGCACTACGCTCCCTCTTCCTACCCTGGTACATGCGGGATATACCAAATACAAAATATTGCGTGTTGGTTGGCGCTTTGTCTTCCAGAGCGGAGAAGAAAATAATTTAAATATAATCATTTCACAGCCGAGAAGAGATTTATCGAAAAATACAAGAATTTTGTATAGGTAAGTTTTATTAGAATGTCCTAAGATCGATCTTGAGATACCGTTTTCATTTAAAGATATGTAATTTATGAATGAAAACCGCAAGATCGTTCTCAGATTTGAGAGTGGTTTTTAAATACAGGCCTTTATTATATTTATGTGTAGCTAAGAATTTAACATGTTTTTTCTTTGAAGAAAAAGCTTTTTAATACAAGCTACGAAACGACAATCCAACAACATTCCTCAACAACCAACTATTAAAGAAATAACAAAACACACAAAACAAGATAAAAGTTAACCTTCGGCTTACCTAAAAGTCTGCAAGGAAGTAGGCACGTATCCCCGCTCGGATATATTGACTTGTGGCGGCAGCATGGCGCCCTTGCTCTCGTAGTCTATCGCCATCACGTACGGCAACTGAAAACAAGTCTTGTATGAATAATTAATATATATAAATCGTTTTGCTAAGATGCTAGATATTTATTTTAATTGGAATTTGATATTACTCTATGAGTTTTTTTTATGAATTTTTGGAGGAGATTTTGGAATTGTATGTAGATTTTTTTTCAGTTTCACGCTGGGTCCTGCATGTAGCAATGTAGCCCTAGGGGAGCCTAGTGTTAAGACACTCCGCTCTCTAATTTCCGCTGAATTCTGAAAGTGCTACTTCGACACCAGAGCGAATAAATGAAAATATTAAATTTTTCCAAATCGAACTCAAAATCTGTCGCTGGGGCAAAAACGTGTGACTACAAACGAGTCACACGCTTCCGCCTCTGTGACTCCACGACTGGCCGTACACTATGTATGTAAATGCGGTTATATTACGATTTCTTTCTCTAGTTTTCAGTTACACGCATCTTTCGTATTCGAGAAATTACAGATTTGTTGCTTGCTTATCTAAAGAAGAAATGAAAATAATAATTAATTATAATAACTTGACTAAGCTAAATTTATCAGTACGTACGTACTATTAACTCTATTCATCTTTTTAATCATAAGGAAGAGTAGAGAATAGTGTTATTAAATTAAATTATACATTTGTTTTTTTTATAAAAACATTGTTACGACAAATTACGAGTTAAACGGAAGATAAAGGCCATCGTAGGACAGTGGCACAGCCTGTGAGTTGGGATTTCCACTCGGGGGAATTATTTTTATTCTTGCACTCGTAACAAGGCTAAGGTAAAGCGCAAAGTCGTGGGCCGCGCAGAATTGGGCGGCGTGTGTAAAAAGGAGTGTCTTAACACAATATTCCTTCTGTCTAACCTACTACTACCAGGTAACTACTAAATTCTTTCTGCCTAGCCTACTACTACTAGGTAACTACTAGATTCCTTCTGCCTAGCATACTTATTCTAAGTAACTATAATACTACTAGGTAGCTACTATTAGGTAACTACTACTAGGTACTAACATGTAGATAGTAGTGTCACCATAGCGGGCTACAACGTGACACTATTTACTTACATGTTGATAAATTCACACTTTTATATTTCCTTTAGCTTTCACAATTATGTACATATATGAAGAAGTATAACGATATGTTCTTGTATTATAGCATTAAAACTTCCATACTACGGCCATCACGTCGCAACAAACGAGTGCGCAGAATTACTAACTACACAGTGAATAATCCTCAACGTGACTGGACGTTTTGACGCGAACTTCGTTTATTGTAATTCGTCATATGATATAATAGATATGGGAAACAGTATTTTAAATTTCGTTTTATCTTTTAAAAAGGCAGAGTGTTTTTTGGTTTCACGTTGAATCCCGCATATAGCAGGATAGGAAGAGTGATGAGGATGAAAATCTCAAATGGGATCGAACTCACAACCCTCACGTTTACAGTCACAATATTTAATTTATGTATGCACAAAAATATGTCTTTTTATTAATATGAGAAAATAAAATGTAGTGTAAATGTCATTGAAAAAGTTTTTAAACATTTTTAAAGTGTTATTCCACACTTAGGAAAGAAAACTACTTATTTAGAAAACGTATAAAAATTTGAACGCAGCGGGACTCGAACCCGCGCCTCCTGGAAACCGACCAGNAGCTTGGCGAGAACGCATGGCTTAGTGGTCAGAGCGCCTGGTCGGTTTCCAGGAGGCGCGGGTTCGAGTCCCGCTGCGTTCAAATTTTTATACGTTTTCTAAATAAGTATTGAAAAAGTTGTTTATATAAATGATAAGAAGTGCATTCGGTAATTTATAGTAAAATTCACCCATAATATGTGCAGTGACTTCTTCCATAGCTATGTACTACTATTTAAATTAAAACAGTAGATATATTGTAACTGACATCCCACCCTACACTCAATAACACATTTTAAATAAAATTGTTTAAATAAGAATTTTAATATTTTAGTACGGCTCGTGATACGTCTAATATAGTTAGAACCTTTCCGTAGTTATCGTAAATAATCCAAGATTTTTTAGAGGTTCAGAGGTCACAATATTAATATTAAATGTATAATAAATTTAATATAAACACAAATAAAAGATATTATGATAAATAAAATGTCACAGTGTGTCCGTTTTAATCTCTCGTGATATGTTTAAAGAATATCGTAGAGGTCCTATCCTCCTCTCTGTTATACCTAGTCATTACTGATAGTTATAACTAAGGGGGGATAGTGAGTGGCCCCGCACCCACCACTTACCGTGGATTCCGGCCGTTCGGCTCTGAACCCTCCGGGACGGATCGGGATAGTTAGTATTTATGATTCTTATAATGCTTTTGCGAAAGATCAATTATTAAATAACTGATTCAAAGACCGAAGTCTAATATATATACTTGCAATGGAGTTGAGATTATTATATGTAGGCCGTAGCCAAAATTACATAACATATAACTCTCTGCTTCACATATCAGATCGAACTCGCTACCGCTAGGCGGCCGATTATGTGAATCCACTTCAGTTTGTTTCTTTAGAGGGCATTACATTAATATATCCATTTAATGTTCGTGTATCTTTCTTATATTTACTTATTGTACCTTAATAATATTGAATTCTGTATGTATAATGTGACGTGTTTATTAATTCCGTATGAATTCTTTAATTTAGTATATTTCATATTATAATTATTACCTACGTGCTCTTATTATATGCCTTAGTTTCAATATTAATATAATTTATATTCACTGTTATTGTAACGCCTCTTTTAAACAGAACCGTCGTAGAATAACACGCACAGCACACACTGTGCAGCTGTTTGTCTGAACTGACACTAGACTCAGAATTGTGGGGATGTAATATAGAAATCATTAATTGAAAATACTCAGTTATCGCTAGAACAGCCAGCGCCTCCAAGTAGGCACGATTCTACTACCAGTTCAGTAAAGAACCTCAGTGCTTAGAAGAACTGGCGGAAGAAACTCACCAGTGACGCCCGGCTATATATTATAAGTATTTTGTTATTATTTATTTTAAATTATAATACACAACGATTAAGTATAATTATGAAATATTTTTAATAAATATATTTTATATCTGCGTGTTTTACCTACGGCACGAGTAACCAAAGAACTGAACCAAACTATTATTTACATAATAAGATTGTACTTATTGTAAGCTACAAATTAAAAAATGTTATAAATTATATTTATAATTTTTTTTTATAAATTATTATTATTTTGAATTAATTATATTATTTACCTACACATTTTAGTTCTGGTATGGATCATTACAATATCAAAAATGTTTTTTATAGATTATTTTTGAGAAATATATTTGAATTTCGGGAAAAGGGACATCTTTTTGCCATTTTTCATACTGTCACGACTTAATTTATAAAAAAATCAGACATTTATATATTAATATAATAAGAAATTACCTATTAAGTAACGTAAAGTAAATCTTAATTACTGAAGAATTTATCAAATTAATGTACCAATAAACATTCGTGAAACACGCTCCTGAATTTCAATGACAAACGTCGACTTAATCTGGTCTTTTGTTTCTTAAAATTAAATCGCTTTAGCCAAATTGGAAGTACGGAAACAACATTGAAACAATTAAAGTTCCTACTCGAAACACTGTTGAATGAAAGACTAATTTCATTCTATTAAATCAGCTTTTACGTTGATTATAGAAATCTGTATAATTTTTTATGTAAATTTATTTATATTTATGTTGTTAGGAATCTAAAATTATTTAATTTAGAGGCCATCGTGGTGTAATGGGTTTGCGCCTAACTATAAGTCCGATAGTGTTGGATTCGATCCCACTCGTTGCAATTATTTATTTTCACTTCCTGCACAATCGAAGTGCGGCATAGAGTCCCGCTACTTATCACATAGTGTTTCTTAACACCAGATTCTCTCTATATACCATGTTATATACGGGAGAACGTAAGAAGCATATGGAACAAGTTAATTTATTGCATAGCGGACCCACGCGGCTGCGCCTGCTTGAACTATACGAATATTTATGAAATTATTTTCAATTTCAATATGACTGCTAAGAAAATATAAGATCAAATAATCAAAATAAGCCAAAAAAGAATAACAAGTAAACATAAGTAAGGAAAATAAAATTCTTAATATTAAAAAAATACCTGAGTAATTGAATTAACAAACAAAAGGAAATTCTTAATATTAAAAATAATAAGCCACACCATAAACACACAAAAATTTACAGTAGATCGAAATTGTATGACATTTACAAAATCGTCAACTTCGTCTGCCCGTTCGGATCGGTCATTCTGAAATCAAGCTCCCGCACCGTGCGGCTCGCAGGCTAGGTCATTTAGAAACAGTGATATCTCCTAAACTATTTAGTATAATAATATACAGTAAAGTATAATTTAATTTAAATGAATTACTAAAGGTGTATTATATTTATTTTCTTGAGGATGAAATACCAAATTATACAAAATACATTATATTAGTATGGCTCAACCTTCTGAGAAAAACATATACCATCACAGACTTTTTAATAGGATTTTAAAGGACAATATTTTTGTAGAACATTGTTTTTATATTTCTTATAAGGTTGAGACAGCGCACGCCATGTAAGAGTGTATGGAGCCCATTTTGAGCAACCTTTTCATTAAGCAACGAAATTCGTAATTCCTTCTTGGAACTTACTACTGCTAATTACAACTATCGCAACAGTTGTTACAAATTGTATAGAAAGGTATTTTAACTATATATATTTAGAATATGACATATCTATAAGATAAAAAAGTAGCCCATATTCATCCGACGCCCAAGTATCTCTATATAAAGTTTTGTCAAAATTGGATCAGCGGTTAGGCCGTGATTGCTTCATAGACAGACAGACAGATAGATACACAGACAGACAGGCTGATAGAATTACTTTCGAATTTATAATATAAGTATGGAAGTACGCTCTTCGTTGTTCACATTTTCTCGGCCTTCTGAAAACATTTAGTACCACCGATAAACGTTGCTTTTGTCCAAAGTAGCTTCTCCGTATGCTACAGTCAACGTTCGGAATGCATCCGCGCACTTAATTTCTTTTTTTACACAAGATTTGATACAGGTTCTTTGTTCTATTTTTTTGAATAGGTAAAAATCAAAGACGAACCAAAACACGTGCAAGCAAAGCAGCTTAACAATTAACTGACCATTCAAAATGGCCAAACTTGTCAGCATAGGTGAGAGACATATGTACCAACACAACGTCACAAAAAAAAAATTAACCCGCGAAAATTCAAAATTCGCGATACTTTTTGAACACACCATGTATATTTTTATAGTAATAAATTAGTCTTTACTAGAATCTTGTAAAAATCTAGTATAGTTACTAGAATAAACAAAGCATTTCACCGTTACGATCATTGTAAGCTTTTACTTTGTGAATATTTTATATAAAAATATTCATAAATACTCATAAATATTATATAAAAATATTCAATTCAGGCCAGAAAAAATATATAATGATAATTACCCTGTAAACTATCTAAAATCCATTTTCTTATTTGTTTTGCCTTATAATTAATTATATTTCATAAGAAATAATGTTCTGTTATTTTTAATACACGTAGGTACAGACGAGAGGAGAGGGCCAGACGCGACGCTTGCAAAATATATCTCTCTGCCCTCTGGGAAGTCCACGTGCTTCATACGTGACCTTACTATAGTAACATTGCGACTATAATCTCAAAGGAAGACCAAAAGCTTTTCCTATATTTTTATCACAGATGTGTATATTTTTAACCTTATTTAATAAATGAAGCTATCAGTTTTACATGTATGTATATATGTGATATTGTTGAAAAGCAAATATTTGATGACTTTTTTGGGGTTTTTAAATGTGTTAAATGCTTTACACCTTGCACATATGTTTAATTATGTACCCAAAAAAAATCAAGTGTTAAGACACTCCGTTTCCGATTTGCCATCGAATTCCAGAGGCATTGCATGATGAGTGGCAGGACTCAACGCCGCGTTTTACCTCGACACTCTCTAGTGTGGAAATAAAATAATAAAGAAATATTTAACTTATTCGGATGGGAATCGAACCCATAACCAATCATGTTTACAGTCACATACTTATGCCCTTGCGCCAAGACGGGCCTCAAAATTAATATCAAGGTGGTAATTTTATTAAATATTAGAAATTAGAAATATATATTCTAATTTTGTCAACAGTCCAAGTCACAGACAACATTAATAACATAAAGGATATTTTACATAATATGTTATCTAAAATACCTAGAAAATAAACAGATATTAGAAGTCGGTTTATTTTTTATATTAAAATATATACCTTCAATATCTTTTTTCCATAAACAAGTCTATAAGCTTTTTTTGTAAGACTTACGATTACCTCTTTTATAGCAGTGTAGGCAGAAAGGATATAGGGTCAAAATATTCCATTCTCTATTTTTAAGCAATTTAATATTTTTCTAACTATATATAAATATAAATTTCTAACAATGACGAACATTTGATATGTTCATCAATAAAAGTTTATCGATCATTGTTATAGGGTATCTTTTCATAACCGGCTTTTGTTTAATTTTATCAAATATTCGCGTACATTCGACGTACAATAGAAATGAGGCAAATAGGTCGTAATTGAAAGGTTAACTCCGAATGGTGACTAGGTACAAATACACGTAAAATAATATTAAAAAAGTTTGATGCTTTTTCCTGTATATCAGGGTAGTGTAAAGACATTCATACAATGCATGATGAATGGCCAAATTTAATTTATTTTTATTTTATTTTTCTCGCTCTGGCTTACAAAAGGCTACTAAATTAATTTTAATATATCTTTAAAAAAATAATTAAATCATCTTCACGCTGTATCCCGCACACAGTAGAGCAGGCAAAGGGAACCTAGTGTTAAAACATTTCCTTCTTAATTGCGGAGGCATTGTGTTAAGTGGCGGCGCTCAACGCCGCGCTTTGCTTCGACACCAGAACGAAGAAATGAAAATAAATATTTGCATTTTCTCAAGTGGGGATTGAACCCACAACTAATCGCGCTTACTTAATGTAAATTTTTAACATAAAATTATCTACTCAAACAAAATATTTATTACTTAAACATAACATAAACACAGAAAGCAAAAAAAAAACTTAACAAAAAATAAGATAAATACCCATAAACGCATATATTATGAACGACTCACTTACCGGTCGTCTCCCGAGGGCCTGCCACATGAACTCCAAGTCAGCAATGTGCGCCGGCACGGGTACTATGAAACCGGTAGCGTATGTGTTCACGACGCCTTCTCGAACGTAATACAGTTCTGCGTCTAGACCTAAAAAAAGAAATATAACGTTATATATAAAAAGCAAGTAAAAAAAATATAACTTTAATATTAAAGTCGACTAGCCGACAAGCAATGGTACTCACATAATGTATACATTACTAAAAAAATATTTTATCAAGTGCACAAAGCTCAATTTTTAAAGTATTAATCACTTAAAATCATATTTTCTAAGTCTCTAAGTTAAATGATAATTTTTAAATATTATCATTTCCTGAGACAATATTTATATGAGGCCAGTCCTGGCGCAGGGGCACAAAGTGTAACTGTAAACGCGACTAGTTGTGGATTCGATCCCTACTAGAGGAAATAAAATATTTATTTACACTTATATTTCCATTTCATCGCTCTAGTGTCAAGGTAAAGCGCGGCGTTAAGTTCCGCCAGTTAACACGCAATGCCTTCAGAATTCAGCGAAAAGTGGTGAACGGAGTGTTTTAACTCTAGGTTCCTTCTGCCTACCCTGCTATGTGCGGGATACAGCGTGAAGCTGATTGATTTATTTATTTAATCATTTACTTCATAAACATCATATCAAAAACTACAACTAAAATATACATTTTTATGGACCCATACAACAATTTTCATTTAAATAGTATAAAAGATGCGATCACTCCTCCACATAATAAACAGATGGTATGATAATACACTTTTCCGTTTCCTTTTTCTGCATCCCTCAATGTCAAGCTAACAGCAATTCACAATTTCGGATGCATCGCAAAAAAAAATTACATTATTCTAATTTCTGCAAAACAGTTCAAATAAAAATGACACTTAAGCAACGGATTTAGAATCTAAAACGCATTGAGATGGAATTCACGATGTTACGTCAGATACAGCCGAATGAATGCACCGAACAAATGTCCTTCCCCAGATGGCGGTTCGATTCCCGTGGGGCGTAGTGTGTCAAATTATCCAACTAACTCCATTTGCAACTAAAGAGAGTGTTTGGACGAGAACATTCTTGGTACTTTAGCATTTTTGCACAACGAGATTGTACGTGAGTTGATTATTAAAGTGCCTTTTGAAAGTTCAGATAATGCAATGGCCATAACAGCTACATCTGTGAGCTTCAAAAATTTTATTTTTGTGTTCTGTTGTATCTTAATAAGTGTTGTAATAACTGTAGGTATCATTAATATGTTAATTGCTATAATATATTTAAAATAAATAAATAAATCAGCTTCACGCGGTATCCCGCACACAGCAGGGTAGAGAGTGGGAACCTAGTGGTAAGACAGTCTTTTCCCCACTTTATGTCGAATTCTGGGGGTATTGTGTGTTGAGTGGCAGAACTCAATGCCTCGCTATGCCTCGACACCAGAGCGAAGAAATGGAAATATAAATTTAAGTAAATATTGCATCTCCTCGCGTGGGGATCGAACCTACAACCAGTCGGTGTTACAGTCACACTTTGTGCCCCTGCGCCACGACTTGCCTCTTATAATATACTTTTTTTTATAATATATTATTCATATGTGGCAAGTATATTTAAAGATAGACAAGATTTTGCTTGTGTCGAATAGTACTAATACACTTT
Source organism: Heliconius hermathena (assembly GCA_013403705.1). Classification (NCBI taxonomy): domain Eukaryota; kingdom Metazoa; phylum Arthropoda; class Insecta; order Lepidoptera; family Nymphalidae; genus Heliconius; species Heliconius hermathena. The sequence continues at coordinate 70,836 of JAAIXJ010000776.1, read as the reverse complement.
ATTTTTCTTAATGCGATTACACAATTCAAGCGTCCAACACACTAAACACTATCTAGTAGATAGAGCAGCCACTTTGAACTTCACTCTGTATCCCGCATATAGCAGAATAGGCAAAGGAAGCGTAGTGCTACACCACTACTGTCCCTACTTTCTGCCCAATACTTCAGGAATTACGTGTTGAGTGTGTGAGATCCGTGATGCCGTGCTGTTATTTGCTACAAGAACAAGAAATTGAACTCACAGCCTTACATTTACAGTCAGATACACTCCTGCTACGCCACGAGATCTTCAAAACGAAATTTACTAAAATATAATAAAAATGAAACCAACAAAACAAACCCATGTTACATTTTAGAGGGGCACTTGTCGCAATATTAGCTCGGTATTGAATCTGTAGTGGATGAAAATAAAAAAATGGAGAAAAAAAAACAACATATGTACGTATAACAAAAAATTAAAATGTCGGATCATCCAATCAGCGTTCATTTGGAGGCGGCAAAGCGGACGCGACAGTCAAACGGACTGACTGTGAAGTGCCACTTTGCACAATTGATGAATCACTACCCCTACTTTGAACATGCATATATACATACATACATTTATATATTCGTATCTAAGGGTTGATGACTGTCATACAGAATGAGCGACAGAATAAAAATGAAAAAGTCTAAAAACTATGATATTATATAAAATATTTTACTATAATTTAATTTTTGGCAAGTTGCTGGTTTCCGAATGTCATGATTAACTGATGGAATGATGAACTGAATAAAGTGATATAAAGCTTAGTGGTAAGCTTGGACTTGTTTCGAGAGAAACATAGGTCCCAATTCCAATCGTGGTACGTAAAACTTTTAGAGAATTTTTAATTAGTTCAAAATTCTAAATATGCGTAAAATATAATAAAAGTACACAATTTTCTTTCCAAAAGAAACTCCACTTTATGTTGAATTTTATTATCAAATATCACATGTTGCCTATATTTTCTTAAGAATCCTATACATATCAGAACTGTCCTAAAAAATCGTATTTCTACGTATTTTACTTACCTTTCTCTTACCTATCTTCAATAATACAATTAAGCAATTACCAACAATTTAGTTTATTTGCATAAGTAGCGCCAACCCTACGTACAAGGCACCCCATCCTCCCTTGTGCCTTTAGACAATACAAGCGTCCGACGCCCTAGACACTGCCACTTTGAGCATCGCTGTTTATCTGTTTGATACAAACATCTATTTAAATTGTAAAAGGTTTTTAATGAACGAACCTATATCTAGGTAGTCTGTCTGTCTCTAATTATCTTGACTGTTTAAAATAAATATTATTTACAAGCTAATGAGATTTTGACTGCAAGGAAAAGTAAACATATATAACTTTTTTATTTATGAAGCGATTGAAATAAAACAAACACAGAATGTTGAGGAAGTTTATCTAAATAGAATAGTGAATAAACTGCACTGCATTTAAATCGTTTAAGCCGTTTCTAAGAATAGCGCGCACAAACGCACAAACTAACAGACAAAATTAAAAAAAAATGTTTTAGTATTACTTTTACAGATGTCCCAAATATTATATTTTCTATCATATATCTGAGCATACTCAGCTATAGCTAAATTGAATACTGCATAATATATTACTAAATTATCACAATTCGTTGAATATACAGTACAATTTTCACGTTAATTTCAGTTGTAAAATGAAGTACCTAAACCGTATTTTACGATACGATATGTTTTTAAGAAACCTATGTATATGGCGTTATATTTAATCTTTCAAAATTTACACATGAAGCTTCCATTAACATAACAAATGAATACAGTACGTATGAAAAATGTAAAAACGGTTATAAATTAAAATATTTAAATTTTTCTAAATTACAGCAGAAAGTCCTGTAAAGCATACTTAAGCATAATCTAGTACTTAAGTTTAATTTCAGGTTCATATCTTAAGTCAAAAGTTTACAAAGTCTAAATACAAATATTTTATGTACCGTACACAGCAGAGAAGGCAGAGGGAATATAGGGTTAAGACACTCCGTTCCCCATTTCCTGTTCTGTTTTCTTCGCAATTCTGGTGACGTTGCGTGTTGAGTGGCGGAATTCAACGCCACGCATACCAAAGCGAAGTAATTAATATATTAAATATATAATTTCCTCGAGCGGGAATCGAACCCTTAACCTGTTGCATTTACAGCCACACATCAACAGGCCTCAAATAAATAAAGATATTTATATGGTAAAATGACATTTAGGACAGATATTTTGTAAACGTACGTTGTGTACAGATATTTTTTTCTGCTTTTCCACACTCAACATGACATGACATTAAAGTTGGTCCAAAAATTCCAAAAATACGTTATTGTATTATATTATATTATTTAAAATACTTTTCAATATCAGTATAAAAATAAATAATTATATGTATACAAAATATGTTATTCTAATGACCATGTGAGGAAAGTATCTTTAAGAATTCGTCTCTTCTTCCCTTTGCCTCGACACCAGAGGAGAAAAAAATCAAATATATAATATACCATTTCCTCGATTGAGAATGGAACCCACAACCTGTCCCAGTTACAATCACACGTTTGTGCACTTGCGCCACAACTGCCCTCTACATTTCATAGTAAGATTACTAAAAACCATTCTTCTCTATTAGTTACTTAGTTACAGCGAATAAAGAAACAACAAACTTAAAATAAACCAAAAACAAAAGACAAAATTACTAACAATAAACTATAAAAGCAAATTTTAAATTGCTCACTCACCACTCCTTACTCTCGCATTTCTTGAGTAACACAAAGAAAATGCTACAAAACCAACAATGTTTTCGCCATAATTAAGTTTGTTAACATTTTCTTTAGAACAATCGTATTCTAATTATATTTATAAACTAACGAGAAGATGAACCCCGCGGCATATCCTTTGTTGAGGCGCGAATATACGTCATTATATGTAAGATACAATGCGGAGTTCTTAATGAGACAGCCGTGCAGTGCTATATAGTAACCCCAGTGTGCTTTTGTTCACGTTTTTTACATTTATAACGACATGTTGACATTATCGAATCGTGTATAGTTACTTGATTTTTGATTTTTTCTACCTATGATTAAGTGGTAATGGGCTTCGTGAAATACTTTCGTTGACGTGAAATGGTAATTTAGTAGGTTCCTGGACTTTAATTCGACTTCGCATTATGCTTTGTTATTTTATTCACATTGCATATATTATTTCTTATCCGATTGGAAATGGAAAATATTCTAAATTTAATAATTAAGTAGAACTCGCGTCTTATTTCTTGAATTTTTAATATAATAGACAGAATTTATTATAATGACACTCCATTCTCCGCTTTCCACTGAGATTTAATAGCGTTTTGAGTGTCAGGACTCAACTGCCGAACTTACTCTACCTGAAGTGAGAAATGAAAATAATTCATTTACTGGATTGACAACGAACCGATGACTTAAGCCAGAGGTTGTCTCATTGTACTTTTTCTCTACATTAAAATAAAAATCAGCTTCACACTGTAGCCAGCACACAGCAGAGACTACTTACTACTTTTTTAGAAATATAAATTTAGGTAAATCTCCCAATGTCCACGAGTGGGGATCGAACCCACAACCAATCGGTTTTACAGTCACACTTAGTGCCGCTGCGCTACGACTGGCATCAACATTAAAATTGTATGAAAATTATATTCTAATAATAATACAATCAGGTGAAAATCGCAATTAAATATCACATCAAAGTTTTAAGGGTAGAAGGACAGTGAAGTGTCTATAAACGCACTATAATAGCCAACACGCACTCTGGTTACACTTGTAACGACCCATTACACGTAATTAAATAACGCAAGGCCATTGAGTCCGTAATTTGGATCATTTTACGGGCGGTGGGTATACTGAAATTTCTGTTTTTAAGCAAATGAAGGTTTTTTTTAAAGTGTAGTTTTACAGTTTCAATTATTTGGACGATGAATCTTTAATGCTTATTGTGTCTTTTATGTGTTTGTGTTAAGTTTTTTATTTATTTCTTTTTTATCAATTTCACGCTGTATCCCGCACATAGCAGGGTAGGCAGAGAGAACTTAGTTAAGACTCTCCGTTCCCCACTTACCAACCAATTTTTCGAGATATTGCGTATTGATTGACGGAACTGAAGGTCGGTCCTTTTTTTCGTGCCAGAGCAAGGAAATGAAAATATTAATAAAAAATAATTCTTTCACCCGAGTCAGGATCGAACTCACAAACGTCGCGTTACAGTCACACCTTGTGTCCCTGCGCCACGACGCACACAGGTGAAATTCACTTAAAAGTTGGTCAATATTATAATTATGTTTAAATATTGCTTTAATTGATCGGAAATAATATTTTTCATCAGTGTATTCTATTTTGAACGGGTAAAGAATAAAGATTTATTTAATTACCATATCCATACAAAAAAAAAAATTAAATCTGCTTCAATATTTATGTATTCAATATATAATCTTGAGGATAAGACTACTTGTTTTTGAAGTAGTCGAGTTCCGTGGTCATTACATTCATTCATCAGTAAAAATTTTCCAATATAATTGGTATACTACTAGTATAATAGGAATCGTCTGAAAATGGTTATTAATATTTTTATAATTTAATTTTGTACAGTTGTCGCAAGCAGACGCAGCCAAATTTAATACCATATAAAAGGTACTGGAATTTACTACTAAATTAATAAAAAAAATACGGGTAAAGCGCGATAAAGTATAAACATTTTTACTATAAGTATAAAAATCATTTAATGAAATATGGCCTTAACTTTAAAACGACGTATCTTCGCAATCCTAATGAATGTTAACTATTTTATTGTATTTTTGTAAAGACGTTTGCCTGAAGGTATAGAATCCATAATGGTTTAGTTCTAATATCAACTAAATAAATATCAAACGTGATTTAAAAATAATGCAAAATAATACTAAATCATTCCATCAAACAATGACTGTATTGTTGATCTATGTAAGTAATAAAATAAAAAGTGTCAAGCGTTTTACTTTCAACCAATAGATAGATAAAGAAGTCTTGTAGGTAATTAAGTTTACTATTTTTTAATTAGATAACCTTTATTTTTTGAATATTGGCCATCAATCGTGTAAATTTCACCTGTGTGCGACGGCCTCTTTTTTAATAAAAAAGTTGTATAGTTTTATTTATAGATTAAAACGAAACGAAGTAGTTTAGAATATAATTTAGTACAATGTATTGTGTTGATATGTAACAATAAAAGTAATAACATAATGCTTTGTAACTATTTAATTGGCTAGAGCACTTGTAGGGTGTCCGAGAGCCTTGGGTTCAAATTCTGCTATGTTTAATATAATTTATAGATTACAAGTTTTTGAATTATATATAGATTACAAGTGTGTAAGTACACTAATTATAAATTATTTATAAGAAATTGAGACTGTCGTGGAGCAGCGGCAAAGCTTACAGTCAGTAAACGTGACGATTGTAGATTTGATTCCCACTCTCCTTTTTCTTATCCTTTTTTTTATTTCCGCGCTCTGGTAACAAGACAAGACGCGGCGTTGAGTGCCGCCACTTAACACGCAAAATGGAAAAAGGAGCTAGTGCCAACCCCGCCGTTAGCAGCGGCGGGTTACAGAGTGAAGCAAAAAAAAAAGAAAGTAAAATATTTGTTTCACTCATTCCGTCATGTATTTTGTGTGAAAATAATACTGAAATAAATATTAAAATCCAAAAATATGCAAATCGTATTATCAGATTTTTCCCTAATTTTGTCTACAAGCCACAAATCTATGTAAAGTGATCCCAGACGTCATATACAATACTATCTCCACGAGGGCGTTCAAAGATAAGCCTTTATGCATTGCTAGTATATTCTGCACAGTTTCAGGGACATTTATTAAAATGGCGATAACCATATATTTGTTGTTTCGTTGTTCTTTACTCACGCGAATGCTCGGACCATTTTAATGTGCCTTTTATACCTTATCTAGTGTCGAAATGCAAACTAAAGCAGTTAAGTTTGGTGGCTTTCGGCTTCGCTTTTTGATTTAATTTTATTAGAATACTTTTTTAGAAAACTTGTTAAAGTTTCAACCCGTGCGTCTTGGAGACGATTCGCCTTTTTTGTATTTGATTTTATATGTTGGTTTTAAGTTTGAAATTTGGAAACCGATAAAAATTGGAATATTTTATCAGTTGCTTATATCCAGTTACCGTCCGAGATGTTGAATACATGTTAAAAAGGCAATAAGACAAAGCTACAAGTGCGACGAAAAATGGGAAACGGAATGCCTCAGAACTAAGTTCGTTCTACCTACCATGCTAAATATAGAGTACAGCGTGAAACAGAAGCAAAATGACTAGCTAAAATCATATATTTATAAGCCAGTATTAGTCTACTTCACCCTGCAAAGCATTGTATATACTTACATTGTATTGTAATGTATTTATGCACTAAATTTGCTTAAACAAAGAGCGCTAGCAACAAACGACTTCTTAAAGTACTAGAATAGTCTGATTTCATGATGACATTAGGAAACATTGATAATATTGGGTTAATATCCCAGTGCATAAGTCCGCAGTTATTTCTTTTTTTAATTAAACTTATTTTTAAGAATGATACACTATAGTAGAATAGATTACAACAGGGTTACCTTGAAGAATCGTGCCGTTTGTTGAAAAATTGCACTCATATACATTAAAATCAAAATCAGCTTCACGCTGTATCCCGCACACAGCAGGGTAGGCAGAGGGAACCTAGTGTTAAGACACTCCGTTCCCCACTTTCTGCCGAATTCTGGAGGCATTGCGTGTTGAGGGGCAGAACTCAACGCCGCGCTTAACCTCGACACCAGAGCGAAGAAATGGAAATATAAATTTAAGTAAATATTTCATCTCCTCGAGTGGGGATCGAACCCACAACCAGTCGATTTTGCAGTCACACCTCGTGCCGCTGCGCCACGACCGGCCTCTCATATACATGAGTGCAAATTATCAACATTAAGTGACCTGTTTAAATCAGGCAAGCCTGGGTGTGCGGCAAAGTGAGAGGTGGCAACAATTATTTTTATGATTCCTATGATGAACATATGAGTTCAATTTAGCAATAAAAACTAATTACTAAATAAATTTAATTAAAGGTGATTGCGGCACTATTCTTCTAGGCAACCCTAGTGTAATCTATTTTACTATCATGTATCATTCTTAAAAACAAGTTTCATTAAAAAAAATACATACCCGCAGATTCCTGCAATGGCTTTTTAGCCCATAATATATATCCTACTCATTTGAAATACTTGCACTATTTTTACAATATTTCTTTATTGTACAATCCTACTAATATTAAAAATGTGAAAATTTGTGAGGGCATTTGTTCCATTTTTACGAAGAAATTAACGGATTTACAACAAATTTTAGAATATTACAGCTTATACATCAAAATAACATATACTCATTAATTTATATAAGCCATTCATATAATTTGGCAATATTCTAACGATAAATCTAATTTAATCCGAATAGCGTAAAATAAATAAAAAAGGATCAACTTTACAAGGATATTATATCAAAATGTCAAATTATAATGTCTATCTCACGAAATTTACGATTTCTTACAATTCCCGTTATCGTCACAATAAATTTCAATTCGCTCCTGACCTCATTTTCAGAGATAAATCCTTTATTTTGTACCTTCTTGGAAACTGTAATTGAAAATTACTACCATCCGCTTTAATATAAGCTGTTACTGTAATCTTTGTTTATGGAGCTTAAAGTTATAATACTCCAAATTTCTTATTGTTATTTACATTTTGATTTGTTTGCTTTAGAAGTTGTATTTTAAACATTTACGACGTAAAGGTTTTAGGTAAAATCCTGAGATAAAATCCTTTAAATCAATTAATCAAGAAAATATATTTTTATACAGCGACCTTATTTATAGTCGCTTGTCAACTGTAGTACTGAGGACTATAGTATCAGTAACTGCATAATGCAACAGTAAGTTTCATCAAAATAGGTTAATTTTACTCAAATTCATACAAACAGCTAATTGTTCTTTTTAGTTTTACACTGTATTCTGCGTGTGGCAGTGTGGGCGGTGGGAATCTTAAGACACTCCTTTCCCCTATTTTCACAGAATTTTCCAGATATTATGTGTTGAATAGCGGAATTCAACGCCGTGCTTTGTTTTATTACTCGTAATAAACAACATGAAAATAATCCACTTTTCTGAATGAAAATCAAACCCACAACCGTTAAGCTTATAGTCAGACGCTGCGCCACGTTATAATCATTTATTTTCGTAATTATAAATAAATTAGAATCTCTTTAATTATTTGTCAGTCATTTAATATAGAGAACTCCTGCGAGTGCCCTTGAAAAGTTTTTGAGTATTATCACTGAATAGTTTATACTTTACGGTGCCCCAGGGATGAAATAAAAGAAAATTTTCCTAAATACCACCATTTATAAGTTACGTTACATAAATTCGGAGTTGAGCTTTTTGGAATAGCTTTTGTTTCAACTACTTGATTTTTTCTTTTTCAGATCTTTTTTTCCCTTAATAATATTCAACTTTGATGACATATTTATGACTAATTATATATAAATGTAAATTTAAATCACTCTCAAAAGAATAATATTAATATTATATATTATGCATGTGATACGTTTTACCTTTACTAGTCTTTTATATAATGTATAACGTTGGAGTTAACCAATCATATTTTTATTTAGGCAAAAATGGTTTAAGTACATAACAGCTTTATTAAAAATGAGCTTCGTTCCGCATGTAACACAGTCGGCAGAAATTACCTAAGATACTCCGTTCTCCACTTTCAGCCCAATTTCAAGACACATTAACATACTAATGTAATGAGTAGAAGTGAAAAAAAAAATATCCCGACTGGGAATCGAATCCAAAATCATCGCATTTGCAACAAGATATATAATCACTGCGCCACAGTGGTCTTATAATAATAACAAATATTTACCTACAGGTCAATAAAATTAATTCAAATTTTATTACCTTAACTGTATATAGTATAATATTATGATAAAATTTAAACTTTGCAGTTTGTAACGAAGCCTGTCAAGGTTGCCGGAAGTATGAAGCCAGCCGACACGTGAATTTCACGTAGGTAACATCCACATCGTAAATTTTATGCCTTCTTTTAATTTCTTAAATGACTCGGCAGTTTGTGGGCGGTGCTAACAAAAAAAAGATAAGTCATTGTATATTTTTTAATTTCATAATAATCAGTTTCACGCTGTATCCCGCACACAGCAGGGTAGGCAGAGGGAATTTAGTGTTAAGACACTCCGTTCACCACTCTCCTTCAAGTTCTGGAGGCATTGTATGTCAAGTGGCAGAACTCAACGCCGCGCTTTGCCTCGACACCAGAGCGAAGAAATAAAAATATAATTGTAAATAAATATTTCATTTCCTCAAGTAGGGATTGAACCCACATCCAGTCGATTTTACAGTTACAGTTTTTGCCCCTGCGCTACGACTGGCCTTATTTAATTTCATAATGAGGCCATATATTTATTATTTAATTTGTGACCTAAGTTTGAAAATTATGAGAAGCTTTTAAATTTACATGCATATTTTAGTCTTCTATTAAAATAATTTAACTTATATGAAAAATACAATTTTCCCTAATTAAAAAGAGAGGACTTGATAACGAGATACTATTAATGGACAACAATTATAATCTATGCTCACTGTACACTTAACCACCATATCAAAATATATTTTTTAATTATTTTAAAAATAAAAAAACAATATTAGTCAAATTTCCTTCGGAAACGTATTAATTTAGATATTATATGGCTGTAGCGGAACTAAAGAGGCCAGTCGTGGCGCAGNGTCGAGGTAAAGCGCAGCGTTGAGTTCTGCCACTCAACACGCAATGCCTCCAGAATTCGGCGGAAAGTGGGGAACGGAGTGTCTTAACACTAGGTTCCCTCTGCCTACCCTGCTGTGTGCGGGATACAGCGAGAAGCTGATAAAAAAAAAATTCTAACAGCTTGTCCCTCAAATCTTACAGTATCATAAAAATTAAACCCATTCGAAAACACGTATTACAACATTAAAATGCTATACAAAATGAGCTCGTGGGAAGCGGGGTGTGTTTACGACAACCACTACCATTAGTCAAATCTTGTGACTGTGCAAAAACATTATTAGAGAAAGCCTTTGTGGGTCTGGGCTGGTGCTTACTTCTATGTACTACAATTGTAGTTGTAGTAATTGTTATCGTAGAAGTAAATTTAATGTTGAAATGTTTAATATTGTCGTTGCAGACGACGCGGTTTCTATAGAAAGTAATTAAAATTGTTAATATTTTACCTCTACGGTGCTATTTTCTTATTGTTTGTGAAGTTTGTTTCGTTTTTTTTTATTGCTTTTTTAATATGTTGTTATATAATTTTAATATTCAAATAAAAAATGAGTTTTTTTCAGCTTAGCGTTGTATGCCGCGTATTGCAAGGTAGTGACAACCTAGTGGTAACACTTCGTTTTGCGCTCTTTAACTTTGTTTCTTCATGCGTGTCTGAAATGAGGAGGTGACAAAATGACATAACGTAGTGATGTGTTAACTCATCACAACGTTTAATCATTTTATCATCTTACTTTCTTATCAAGGATATGAAACAAAATCATTTTCTCAAGTGCGAATCGATCTCGCAACCATCACATCACTCAACACGCAATGCTCCAAAAAATCACCCGAAAGTGAGAACGAAGTGTCCTAATGAGAACGGATTGTCTTAACACTAGGGTCCCAGGTTCCCTACGCCTACCCTTCTGTACACGGAATACAGTGTGAACATTAAAATACAATAATAAAAATAACTATACGAATTATAAATACATAAATAAAAAGACGAATCATCTATCACACGATAATATCTCAACGTATATTAATAATTTGTCCAAAAGGAGGAACTTCCACCACCATAAACAAACTCATTTGACCTCGAAGAAGCAATAATCTCGGATATAATACGATATTGATATCCCAGCTTTCCGCTTAATTTACTAATAAAAGGTTCCTCCGGGATATACAATGACGTTACGCCAGGGTTAAGTATAAGTAGATTTGTTCGACGCACGTACCGTACCCAACAAGTGGTTATTATTACAAGAAAATTTATTATAATTTTCCGTAGGTTTTAGTTTTTTGTTTTCTAATATGTTAATAATATTAGTAATTATTTATTTGTGAGGCCCAATCGTAGCGCAAGGACTGTAAACTGTAAACGCGACTGGTTGTGGGTTCGATCCCCACTCGAGAAAATGATATATTTATTTAAATTTATATTTTAATATCTTCGCTCTAGTGTCCAGCTCCAGAATTCCACACATACAATGCTATGTATATCCTGCTAGGTAGGCAGAGGGAATTTGGGAACCTAGTATTGAGGCCAGTCGTGGCGCAGCGGCACGAGGTGTGACTGTAAAACCGACTGGTTGTGGGTTGGATCCCCACTCGAGGAGATGAAATATTTACTTAAATTGCAATTCCATTTCTTCGCTCTGGTGCCGAGGTTAAGTGCGGCGTTGAGTTCTGCCACTCAACACGCAATGTCTCCAGAATTCGGCAGAAAGTGGGAACGGAGTGTCTTAACACTAGGTTCCCTCTGCCTACCCTGCTGTATGCGGGATACAGCGTGAAGCTGACTTGATTTTTTATTAAGACACTCCATTCCCAATAAAACACTTCTATTTTTCACTTTCCGCAGAATTTTGAAGGAATTTATTATGTGTTCAGTGGCGAAATTCAACACCGCGCGTCGATACCAAAGCAAAGAAATGAACATATTTATATACATACTAAATATTTCATTTCCTCGCGTGGAAATTGAACCCACAACTTGTCACACGACTATGCCACTGCGCCACGAATGGCCTTAAATTTAAGTGATGTATAATAGTTAAAAAAAGACTTAATATCTTGTTTCAACCAGCAATATTAGCTTAAAAAAGTTTAAATGCTGCAATCACAGACAGATAGCCACTAAGGGGTGGGCGCCGACGGCTACGCGACATCGGCGCGCCAACCGGACATGCCATTTAGCTGCGAGCGGTATTCGTACGTTATTTTATATGGATATATTCTAAGTATATAAGTACTTGAATGATGCTATGATTTTTATAATGATACCAATATATTAAATCACTTTCACGCTGTATCTCGCGCAGTGTTGAGACACTCCGTTCCCCATTTCCCGCCACATTCGTTGAGTGGCGGGACTCAATGCCGCGCTTTGCCTCGAGACTAGAGCGATGAAATGGAAATACAAATTAAAATAAATATTTAATTCCTTGGAGTGGAGATCGAACCAGTCACATTGACAGTCACACATGACAGCAGATACAGGGAGAACACGTGATGTATATCAGTCCGATATTGATTTTCTGTTCAATTTATAGGAGTTTTTTTTTAACGTTTTATTGTATAGAAGGCGAGGTAAATAGAGAAACTAGTGACGAAACATTCCGTTCTCCTTTTTCTGCGTATATTTGACACTGAAACTTAACGCCGCACGTTATGGAACGGAAAAATTAAAATAATAAATTTCACTCTGTGGTAATAGAAGAACCGTCGCTCTTACTGTCAGATGAGGCCTTACTGCGCCATGTAGGCCTGTACACTAAATTGAAAATATATTTACAAATAATAAAAAAAATATCTAGTTTGAAGCCTGTCGTGGCGCAGGAGCACAAGCGTGCGATTGTACACACGACAGGTTGTGGAATCGATTCCCACTGGATGAAACGAAATATTAGATATTTTCATTTGGCTCTGGTAATAAGTATATTACAATAAAAACGGAATTATATTAACAAGAACGGAGTATTTTAAAACTAGGTTCCCAAATTCCCACAGCCTACACTGCTACGTGTGTGATACAGTGTGAAGCTAAAAATAAACTAGTTTTACCTATTTCGCTCAATCTACAAATACCCTCTTAACTCATAAGAAAGTGTATCCTAGAAGCGTTTTTCATACAAATAACCTGAAACACGTGATATATGTAGGTATCCTTCACGCGTGAGCACTCCGCTCAACTTGGGGAATCTCTTTCACGCCCAGCTTGCAAGGTGCATAAGTAAACTGTTCACGCATCGTTTCACTTTACCCCATATATGGAGTTCGAGTGTAACGGAAAATAGTTACTTATTTTTTATTTAAAATATATTGTATTATTTCTTAGATAGTTAATATTTTACAAAGCCATAGATTTTATTTTATTTATCTATAGTATATAATTTTGTGCAGTTACTTGTTTTTCAGCTTCACGCTGTATCCCATAATGCAGGATAGGCAGAGGGGATCTAATGCTAAAACACTTTCACTTTCCGCCGAAATTTCGAAGCACTGCTAAAGTGTTGAGTGGCGGAACTCAACGCCGCGCTTTGCCTTGTTACCAGAGGGGAAGATATGAAAATATGTAAGAAGCTTCATGCTGTATTCCACTTACAGCAGGGGAGGCAGAGGGGACCTAGTATCAAAACAATCCTTTCCCCATTTCCCACCGAATTCTGGAGGCGTTGCGTGTTGAGTGGCCAAACTTTTAATTTATTTATTTTTCAGTTTCTGTAGAAAAAAAGCAGCGTTAAATTCCACCACCCGACATCTAATACGTGAAAATTAAATAAAAGAGCGCCATTAAGTACCTACAAATAGATTAAGGAATTTTTACCAAAAAAGGAAATCGATTCATGCACACATATAAATTAACAGCAGTAGACCCAAAAACACGCAGATAGCTCTCGTAATGTCAAACGGAACAACCCCCAAGGGGTAAAGGTGAGTACAAAAATGATAAGCCATAAATGCTCACATTTTACCATACTATTTCATTTATTGTGAAGTAATTTTTGGCTTAAAACCTGCGGGAGATACTTTGGTTAATGTATATATAAATTATTTATATTTGTATAACAAAAAAAAATCAAATCAGCTTCACGCTGTATCCCGCACACAGCAGGGTAGGCAGAGGGAACCTAGTGTTAAGACACTCCGTTCCCCACTTTCTGCCGAATTCTGGAGGCATTGCGTGTTGAGTGGCAGAACTCAACGCCGCGCTTAACCTCGACACCAGAGCGAAGAAATGGAAATATAAATTTAAGTAAATATTTCATCTCCTCGAGTGGGGATCGAACCCACAACCAGTCGGTTTTACAGTCACACCTCGTGCCACTGCGCTACGACTGGCCTCAAAAAAACTGGCCTCCTAAAAACTGGCCTGAAAAATATATTTGTATAACATATATATTTTTCACAGTTCAAATTAAATACACTAAAGATAGAACAAAAGCGTAGTCCTAGATAACTCCGACGTTTTTAGTGACGCGGGTTCGAATCTAGAGTTACGTTAAATAATGTATACATTTTTGAAACTTAAAACACAACGATGCGAAATCAATTCATATTAAAGAAAGCTAATTATTTTCATTTTCTCGGTTTGTTAACAATACAGAACGCGGCGTTAAGTTTCACAACTGGTGCGCTAGGAAATTAGTGTTTTTAAGCTAGGTTCCTTTTACCTACCCCGCTATATGTGAAATACAGCGTGAAGCTAAAAAAATTGTTCTTAACATTGATGTTAGGTACCTACTTTTTATGTTGGCACGTTTTATCTCTTTAATATTTGAACAGGTATTTTATTATGTAAATGATAATATTTGCTTTTGTATATTTGTGTACCGTTATATGTTAGGATGGCGTAAAATGACTTGTAAATAGCTCATTCGGTAGAAAAAGGTTGGAGGGTATCATGGCGTAGAGGCACAAGGGTATGTGAATAAGCGAGACAGTTGTGGGTTCGATTCTCACTCGGGAGAATTAAATATTTAAAGCAGGCTGTTAATTTCCATCAATTAACACGCAGCGCTTAAAAGTTTTGAGGGAAAGTGGGAAAAAAAATTCTAATTCCAGGTTCTCTCTGCCTACCATGCAAAGTTCTTGATACAACGTAAATAAAGAAGAAATTTTTGAATATGAAAACGTAAAGTATCATCTATCTACACATGGAAAAAAGCTAGTAGATATTATATAATTTATTCTTATTTTGGAAGTTACTAAATGAATTTAGTATACGAAAAACCATATAGTCATTTTATTTAAAAAATTAAAAGTCACTAGATTAATATGTTAATTATAATTAGTCAACGTACTCGTATTTGAACGCGTTCTTCTTAGCCCACGCCCCAAAAGCTTTGGGCAATTACGTCCATATACCGTCAGGCTATTTATTAGAAATTTTAATTGGATTTACTTCATTTTTTTCGCCTCACCTGCCAGGGTACGTAGAGAGAACCAATTGTTAAGACACTCCGTTTCACATGTTCTGCTCAACTTTTGAGGCATTGCGTTCAGTGGAATACTATGCCACTTTTAACTTTGTAAGTAGGTCGAGGAAATTAAATTAATTTAAATTACTAAATGGGAATCAAACTTAAAGCCGTCGCGTTCACATCCAGACATTGTATCGCTGCGCCACAGCGGCCTGAAAAACTTTTTAAATATCATAAAACTGATGAGATTAGTTTTTTTTTCTAATCATGTCTAAAAATATACCCAAAAATATCCATACTTCATAAAAAACGACAGCTGTCATAACACGAGAACGTAACAAATCATAGGGTTGGTAATATACCGGCCTGAGTCATTTGTAACGGTTTACTTTATCATATAATATGTATATATAGTATAGAGATGAATTATAACGTGGCAACCCTGGCACTGGTGTCATGGTGTCCAATTAAAAAGCAACAGAATACGTGTTAAACTGTCAGGTATTATTAAAAATCTCATATGTCAATTTGTTAAAGTTAAATTTGTTTTGTGACAACATATTTTGTTATCGCGTTTTTTCCTTTTTTTTGGTATAGGAATATTAATAAGTTAATAATAATAATTGGTAATTAGGCGCAGCGACACAACGTCTAACAATAAATACGACGTTTGTGTGTTCAATTCTTTTTCGGAGAAATGGATTATTTAATTTTTTTTTCATTCTTCGTCAGTCTTCGAGTAATACACATAAAATACAGAGAAAATGTGCGTTCAACGAAAGTGTCTTAATGGGAACGGAATGTCTTAACACTTCCCAGGTTTCATCTACCTACCCTGAAGATAAAAAAAAGACTTCTCCACTAAATGAGAATCCACCCAATACCCACCGTGGTAACGAAAGCCCTTCATAGAATTAACTATCTCTTTATTATACCTGCAACTATATCATATTATTGCTATACTGTATACATATAACTTTTAGTTTTATTGATACTACCCTCGATAAGGCTTTCTCGACGTCAGTTAGTTCACGCGTCATTACCGTCCAGCAACAAGTGGCGTGTTTCCTGCTGGGAAATGACCTAATAAGACACTTCCTACCGTAGCACTGACTTGTACATACGTAATTTATGTATTTAGTAAGATTATTTATAATAGGTGAAGGGTGGTACAGGGAACCTAGTGTTAAGACACTCGGTTCCCCATTTTCCACAAAAAATTAGGTAATGCATGTTCTCAAAAATTAGGTAAACTCAACGCCGTGCTTTGTCTTTTTGTAGGGCAAGGAAATGAAAAAAAAAAACATTCTCCTGACTTGTAATCGAACCCACAAACATCGCGCTTACAATTACACGTTGTGCCGCTGTGCTTTAATTACTTATATTTAATGAAACAGCTCACGCTGTATCCCGCATACAACAGGGTAGGCGGAGAGAATCTAGTGTTAAGACACTCCGTTCCCCACTTTTGGAGGCTGCGTGCTGTATGGTGGAACTCAACTCGAAACCAGAGCGAAGAAATGGAAATATAAATTTTAGTAAATATTTCTTCTCCTCGAGTGGGGATCGAACAGACAACCAGTCGCGTTTACACTTTGTGTCCCTGCTGCACTACTATTATTGTATTATAGCGTACATAAGTATTGCACGGTATAAAAATGTAATGCAAAATTTTTTTATCAGAACTATTTGAAATATATGAGTATCTTAATGGGATCGGAGTGTCTTAACACTAGGTTCGCCTTCTCTGCCTACTTAGTTTATTACATATAACAAAAAAAACTAAAACTATCGTCCTAAATAATCCAACAGCGAATCCATTAAACAACATACATATATGAACACCCAGTACGCTTTTCACTTCAGCCATTTATTTGGGGCTAGTTCAATAGTAATTGGGGATGGGGTATAAAATTTTCTGTCCCCATGACATATTCTATATTCGTACCATATACATACATACATACATACATACATACATACATACATACATACATACATACATACGTTCACTGTAAATAGGTGGGCACGGCACCCCACGCTGGCGGTGGCCGATAAGACTTCGGCAAATTGATGTTTGAACTGTCATTAATCCCCGCCCGACAGATGTCTCTTTAGTCTATTATTTTTGACACATACAAGTATCATTTGTCGAAAGAATGTCGCTTTAAACGGTTCGTTATTAGTTGTAATTAAGTTATTAATCTAATTATAAACAACTCTTTTTTCGTTTCAGCTTATTTTTATATAATAGCCAAAGGATAATAGTTCTTTCAACTATATATTTTTTAGTTTAAAGTATCCTATGTCCTTTGTGATACTTCTAGAAATGTGTGTACAAAGTTTAATAAGAATTGGTTGAGTAGTTTTGGTGTGAGAGCGTAAGAAACAAACTTATATTTACATTTATATTTTGATTAGTTTACGATTATGGCACAGCGTCTGACTTTAAAGGTGACGGTTTTGAGTTCGATTCCCACTCGAGGAATAAATTATTTTCCATACACGCGTTTTCTGTATTGGGCAAAAACAATCATCATCATTAAGAATTCTTAATACTAGGTTTCCTGTGCTTTTCCTGCTATGCGGAGCAAGGCGAAAAGCTGTTTTAAGTAACATACTAAACGTTTATAGAATAATCTTTTCTAGAATATAAAATGGAATTCCATTTCAAAAGGGAATTTTAATCAAGAATTAATAGTAATTTGTAATTTCACAGGAAAAATGACTACATATGTATATTTTAGTTAATTAGATATAACATAGAACGTAAAAATCTTTTTACACTTTTTATTACAAAGCCGCAAACACTAAGTATTTAGCATATTAAATGAACTGCTGACCGGCTACGTATAACTGAATTTATTATTTTTTATTTCTTTTGTACAATAAATAATATTTAGTCATTTTTAGTTTTATACAAAAACCTTTAAGTTAATTTGTTAAGTTATTAAATTTTATGTTTATTTTTTAACTTTACTACTGGATATGTATGCCAACATAAAAGAAAAATTGATTACTCTGCTTCCTTCCCCTCCTGCTCGTCCAAGATATTGCGTACCGATTGTCAAGTAGCGTAAATCAACACCACACTCAGTTCACCTCAGTTCCCCAAAAGAAGAACGAATCTAATGTCATCGCGTTTACAGACAAACGCTGCACTACACTACAATACCCAAAAACACATACAAAAAAATACAATATTTTACTCCATCACATATCATTTATCAAAACTACAGTTACAATCCAGTATGCATTGCGCGGTGGCAAGTTTCTTTTATCTCTAATAAGATCCCAATTCGAATGTCGCGAGCTCCCTAAAGTAATAAACTACTTGCGCTTTAACTCATTCTCCATTGTTTACAGCGACACGTCGGGTCTGATAGATGCTATAAAAGTTACCACCTGCGATGGTCTCCAAGTATCCTTTGTTAAAACTTGTTATCACAAACTAAAACTTTTATTTTTATGGGTCTTAGTTTGACTGTTGTCTCTTCATGAGTTATTGTTTGTTGTATATATTTTTTTTATATTAAATTTTTAAGTTTTGTTGAGGAAATATAATTTTTTTTTCACTTATAAACTTTGAGAAACGTTCTGATCATTGAAATATATTATTTAATTTAAAATATAAAGCAATTTTTATATTTTTTTAAAGTTACAAAAATATAGTCGTATAACATTGGAAACACGCTCAATTGCGTATAGGAAATACGTCGAATTTGTAGAACAAATATAAATGGTTGAGGGTAGATCGGGGGTAGATAATTACATTTTTTTGATCTTCAAGAACGGGGGATGACGTCAGGACCATGCCACTGCAGTGGAGGTGTTTTGATAGTGTCAGAGATAATAGAGTATTGGTTAGAAATGTTTTTTATTTATATTTTCTCTGATTATTTGTGAAGGATGAGAAACGCTTTTAGTAGAGGTTTCTCAATTAGTACAGTATACGATTGCACATAATAAATGTTAAAGTCTTAAATTAATTAAATCTTACTTTTAAATAAAGGGTAATATTTATATTACGAAAATTACTAGATTTTCTTGCTTCATATAAACTATTTTAATATAATATAATATTATACAAAAATATTTTGTTTAGATAATATTTAATAGAGTAAGATAAATATCCTTAATCTCCATTTTTAAAGATATTAATTAATATTAATACAATATAAAAAGTAAATGCCAAAAATTAGAAAGAAAAAAGAGAAAGCAACTGCGGCGTTGATTTTTCCCACTTAACACGTAATGCCTTCAGAACTTGGCTGAAACTAGGGAAATGAAGTTTCCTTGCATTAGGTTCCCAGGTTTCCTCTGCCTACTCTGCTATATGCGTCAACGTAAACAAACAAAAAAGAGTTTGTTTGTAGCAAAATAAAAACTAGTTTACTACATTGCGACATCAAACCTACTGCCATTTCCGATCCACAATCATCAAATAATATAAAACCTATAGTGGGATCTAAATTGCTAAAACATATTATCGTAAATAACGTATACGCAATAAAACATTATTTATGCTGTTTAAACGACAAATACTCGTAAATCTATTGATAAACCGTTGCGGTAAACATTTATAAATAGTTCCAACTGAGCATAAGCTCTTGAAATAATAGACAATTGGGTTTGTGTTTTCATATATTTATTGAATCGTATCTGCTGAATTTATTATGTTTTATAGCAAGGAACGTAGTGTTAAGACATTCCGTTCTCCACTCTCCGCTGCATTTTCGTGGCATTATGTGTTGAGTTGCGGAACTAAATGTCGCGCTTTGCCTTGTTACCAAAGCGAAGAAATGAAAATATTAATAAATAATAATTCGTTGCTCGGACTGGGCATCAAACCCACAATAATCGTGTTTACTTTAGTCGCACGTTTGTGCCACTGCGCAACCACAGTCTCAAAAAATATAATCATAGCTTTCATAAGTTTCTTTCAGGAAAATAAATAGTAAAAGCTAACGTAAAGTGGAGGAGCTAAATTGTGGATAGTAGAGATCAAAGAGTCTGAACTCTAGGTTTTCTCTCTATATACCTGATGAAATAAATGAAAAAAATAATATGTTAAAGTATGTAATTTAATAAAAAAGCGGCCAAATTAATATATTTCTCCATTCTTTCATTAATTCAATTTTTTCTTTACAATTCAATTCTTTCATATACATGTACCTACGAAAGAAAAATATTTTTAAAGAAAACGTACAAAAAATTTAATGCAGCAGGATTTCAACTCTTTTAAAAAAATCGATTTCATCGCTTTGGCGCCGGTTCAAGTCCTGTTACGTTCAATTTTTTATACGTTTTATAAACCAAAGTGTTATTATGTCCCAATTATATAAAAAATATATATATCATCATCGAATAACCTACACTTAAACATTTATAGGAAATTTTGCGGTAACGCTCTAAAATACCATATTTATAATTTAGAATTTCGGTCTCTAAATGCACTGATTTATGTTAGGTATGTATGTACGTATATACATATATGTGTATACGTGAGTTTATGTACATATATACATTCCGCACTGCGTCATAAGTTGTTGAATAACAATAAATTATTAAAATATTTATGATATTTTGCATTGCAATGCATTTCTATATATTATTATTTTATTATTCTCTTTTGTTTGGGTCATGAAATATTATATAGGCTTTTAATATATTAGTTATTTATTTGTATTTAGTACATTTAGTGAAATATGAGGAGTATCGCTGAAGTTTTTAAGGAAAAAATCGGCTTCACGCTGTATCCCGTACGCAGTAGGGTAGGCAGAGGGAACCTAGTGTTAAGGCACTCCGTTTCCCACTTTCCGCCGAGTTCTGGAGGTGTTACGTGTAGAGTGGCGGAACTCAACGCCGCGCTTTACCTCGACACCAGAGCGAAGAAATGGAAATATAAATGAAAATAAATATTTCATCACTTCGAGTGGGGATCGAACCCACAACCAGTCGATTTTACAATCACACTTTGTGCCCACGCGCCACGACTAGCCTCAAATTTAACAGTGTTAAATAATATTACGATCACCTGTAAAAACTAAATATTTAAACTAATTATACATTTTATAGTACGTACTTTATTGATGACTCAGTAATCATAATCTAGATTAAAACTAAATCTAGATAATACAAATTACTTGTTTTCTTAATTTTTAATTGAACCATTTTTATCTCTACTTAAATTAAAATAAAAATGATTTACGAAATACGATATTTCGATACATATAAAGGTGTTTAAAAAAATAAAAACTAAATATAATAAAATAAAAAAATATATAAATATATCCTAAATAACAACTTAATATAATATTTATTATTCAATATACATATAACTTGGTAAAATTAGAAGATTAGCACTTACCCAACAACTTCATAACTTCTGCCTGGCTAATGAGCACGTTGAGATGGCCCGTTGCCAATGGCAACGCGAGCCAGACCGCCCAAGCGATAACGAGCCTTTTGAACGCCATTACAAAATAATACCACTATACCTTCAGTTTCACACGTGAATACATTTTAAGCACAAAACTAAAATATTTATGTTGTATCCATTGTATATATAGTTGAATTATAAACTACATATTGCTTTAATCAAAATGAAATTGATTTAAATCATTATTAAATAAAATTAGGCTTAAAAAACGTGATTTTTTCAAGTTTTTTCTATTAAAATAGTAAAATATAAACTTCGCGCGTAGTATTTTCAGTAGCACAACTGAAACACAGTCGGTTAGCGCGTCCGTCCGCGCCGCACTGCCGTCCTGAGATCGTACGGTGAGCCAACAAGTTACTGTGACATGCGCTCTAACCCTTAGTGTCTTCTGTGCACTATTAGCACTATATTTTATGTTAATTAATATTATATACTCTATATTATGATGTAGAAATTTAATATATTTTTTATATTATGGAGTGTAAAAAATAATAATACAGATTTTATTGTGATTTTTTTAATTATTTTCTACACTCATATTAGATACTATTATACACTGTTAATTACAACTTCTTTATCCTGTAAACTAAAGTGTAGAGACCAGTAAGAATTATGCGAAAATTGTTCTATTCATTAAGAAAATTCTGTGGAATTCAAATTTTTCTATAAATTTATCTTTTTTTCCTCAGCTTCACGCTGTATCCCGCACACAGCAAGGTAGGCAGAGGGAACCTCGTATTAAAACACTCTGTTCCCCACTTTACGCCGAATTCTGGAGCCATTGCGTGCTGAGTGCCGGAACTCAACGCCGCGCTTTGCCTCGACACCAGAGCGAAGAAATGAAAATATCAATGTAAATAAATATTTCACTTCCTCGAGTGGGGATCGAACCTACAACCAGTCGATTTTACAGTCACATTTTGTGCCTCTGCGCTACGACCGGCCTCTATATAAATTTAAATTTATCATTTTGTGTCTTATCATCAAAATCGAGATCGATCCAGTCCAGCATACAAGTTGCAGGTGACAGACAGTAGCTTAGAAATAATCTATTTTCTCCGTAATATATTTAAAAATAGCTGAATCGCTCAGGCGTTATGAAATGTAAAAAATACAAAAGGTCATTTTCTTAGTTATATATATTCATATTAAAAATATAAAATATATTTAAACGAACAGGTCAATAAAGTATATTAAAATGTTACAGTTTATTGTTTTTGTAGAGGCCATTCGTAGAGCGGTGTTCGATTTCAACTTGAGGAAATGAAACGAGGTAACGAAGCAAAAGTACGGAGCTGAGTTCCGCTACTTAACACGCGATGCCTCTGGAAGTACCTTAATTGGAATGGAATGTCTTAATATTAGGTTCCCCGGTTCCATCTGCCTACCTTGATATATGAAGATACAGCGTGAGACTATAAAAGCTTTCCACAAAATAAAGTAGAGAAGATAGAACGAAGGTTTATTGTTCACCCAAATTTGTGAAGTTTTATATTGAACTAGCTGTGCCCCGCGATTTCACCCGCAGTAATTAGACAACAATCTATATCACGTTATGATAACTAAGAGTAAATATATTATAACAAACGATTAAACGGGAAACGGAAGGATAAAGAAACGCGAGGCAAAAATTTAATAGTAATTCCTATGATTTTTTTATAATCAAAAGCCGTATTTTAAAGTACTTCTTTATATACAACATTTTCGAACAAACACTCCGTTCACATTAAGGTACTTTGCACTACGACGGCCTCAAAAAACATAGTTAAACGAAAACACATGTATATATAAAAAAAACAAAAAAAAGATACAAAATCAAATTATATACATAGATATATACTTATAACATAATATAAAAAAAACAGACGTTAAAAGAATAAATAATAAATACCCAAGAGCAAAATACAATAGAACATAGAAATTAACAAAAATAAAATTATTACATAATTAAAATAGTATTAATATAAATACGATGAAATATCGGAAAAACGTATTCAAAACTAAAATAATAAATTCGTTCAAAATTAGTTGTCTGTGATGTATAACTTATTTATTTAGACAAGGATTAATATCATATTCCTTAACATACCTTAGCAAATAATGTATTATTTTAGAATTAATTTCATTACTATATAAAAGGTTATAGTGTAAGGTACCTTAAAAAGTCTAGTATTAAGTATACTGTCGCAGACTTTTTTTTAAACATTTATAAAGTATTTCCCACTTTCATAATACATAATTTTTGCGTTAAATTCACCTTTTACGTAGCGCACGTAAGAAAAGCTTTCAAAAATAATAAAATAAAATATATTTCCGCTGTTCCATTCGTATTACATGATGTTATAATATATCCTATAGGTTTCTTTAATAAATGGGCAATCTTAATATAAATCAATATAAAAATAATTTCTCAAATTGAACCAGTAGTTCTTGAGATAAGCGCGTTCAACCAAACAAACAAATTCTTTACCTTTACATTATTAGTATAGATAGCGAAACACAATGCCACATTTTTTCTTATCGAGGCAGGGAAATACAAATAACTGACTGCTTAGAGTGACTATATAGTCAAACATAACTTTATGTAGTTGGAGAACTACGCCATGTTTGTCTTAACAAAACTCTTTTTTGAACCCGTATGCATATTTAAATTTCCTAACGTACTGACAAAATGCTTTGTGACTATATTCTTCATTTGCCCAGAGAATGTAATTTATCGCTGGCGTCTGTATTTTCTATTCAGTATATTTTTATAGCTTCACGCTGTATCACGCACTTGACAGGGAAGGCAGAGTGATCCTAGTGTTAAGACACTCCGTTCTGACACTCCGTTCAGATTAAGATTCTTCCGTTCCCCACTTTCTGCTTAATTCTGAAGGCATGCTATGCTGCCTAGTTAGAGGAACGAAGAAATAAAAATAATAAATATTCCATTCCCCGAGTAGGAATCGAGCCCACTAACGTCTCGTTTACAGTCCCACCTTTGTGCCCTTGCGCTGCGACAGCCTCAAAAAACATAGTAAAAACGGAAACACATGCATATATAAGATTTAATACAGTCATCAAATAAAAAAAACATTAAAATATGAAGTCCAATTAAGCGTTTCAAATAAAACAAATTATATATACTAAAACATAATTTATTGAAATAACACAAATCAGTCATATCGAGGTCCTTTGAAGGAACCTAGAATGGTGTAAAAATTGAAAGGCTTTGAACACTCCCGAAGGGAATTAATTGAGTTTGTCTGTAGGGAGCGGTGTTTCCGCTCTGCGTTAGGTACCGTTCGCGCTACGTTAATACAATTATTTTCACTTTTAGTCAAAGATACGTTGCAAATATAAATTAACAGTTTTAAAATATAGCTTATAGTATATTTTTAGTTACGCTTTCGTCTTGTTATTATTAGTTACTTTATTTACATACTTATATGCCTCTTCATAAATTTTCATCTTTATGTGGGCCTAAAGAAACATACCCACAAATTTATTAACTCTATACTATACCTCGGCACTGTAAACTTTAAATTCAAAAGTAAAAAATACACGTTTTGAATTGCATTTGAATGGCGAATCTATAGTAACGTTAACTTAAATCGTACACACATTCTTTGTAGTGCAGTGGGACAGTCTCAGGGAGTAAAAAGCGAAGATTGTAGCTTCGATCCCCAGTAAGAGAAATCGGTTTATCTTAATTTCCCGGACTGGTTTTGTATAAATTCAATATGCGATATATTAAATTTGAACCCAGAATATCGAACAAACTACCCTCACTCCACTTATTTTTTACTGCCTATCCTGATATACCGGATAAGACGTCAATCTAAATAAAAAAGCCAACAACACAAAAAAATATACAACAGCATACAACCTTTCTACATCATTAGATTAGCAACACACAAAAATATCCAATTAATTCTAAACTAATAACAACAAAAGTTTTAAGCGTAACATATTTTCATTTCTAATACATCAAACAAGTTGCCGGGTAGATTACTCGCTGTGGAGAATGTATAAATAATCAAGCCGTGGCACTGATGGATGAACTAGCTTAATAAGGTGAAATTTGCTGTTTCATTATACGCTTTAAGCGAAATGGCAAGTGGAACAAGTAGAAGTTAATGAATGAGCGAATCGATTGGTTGTATTGGAATATATGTATATATGTATATGTATGTAAAAAAATTGCTTCACGCTGTATCCCGCACACAGCAGGGTAGGCAGAGGGAACCTAGTGTTAAGATACTCCGTTCCCCACTTTCCGCCCAGTTCAGGAAGTATTGCGTGATGAGCGGCGAAGAAATAAAAATGTAAATGTAAATAAATATTACATTTCCTGGAGTAGGGATCGAACTCACAATCAGTCGATTTTACACTCACACGACCTCCAACCCATGACCATCTTTAACTTTAACAATCAGAGGTTGTCCTACTGCGTCACAACTGTTTAATTTCTGTGAAAATATAAAAAAAATCAGTTCATTTTAGTAGTATTTTGAAAGTTTACGCACAAACGCTCCGACAATATCAAATGACACTGTTTTATTCATGTTATTTCTACACGTTTCAAACATTCGTGCAATTCATATTGAATTCAAGTCTCATAAACATAATTACTACCATATTTTGTATTATACATGTCCGCTACGGATGCACCTAGGAGTACGGTGACATAATATGTTCGGGATTAATGGAATTTCCATAATATAGATAATTTAATTTTACGATATATATGTCGAGATGATGTGTTTGATATCGTGATGCAGTGAAATGGCGTTTGACTGGGAATACGATAAATGTAGGTTCGATCTCACTTGTAGGAAAAACAAAATCATTTCTGTATATTCGATTCAAGCCATTACTATGAGCTATTTACTCAGCTAACAGATTTTGAAATATTATACTCCTAGATTAAGTTTTAAAATTAGAAATAATTTAAACTATTTATATAGAAGCCGCCGTGGCGTAGAGACACAAGCATGCGTCTGGCTGACTGTGGGGAATGAAACCACCCCTCAACACGCAATACCTTAAAGAATTGGAGTCCTAGTGTCTTAACACTAGGTCCTACCCTGCTATATATGTATACAGCGTGAAGCTAAAAAATTTAATGTCAATAAACATATTCCTGTGAACTGCAATAATGATGGCCACCATAGCCCAAGCTTTAATACGCGCTCTGACGGAAAATTGTAGAAACTCACACGGGCGTGGAGTATGCACGTCGTCGGAAACTTTCCACTTGCTTATTTTTATTTTTCAAAAAGGAACTTCTATTGAATAATGAAGTTGTGATGTTGAGTTTCGCGCTCGACTGCAGTTTGCAATTTTTTTTTTTGCAATTTTATACTTAGTTATAGTTATTTTTATTGTCCACTACAATTTTTTTGAAGCGTAATTCCATTATTTGATTACGCTTTGTCGTGTGTTAATATTTTTTTTGTGAAGTTTTGAATTGTTTTGTGCTTATTTACTTTATTTTCAGTTGTGTATTTTTTTCAAATTATGACACGATTATTTTATATTTTATTTAAAAAATGTAAAAAAAAACAACTTCACGCATTGTATTCTGCACACACCTGGTAGGCAGAAAGAACGTAGTGTTAAGACGCTCTATTTCCCACTTTCCGCTGATTTCTGGAAGTATTGCATATTGTTTGAATGAAATTGAAAGCGCATAGCAGAGAGTCTTGACACTAAGTTTTCTCTGCCTACTTGATAGAGGCCGCAGTATTTTAGTCTACATAGTTATATATGCTGGATACTGATACTCAACACAAATTGTGTCAAAAAGAGAATGGATACGCCTAGACTTAGACTACATATACTACCTTATTCCAATAACATTAAAAAAACACGTAACAGCAAACAACGACAAAAAAAATTAACAAATAACGTCACAGTAAATTTAATATAGTTTAACAAGTTTTTTAATAAAATTTTTATTTATCACCATACAGTGTCCGCGTACATGCATTGTGCGAAGTGTACGAGCAAAACGAACCCGCAAAACCCGGCAATTTGCTTTGCGAGCGTTAGCGTTATATCGGACAATATTGAGTTTCTACCCGTTTTTTGCACTATGCGCCTTTTAATAAACGTTTATTTATAACTGGATTTAAGTACAACCGTGTTTACTGGTGTTTTTCCAGTTTTACGCTGTATCCCGAATGCAGTAGGGTAGGCAGAGATAGTGTTAAGACACTATGCTTCCCACTTTCCGCCAAATTCTTGATACCTAAAGAATTTGCGTGTCGAGTGCCGGAATATTAGGGCGAAGAAATGAAAATATAATTTCTTCGAGTGAGGATCGAACCCACAACCTGACGCGCTTACATTCACGCGCCCTTGCGCCACGACCGTCGTAGCTTTACTATGTTTATTCTATTTATTTTTATATATAAGCATTTCATACAATAATTTCACTTTATTTACAAAAGTTGTTGTAACAACATTTACAAAAGTTGTTGTAAGTGAAACATTGAAATTGAAATAAGTAATGTATTAATTACGTATAAATACGCCATTACGTAATATACGCCAGAAGCTTTTAATATAGAAACTTTAAATCTTTAAGCTTAAGCAAGCAAAATTCGGCGTTGAGTTCCGCTACACAACACAAAATGTCTCGAAAATTAGGGGGAAAGCGGGAAAAGTAATTTCTTAACTACTATCTACTAAGTTTCTTTTGCCTATCATGCTGTACACAGAAAACAACGAGAACAAAAAGAAATAAAACAAATAATAATATCATACAATGACTTTTTAAATTTACAAAAATAAACACATTTCGAACTATTTTTACTCATCTCTACTTAAACGTTTACATAGTTTACTCTACACAAACATCTCATGCTCAATACGTGTAAAGAAAAGGGTAAAGTTATTATTGACAGATTTATTCCGATCGGATATTAGATCCTAAAGTGTTTTCAGATAGCTTTTTATTTACTACTTTGTTATAAGATTATTTTGAGAATGGGATTTATTTTTGTAAATGCAATATGAATTTAATTTTATGGATAATTTTACTATCCATAATTATCAATCAGTAATCACTAACTATACTCTCCGTATGTTTCGAGAGAATTTAGTGTTAAGACACTCCGGCGGAAGTTAATGTCGCGCTTGACAGTTATGTTGTATTTTATTTAAGTGGCTATCATAGTGCTGTGGGAGTGTTTCATTGTAAACGCGACGGCTTTTGGTTCGATCACCAGGTACGAAACTGTTAACATTTACCCAGTCGGGCAGGACAAAAGACGGCGTTAAGTTCCGCCATTTAAATTACAATTTAAATTCGAAATACCTCGTGAATCTAAAACACCTCTAATGCATGTAGCAAGGTATGTAAAAACTAATGCAAGAAACTCCACAGGCGCCAAAAAAAAATTATGGAAAATATGTTCTCCTCAGCGGTACGGAGTTTGGTTTTTTCATTTAAAGTTAATTTATAAAATCTCAGAGACTAAGTAAAATTATGGTAAAACATGTTTCCGCTGCCAAAACGCAGAGCTCGTCGTTGCATTTCTGAATTTTTAATGGGATGTATTTTAACTTGTCACGTTCTAAATTTTACATATCACAAATATATTAATTAGTGGTAAGTTGGTTATATTATTTTAATATATATCTCTAGCAATACTTTAAAACTTTAGAGCTTGTTTGGTTGAATGTGGTAATCTTAGGAACTATTAAGAAATTTTTTTTGTGTTGTGTCTATTTATCGAAAAAGGCTATATATGGTTATAATACAAGAGGTTAGTGGTTTCGATTTAATACATTTACAGTTTATCATGAGGAAGATAAAAGCGATAGTTGTGATTTCCATGCGGGGGCCTAAAATATTTAATATTTTCAGTTCTTCCCTCTGGTAACGAGGCAAATTGCGATTCTAAGTTCCGCCACTTAACACACAATGTCTCAAAAGTTCAGCGGAAAGTTCAGAACGGAGTGTCTTAATGAGGAACAGAGCAACCTAACTATAGATTTTCGGGTTCCCTACCATGCTATGAGCGGGATTATAAGATACTAGCTAGGTACTTATATTTTTTAATAATAAAGTAAATATAATATTCCCTGGTTATATATTTATTTTTTGCAAAGTGTCAAGGTAGCGGAAGATAAAAATTATCGTATTATCAATAACAGTTTCAACCTACACTAACCTTGGCTTGAGTAGGAGTACTTATGGCCTAAGTTATAGGTCGAGATCCCTTTGCTTAAATCTGTAGGGATCAGTTTTTCTAATGAAAGTTATATTTAAGAATGATACATGATAGTAGAATAGATTACACTAGGGTTGCCTAGATCTGATCTGCACAATCACCTTTAATTAAACTTTTTCGTAATGCATTTTTGGAGAAAATTGCACTTATATGTTTTTTATGAGAATCGCATCATTTTAAAGAAAATTGCATAAGAAGCCCAGGGTTGCCTGATTTAAACAGGTCACTTAATGTTAACATTTGCACTCATGCATTTTTTTAATGAATTATATATCAAATTAAAGCTTATTTTTTTCTCATCACTAAAACACATGGTTGCCTGGAAAGTAACTGCCGCAACCAAAGGTTGCCATCCGGTTCCGTTTGACTGAGAATAGGCGATGAAATGCGCGGTTTGCCTTATTTGCCTTAAAGTAAAATATTATTTAATAGAAGGTCAATCTTAAAATCAATGTTTATTCCAGCTGTTCTCTCTCTTCGTCCTCTGGTGGTTTGCATCGATAACGGTTGCCGCTATTTTTTTTTCTTACGCAACTTTTAAGAATTTGCATAGGAAAGAAATATATATGATAGAATTATAATAAAAGGAAAATAATTTAGCAAAAATAAACTCAAAGAAATTCCGACAGTAATGCAGACTGTTACGGTTTATGTAACACTATTTACGGTTTATGACCAGGAGTCGGCCAATATCAATTAGTTGTCTACTTTTTACTCCCTAGTGTAATCTATTCTACTATCATGTATTATTCTTAAATATAAATTTCAATAAAAAAACAGATCCCTGCAGATTTAAGTAATGGGAACTGGACTTATTAATATCTCAGTAACTGCGGCTATAATAAGGCCACGAAATCTTCTTATTTGTGAAGAAAATATATATATTATAAGCAACATTCAATTTAGTTAAGTTAAATTCAAACAATTTCAAAGATTAATAAAAAAATAAAAACAAAAATCCAACGGTCTCATCAATTTTCGACAGTAATGATACATTAGAAAGTTAAGACAATTTTATCTTTTTTACGGGCAATCGTTCATATATTAGGGCTCCGTAATTAAAAAGGAAAAAAAGGAACCCTTGGTATGTGACCATTTATCTCGAGATCTTGTGGAGGTATCGTGTTAAAAATAATATCAATTTTTTATATATACAATGAAACGGAGCACAAAAAAAAACCAAATGTCTAAGTCAATTCAATCAAAAAATACGAGCTTTTGATAATGTATAGTTTTTGGTGCATTTCCTATAAAATTCGCCGCATAATCAAACCTATAGGGTATTTCTCCAGGACATAGAATTATGAATATTGTCACAAACTGATTATTTATAATATTTATAATACAGATAAAGGGAAATTTTTATATTATGTAGGTATTTTATAAAATACTATAATCATCCCGCACACAGCAGGGTAGGCGGAGGGAACCTAGTGTTAAGACACTCCGTTCCCCACTTTCTGCCGAATTCTGGAGGCATTGCGTGTTGAGTGGCAGAACTCAACGCCGCGCTTAACCTCGACACCAGAGCGAAGAAATGGAAATATAAATTTAAGTAAATATTTCATCTCCTCGAGTGGGGATCGAACCCACAACCAGTCGATTTTGCAGTCACACCTCGTGCCGCTGCGCCACGACCGGCCTCCAATTTTAATTTTTTTTTTATTCTATAATCATTACAAACTTATATTATTTAGTTCATTTCATAGAAAATTTGTGCCACACTTAATTTTGTCAATTTAATTCGCTGCGTTATCAAAATCCATAGAGTATTTTCGTAGTCCTAAAACCTAAATAAGAAGTCAAATTAAAAAACAAATGTCTAATTTTAACCCAACAAAGTTCAATATACAATTTCCACAATCGCAAACTGGATAAACTTTACTAATATAATTTTACTCCAAATAAATTCCCCATGAAAACCTTTAGTTATTTCAATCTGTTCATATTGCAGTTCAAATACATTATCTCATATTTCGGCAGCCCGGGTAAATATTGGTGAAAGCCCTAAATCTCTGAGTACTTCGCCCGGATGGAATTACCCGGCCAAATAAACGGATATCCGTACACCAGACCGAGCGGTTACGTAGGTTTTTAAGCAGACACGAGAGTTCCTGTTTGCTTCAATTTTGATATGATATGAATGATTTTTTTTTATTTAATATCATTTTAAAAAAAAAATTAAATTCAATTAGCTTCACGCTGTATCCCGCACACAGCAGGGTAGGCAGAGGGAACCTAGTGTTAAGACACTCCGTTCCCCTCTTTCTGCCGAATTCTGGAGGCTTTGCGTGTTGAGTGGCAGAACTCAACGCCGCGCTTAACCTCGACACCAGAGCGAAGAAATAGAAATATAAATTTAAGTAAATGTTTCATCTCCTCGAGTGGGGATCGAACCCACAACCAGTCGGTTTTGCAGTCACACCTCGTGCCGCTGCGCCACGACCGGCCTCTCATATCATTTTAATAGTTAAAATATAATATATAATATCATTTTAATAGTTATTTTTTTCGATATACTATGTTATTACAATTACTTTATTACAACGAAATATATTTGTTCCAGTGATATTTTTTTGGTAAACTTTAACTTTTAATAAACTAACAGTTAACAACAGTTATATTTTTATACTATTTGATATCTTCTCTATGCTTCTTTAGAAATAGCACACAGACATAAAAATTAAGTATATACACGACGTTGAGGTTCCCCACTGAACATGCACTTCTATAGTACCATTTTTGTTTTTGAAAAAAAGAATTATTAATATAATGAAATAATAAATTATAAACTAAATATCTCTATAACACACAATAACAATATATAAACCCATAAAATTCATGACCATGTTTTAGTCGTATCTACTCAAAAGTTTGGTCTCTACCTCCTTTGTGTATAAAATGCTAAGCGGCAAAGTACGAGACCGTTAACTAGATGCAAATCATTATAAACTCATTCAATATTCCGTTTAGATGCGCCGCAAAATGCAATCTGAATTAGGTAGCCTGTGAGGGACCCTGGTCTGATCTGGTCTGGTCTGGACTGGTCTGGTCTGGTCGATTACGTTGGATTTAATTTCTCCTTTATAGGATACTAATTGGTTACGAAATAGGGAGGACATGTGCATGGATTATTGGTAGGAATGCCTGATTGTAATTTTTTTATGTTATGTTTAGCGTCACACTTCTCTCTTTGGCATATATGTAGCAGAGTATATTGAGAAATCCTAAGGTCAAGATACTGTTCTGTCTGTTCTGGTATTGTCTCTTCTCTGTTCTGAAGAAATGAAAATAATTAATTCTCCCGAGTGAGATTTCATCGCGTAAACATCGATTTTACAGCCAGATGCAACCCCACTGTGCCTCGACAATGACAATGGGTTATTTTAGATATTCCAAAAATATAAGAAAGCAACGAAAGAAAAAGATAATATGGTAATTAAACTAAGAATTAATTTACCGCGTAATTTACGAAACATAGCGTGTCTAGTGATGAAATTCAACGCCGCGCTTTATTTTGTTAACAGTGCGAAGAAATGAAAATTCTAATTCTTCTTCATCCCCGAATTGGAATCGAACAAACAACCGTTGCATTTATAGTGAGACGCCGTACAGCTGCACCACGATGCCTTCTATTATAATTAAACTGTATTAAATCTCCTCCAGTCAACCAAAGAAAAATAGAAATAAAGAATTACAAATAGGTACAAAGATAACTAAGGCTTTAGCTTCAGACCTATAATAAAGCACTACATCATGTATCGTGGTCTGTCTGAAATAAACCAATTTCAGTTTTCCTTTATCTGCATTGTTTTCATTTTCACCGGTTCAAGTTTACTGAAGTCTGCCGAAGTTTCCCTAATCTACAACTTCGACCTCGATAGTTGACTTGTAAGGTGAAACGTGCACTGGTCGGTTGAAAGGTGCAATAATATTATTTATATATTAGGAAATTGAAGATAATCTAGTGTTGATACACTCAATTTTAATTCAACGTAGCGCTTTATCTATCCCACAGTTGAAGGCTTCACATCTTATTTATTTTTTTAATTAATATTATAAAATTTAAAAAAAACAATAGATTTTATAGAAGAAAATGTTTTTTAAGGGCTTGGGGTCTGTCGACATCCATCGTCCTTCTTACAATATTAAAACTTATTTTTTGGACAATGCTGTATTCGTTACTAAATCTCAGAAATTTTATCAATCACATAATAATTTAGATCTCATTCACAATCAATCAGTTCTTTTTCATAATTAATTCTGCACTTTTTTAATAAAAAAACAGCGTAATGTAATAAATAAAATATATTATATGATAAGTTAAAATTTAAGAGATAATTAAAAATATACTATGCTTTTTATTTCTAGTGATATTGCTTTTGTAGTTAAACTAAAATAAAAATTCGGCCAAAAGTGAGTGGGACTTGCTTACGAAGAATTCCGTAGCAGGAAATTAAAACAAAAATCAGCTTCACGCTGTATTCCGCACATAGCAGGCTAGGCAGAGGGAACCTAATGTTAAGACACTCCATTTCCCACTTTCAGCCATGTTCTGGAGGCATTGCGTGTTGAGCGGCGGAACTCAACGCCGCGCTTTGCCTCGACACAACCAGTGGTTTTTTCAGTCACACTTTGTGCCCCTGCGACACGACGACGGCCTCATTTAAAAAAGCAATAAACGACTTCAAAAAGGAGGAGGATGTTCTCAATTCGACCAAAAGTTATTTTTATTGATTCATTCCATATCTTTCAAGCCACACATGCTGACATGACAAAATTACAAGGGTTCTATTTCTGCTATTTGACTATGGAACCCTAAAAATGCATCTATGCGTGAAGCAGTCATATACTTATCTATGTATAAACGTAGCATTAAGGGTTAAATATTATACAAGCTAACTCATACAATAACCATTACTGAAAACGCAATATGTTACTAAATAGACACAATACCTTAAGACTTCCAAAATCCCTGTAGGTAGGATTAAGAAGAAGATTAGACCCCGAAAATTACGATAGTCCACAAGTTGACCTAAAATATTAGTATCTACGACCTCTACACATCCCTTTGTACCCGGCTATAACAAGCATTGCGTATACATTTCTATAAATAGGAAAGTGCTGCAGTATAATATAATTTTAAATAAATATTTTATAATATGATATGATTATTTTTGACAACTATCTTTGAGTACCTGACATCTCCATAAAACGCCTTACAAAGATGCTAACGATATGAAAATATCATTAAAAATTGTTTAAGAATTTCGACTAAGCTTAATAGGAACGTATAGCTTAATGGTCAGAGAGCTTGGACGGTTTCCAATCGGTGAGGTTTCGAGTCCCGCTACATTCAAATTTATATAAGTTTTCCAAAATTGTTAATTTTTAAAATGTAAATATATTTTCATATATACAAAGGCGTTTTAACATGTCATTCTTTCTCTATTTAAACTATTACTGAACACTCCATTCTCCGTTAAAAAAAAATTATAGCTTCAAAAACCCCAAGTATACGTTATGCTTAAGAAACTTGTCAAGAGCATGTGAGGTACATACACGTATACACAATAAGGTGGACTTGTCGAATGCACCACCACCAGGTACAACATCGTAGTAATGCAAGATTTTAGCTGAAATTATGCATAGTAGTAATAATTATTAATGCTGTCATTTCAAGAATAGGTGTAACATATTTTTTTAGCTTCACGCGGTATCCCGCACACAGCAGGGTAGGCAGAGGGAACCTAGTGTTCAGACACTCCGTTCCCCTTTGTTTCATTGTAATTGATTAAACTTTTGTTTAATCAATTACATTAAATGCAATTATATGAAAATCTAATAAATATAGAAATGAAAACGTCTAATATTCTACTAAACTAATTAACCCCAATTGAAAAACTAAAGGAAAAAAGAAAAAAACATTTTTCTAAACAAGCCGGCACTAATACAATATAGCGCGACACATACCCGACGCATATTTCACTGGTTAGCGCGTCGTTATAAAGTCGTAAACCTAGAAACTTGAATTAATATTGGCGATTATTTTGTGGTACAAAATTAATAAATTTGTAGAATATTATAATATATATATTTTTTTAATTGTTTTTTTTTTTGTAATGACAGACATTTCAGACATAAATATGTTCTACTAATAATATAAATGTGAAAGTATAATATATAACTTTCAAGCAAAAACTACCGAACTACTTTAGATGAAACTTTGCAGTAGTATAGCATATTTATCAGAATAACACATAGGCTACAATTTATGTAAAGATTTTGTATCATTTGCCTATAATATTATAATTAGATAAAGCGGGCGCAGCCGCTCGTGGGTCGATAGTCCAATATAAAGATGCTATAAGCACCCGACATACATATGTATGTATGTATGTACGTAATGGTCACGCGTGATATTTCAAACCACCACAATAATAGGCTTATTTTATTATTTCTATATGTTAAAATAATGTTATATATTATATAATAAATAAGTGTCACTATAAATGCATAAAAATATTCTTTACGTATTCAGACTTTGCCTCGGCACCAGAACGAAATAAATATTTAATTTCCTCGAGTGAGGATCGAACCCACAACAAGTCTTGTTTACAGTCACACTTTGTGCCTTTAAACTGTCTAGAATAAAAAGAACTAACCTCTTATAAATTGTACCGCCCGTAACTTTGATCAAACGATGTACCGTCATGCAAATGGACATTCACATAGCATGATGGCCATCCATAAACACTTTACTTTATTTCGTTTCCCAAACGTTGTAAGTATATATCCAAATAATAATCATTTTTCACAGCTCCAAATCTTATCCATCTTAATTGTTTAACTTCGTTAGTTGTGATAAGTGAAAATAATTAAATATTTAAAAAAAAAAAATTAAATATGTTTAACTATTATTCAAACTTTTTGTAGCAAAGTGGATTAATTTCTTACTCATTATAAGTTTTTTAATAACTTATAACAGGGTAAGCGGATGGAACCTGGGAACCCATTATTAAGAAACTTCGTTCCCATTAAGATACTCCGCACTTTCCACCGAATTCTGTAGGCATCGCTTGCTGAATAGTGGAACTGGGCCAGGAAATTAAAATATTAAATCTCGTTACAAGTGCGACTTATGTTATATTTAAATTAATAAATTTATTAGGATTTTAAAATTGAATTTAATTAAATATTTCAGTTACGTACGGCATTCAGTTCAACTTAACTTTAAGAGACGCAAAAATAAAAAATAATAGTGGCAGTACAAAATAAAAAACTTGTATTTTTTTAATTAGTAACCACAAAAGTAACTTACGTTATAATAAATAAGAACAATTTTAACTGACTACACTTCGAGCCCTCTATATTTTTCGTTCATACCATTAAATGTTAGAATGTCGTTAAAAGCAAACTTAAGTAGACGTTGTCTTTCAAGATACGTATTATCAGCTTTCAGCATCTTTAGTTTAAGGATTCTTAAATTATATTCAGGTTTTTTTAAAAAACTAATCTATTTATTTACTTATTAAGAATAATATTTATGCTAATATTATCATGTTATATTATATTTTGTTTATACAATTAAAAACATATGGAGTGGTGGAACTTAACGCATTCAATAGCAGAACTAAACACCACGAAATAAACAATAGAACTAAATTTAACTACATTTTAAGCTTTCAAAGCCTCAAAATCAAATAAAAGTTTACAACAGTGACGTTCTAATCTAATTACTATAGTAATCCTTTCAAGCTATCGTACTCGAGTGTTATCGCACGAGTTGGACTTTAAGGAAGTAAATCGCCTCCTTGGATTGGTTCACGTACAATGCACTACCAGAATTGTAGTCTCGATTGCTATAATCTTGATCTCGAAGTTAGCGCTCTATGCTTATGCTGAACAAACAAAAAACTTTAATTTTCAAACGTATACGTTCTCTTCATAATTCAATATTATATTTAAGACATTCAGTCCAAAATCTCATTCAGATGAATCAAATTATACTGCAAAATTTTGTACTGTAATTTTTATATTGTTAAATTATGTATTTACTATATAGACAGACAGACAAAATATTATTCATAATAAATAACTTTTATTAATATTTTAACGTGTTATTTTTTTATAATAAATTCATATTCATCGACTTATACTGTCGCATACACCACATGTATTAAATGTTACTCCTGGTTTGTAAGCAGGAGGAACCTCGTATTATGAAACTCCGTTGCCTATTTTCCATCCAATATTACAGACAATACATGTTGAATGGCGACATTAATGCCGAAATGGCGAATTTGTTGTCGCCCTTTAACTTGTTACCGGAGCAAGGAAATGAAGGTTACTCATTCCCTTCAGTGGGAACCGAACCTACAATTGTCGCGCTTACAGTCAGACGAGAGAGAGAGAGTGAGACGTCAGACTTCTACAGCATAAGTTCGTAATGAATAAGTGTATTAAAATAAATTATTTTTTTATAATTTATTTTAGAAAAGTCACATATATTATATGTGTAATAGCAGTAAACTAATATTTTATAAGTGTATTGTAAATATATTATATTATTGTTTTGATTTTTAATTTAATTTATAGTTTTAAAAAAATATATTTTAGATATAGTATTTTTTTAGAACCAGTCGTTTGAGTTTGAGCCCAGTCGTGGCACAGAGGCACAAAGTGTGACAGCAAAATCGACTGGTTGTGGGTTCGATATCCACTCGAGGAAATTAAATATTTATTTAAATTTATATTTCCATTTCTTTGTTCTGGCAAAGTCTCTCTCGTCTGTCGAGGCAAAGCGCAGCGTAGAGTTCCGCCACTCAATACGCAGTGCCTCCAGATTTAGGCGAAAAGTGGGGAATGGGGTGATTTAACACTAGGTTCCTTCTGCCTAGCTTGCTGTGTGCGGGATACAGCGTGAAGCTGATTTATTTATTTTATTTCTTTAGAACCATTAAATCTTATAATCAATCCATTTATAATCTGTCTAAAAAACTATGATGGGGCAACATTGTGGCCAATAATGGCAACATTGTACAGTTAATGGGCCAGTAAATTAGGCTTTACTTGGCAACTTAGAGAGCTATTACGGGTTTTAAGGCTAACTTAGCTAACCGTATAATACCTTTGATGTAAGAGAGTCACCTACAATGTTGTATTCTACGCGATCATCTTAAGCTGCGATACTAAAACGTCTATATTAGTGGCGCTGAAACAACTTTATATAAGAACTAACTTAGACTATATCTTCTGTAGATATAAGATAGTGCTGTAATATATATATAAATAAAATCAAATATATAAATCAGCTTCACGCTGCATCCCGCACACAGCAGGGTAGGCAAAATGAACCTAATGTTAAGATACTCCGTTCCCCGCTTGCCGCTGAATTCTAGAGACCTAGCGTGTTGAGTGGCGGAACTCAACGCCGCCCTTTGCCTCGACACTAGAGCGATGAAATGGAAATATAAATTTGATTAAATATTTTATCTCCTCGAGTGAGGATCGAACCCATAATCAGTCGGTTTTACAATCATACTTTGTGCCCATGCACCACGACTGGACTCAATAGCAACATATACAAATATTATGAGTTCATCTTAACCTTCATCAGGATCTTAGGGTTAGTTGTCTTTTTACGTACTTCTATTTCCACTATAAACGAAACTAATCAAGAATATATATATATATATATATATATTAGTATGGTGCAAACATACAAAATAAAAGGTGGTAGGTACAAGGTACTAGTCAATGCCACTTATCTCGTTAATCTAGGTCTTTGACCAAAATAAAATAATATCAAAATTTATTTTATTTTACTTATTTTTTTAAGCATAGCCACTATACGAAAGAGTAAATAGAGACAGACGCCTTCTTTTAAAATAATCACTAATCGTAATTTACAATATAATTTAAAATTAAATAAAAATGGTAATAGGACAAAGCGTAGCGTTTAGTGCTGCCACTCAGCAACGACTCTCTTGAACGGAGTGTCTTAACACTAGGTTCCCTTTTTTCCCTGCTGTATGCGGGATACACCGTGAAGGTATTAAAAATAAAAATAAAGTCAAAACAGGTTAGTGTTGTACGAACTGTATCGCCGGATGATTCCTACTTTTAAACTTTCCGCTATGTATTCATGGAATACGGCTCAGCGGGGCAGAAAAGTGAAAATATTCTCAACACTACGATCTTATTTTTACTTGAGTACAAAGTAGCAACTTATAGCGATAAATATGAAATTCCAATTAAAATATCAAATCACAAGGTCAGTCGTGGCGCAGGGAAACAAAGTGTGATTGTAAACACGACTGGTTGTAGGTTCGATCCCACTCCAGGAAATGAAATATTTATTTAAAATTATATATTTCATTTCTTCGAGTAGGAGTATCGAGGCAAAGCGCGAGTCCTGCCACTAAACACGCAATACCAGAATTCTGCGGAAAGTGGGGAAGGGAGTATCTTAAATACTAGAGTCCATCTATTTACCCTGCTGTGCGGGGTACAGTGTGAAGCTGATTTATTTTACTTTAGTATTTCAGATTCCAAATTAAAATGCCAAATTTCAAATTACAATAAGGAATGGAGTGTTTTATAAATATTTGCTATTTGGTTGCCTTTGCCTACTCAGCTATTTGCGGGATACAGCGTATGAGTAAATTTTTGTGAACTTGCTTGCTTAATATAATTCATATACTGCTAACTCATATGTCACCTGATTCAAAACTGGCTACTTTAAAATTTAGATCACACATTTATTAAAATATTTGAGACCAGACGTGGTGCAGGGGCACAAGCATATAACTGCAAACGCTACATGGTTTCGATATGGTGATGGTTTCGATTTCCAGTCGAGGAAATGAAATATTTAATATTTTTATTTCTTCGGCTATGTATTTAGGACAGTCGCGGCGCGGCACGAGGTGTGACTGTAAAACCGACTGGTTTTGGGTTCGATCCCCTCTAGAGGAGATGAAATATTTACTTAAATTTACATTTCCATTTCTTCGCTCTGGTGTCCAGGTTAAGCGCGGCGTTGAGTTCTGCCACTCAATACGCAATACTAATAGTTGTAGTGTCTTAAGACTATGATCCCTCCGCCTACTCTGCTCTGTGCAGGATACAGCGTGAAGCTAAAAAAAACTATTAAAATAATTCAATTAAAAAAGTTTTTTTGCTAAAAAAATAACAAATATTTGGACCAAAACAGTACAGGAATGTCTGGTAGCAAGCAAATATTCCATCGGATATGTTGTTTGATCGTGGGACAGGTTTGCTGACAAATATCGGGTAAAAAGGCTTTGCTAACGCCCGCAAGGACTCGTAGAGCTGGAATCTTTTAATATATTTTTATGTAGGACTTTTACTATTTTATGTGATACTTTTACACCTATGCCTGTTTTCTAAGGTAGTTGCTAAATTCACGCTATGCCTACCTTATAAATACGTGGAAAGAAGAAAAAGAGTGTTAAGACACTCTGTTCAACATTTTCCCTACAACTCATTGTATATTTTTCCTACAGCGAGAAAATTAAAAAAAAAAACATCCTCCGAGTGCGAATCAAACCCACAACCGCCACGTCTACAGTCACAG
Source organism: Heliconius hermathena (assembly GCA_013403705.1). Taxonomy (NCBI): domain Eukaryota; kingdom Metazoa; phylum Arthropoda; class Insecta; order Lepidoptera; family Nymphalidae; genus Heliconius; species Heliconius hermathena. Next base: position 29,247 of record JAAIXJ010000776.1, on the reverse strand, counting down.
GTTGCGCTGCTGCGTTACATAGGCCACAGCTCACATTTATAATAATCATAAATCATTTCATTCATTGAGGCCAGTCGTGGCGCAGCCGCACGAGGTGTGACTTTACAGTCACAACCGACCGACCGACGAACCGACTGGTTGTGGGTTCGATCCCCACTAGAGGAGATGAAATATTTACTTAAATTTATATTTCCATTTTTTCGCTCTGATGTCGAGGTTAAGCGCGGCGTTGAGTTCTGCCACTCAACATGCAATGCCTCCAGAATTCGGCAGAAAGTGGGGAACGGAATGTCTTAACACTAGGTTCCCTCTGCATACCCTGCTGTGTGCAGGATACAGCGTGAAGCTGATTTATTTTTTTTTAAATTTCATTCATTCTATTTCTGTAACGTATCATAAAATAATAAATTATAATTATAATTTATTCACGTTTACAATACTAGATGTAAGCTGGCGCAAGCACTTGGCCTACATATCGCGATTGCGGGCTGGCACCGTTTCAAATGCGATGACACGGATGCAGGTAGCAAAACCTGTAATACTTGTAAAATCTCGGATTCCACGTTTTAATTTTGATGATATGATCATTTTATTTTGTATATTATGTATTAAAAGTAATAAAGAAAGGGTCAATAGTAGAACAGTAGAGCCAAACCTTCGTTATTTTATTAACCCTTAACAGTCATTTTTTTCCTCACAAGTATAATAAAAAAGAATTAAAATTCTTAGGGAACTTTTAGTTTCTCAGTAATTTTGAAATATATTTTTTTCTTTTACAAAGTGTTCTCGTAGAGATAAGACAGAAGTTCTTCTTAATCGTCCACACTTAGGAGATCATTTTGATGAAAATCTTCTTCTAATGAGTTCTCTTCGTCAGTTGGCTCATCGGCAGATGCTATTATAGCTTTGATTTAAAATTTTTGTAGATACTAGTTGCTACTACTATTGTGAACTCATAATCCAAAAAAATTATCCCCATTATGCATGCTAAATCTCCATTTTACATGCGTAATTCAATAAAAATCATAAGAAAGGTCAACACTTACATTGTTAATCAATAGGGCACTAGGACTTTTATGGGTGTCAATACATACACGAAGCAAACGTTTAAATGCTACACACAATCCAGGAGGATACATAATAATACAAAGCGCTGTGACATAAATTAAAGAGTTTAACGAATAACTAAATGTATATGGGTGTTTTTACACTCATATAGCCTTTAAGGGTTAAGAATGAAAGTTTCTGTACGCATACACCAAAAATGGTAAGTACTATCAAGGAATATGGTGTTTGGAGGTTGTTACTTTGGCAGTTATTAGATATTTATGATAAAAAAATAGTACCTAAATAGTTCTTGTGAATAGTACTAGAAATGGCATTATCCATTGCACACTTAGCAAGGTCATACGATGTATATGATATATATGCATGGTGCTATGATGTCGCGTCTTTGTAGTAAAAATTGTTTTGGAGCCTCGAAAACTGAATAAATTACTATTTCAAACCATATATATAATAACAAATAATAACCTTATAAATAAAACTCTTGACATACATATCTTATATTTATAAAGATAATAGAAATAAGAAATATATCCATAACTGGTTATGTAGCATTCAAATTTATCATCATAAAAAGATTGTTGTTGTTACTTGACATCTTCATTTAGTTGATTAAAAATCACTTCGAAATAAGACATACGATTCTTATCAACATTGCTACTAACAGAATCTTCCATAGTTTAAGACATATAATATTGCTTTCTATCAACTCTCATACGGTCCCTAAATAAATGATATAATATAGAATTATAGATATTGGAATTTTCTGAAAACTACGTTTATACTTGTATTTTAAAAACAATCTCGACATACAATATATAAAAATAGAAAGGTTTGTAGCTAATTAAGCATAATTTTTAACAATAACTACTTTAAAATCATATTAATTTGAATTACTTAATTTTATCCAAAGCGATTTTAAAATACAGGTAAATAAAGTGTTTCTTAAATCATGAATCAAAAATATGAGCCCTGTCACCCTATCAACCGTCGCCCTGTCCCTACGGGGACGATGCAATTTAAAACCCATCAATAATGGTCTAATGGACAAACTTTCCGCCTTGCACAGAAATTACACTAATGTGATTATTTCTTTGAGTGACGCACTCACTCACATACGGACGCTCTTGTAAGTGGTAAGTTAAAAATCTAAATTCAATAAGAGATCGGCAAACGAAACATTTTGTATGTATATATTTTTGTTTTGTGGCTCATATAAGAGCTTTTCTTTGTTTGTAAATTTAGCCTAATTAGCTGAAAAAAAAAACAAAAAAAAATCATCAAACATATCTGTTTTAATAATCTTAATTCAAAGTTAATTCACTTTTATGTAGAGTGCATTCACTTTGAATAGTTATGGGCCGAAATTCTCATTGAAGCTTACATTATATTTGTCATACAAGTGTCGACTTGCACTCTGAACCCGCACACAGCAAAGTAGACAGAGATAACCTAGTGTTAGGACACTCCGTTCCCCATTTTCCGCCGAATTCTGACGGCATTGCGTGTTGAGTGGGGGAACTCAACGCTACGCTGGGCTCTCGACACCAGAGCGAAGAAATAAAAATATAAATTTAAATAAATATTTCATTTTTAGGGATTGGGGATAGTACCCACAACCAGTCGCATTACCAGTTACACACTTGTGTCTCTAAAGAAACTCAATTTTATAATTTTACGACTTATAAACACAAAAGATACTCTATGAAGCATTATTTTAATGTTCATTATCATAAGAAAATATACAAGAATATAACATATTTTAGCCGCAACATATTTTAGCGTCTCACTATAACCTTGCAGATTGGAGGTTCAATTCACAATTTTCCAGCTCTGGTAGAGAAGCGGAGTTCCTTAACACTAGATTCTCCATTTGCCATTTTTTACAACAAATTTTATATATTTTACTTAGTACATCTACATGTTACAAAAGCCGTGTGTCCCATTACAAATAAGCAATGTATCCCTTCTACGGTTACAGGTTTCATTCGACTTACTTGAGTAAATTGTTAAGCTTAAGTGAAATCTAACTTAAATTTTAATGAAATTTTAACCCGAAAGCCGAACGATTTTATTGATTAAGTGGGGAACGGAGTGTCTTAACACTAGGTTCCCTCTGCCTGCCGTGCTGTCTACGGGATACAGTGTGAAGCTGATTTAATTTTAATTCAATTTCCATAGTTAATCATTTAATTTAAATACATAGATATAGCTTCTCCAACAATAAAACTAACCACAAACAGCACCCAACAATAATATAGAACCAATACCCAATACAATATTGTATCTCGAAATCCATATCAGCATTATTTGACTTTAGTTCAGTTTAATACAAGTTCAAACAAAACAATGGCTGAGGCGTTTATAATAATTAACAACTGCGAAACTCAGAGCCAACACGGCTCTATTAAACAATGACATGGAGTGTGGATTGTGGAAGGGATATGCGGTAGATGGAATTTGTTATTGTAATACATTTAATATTTAGTAGGGCGTTTGACAATAAAAGCGATGGTTGTAAGTTCGATTTTCACTCGGGGAATTGAGTTATTTCCATTATATTTCTCGATATGGTAACAGGACAAACGTAGCGTTGATAACAGTAAATGAACAGGCATTGTCTCGAAAATTAGGCGGGAAGTGGAGAACGGAGTGTTTTAACTCTACTATATACGAGAAAAGCGTGGAAAAAAAATAGAATCTTTTTTTTCCATTTTTAATAAAAAGGGCAAACTAAAACAATCATTACTAATCAACGTCAGACACTAACCTATTCTATCGAACCCGTTACCACTTCCACAATAAATATGACCCACATATTCTAAGTGTATTAACAATAAGATATTAAATTGCGATCAACCCTCAATGCAAACAGAAATCAATCATCGTTCCATCAGGAGGGGAAGTTATTCAAATAGCGCTCCAATTGAAATATCCGCTCGAGCAAAAATATAACAACCCTTGGCTCAACCGGTGGAGTAACGATAAAGGACTTAGTGCAACTTTGTCTTAAAAACATTTTGATATCAAGAATGGTTTAAATTAAAACATATTTTTGTTTAGGTAAAATTTTAAATGAAGTGGAATTCGAACCCACGAATAAGAATATTTTGTTAGCTGTATGTTTCTCCTATATACCGTACTTATATGCACCGAGTGCCTTTTTTTTAGTTTCATGCTGTATCACGCTTACAAATATCAGGGCAATCAGAGGGTGCTAATACACCGTCCTAGTGCTAAGACACTACGTTCCCCACTTTCCAATCAATTTTCAAGATATTGTGTGTTGAATAGCGGCAGCCAACGCCGCGCTTTGTCTTGTTACAGTAAGGAAATGAATGATGATAACTCATTCTCCCGAGAGATAAACGAACTGCCAAAGCCGTGCGGCTGCGCCACGATGGTCTCACCAAGAAAATCGGAAGATATACTTAGTATGTATGGAGTACGTGTATAAAATTTTATAGCATCTTTATTTTTTGCATAATCTTCAGTCGCTAAGCCATGTGGTTTTCGCTGCTACGATATCTTTACATGACTTCGAAAATATTAATATCGTTATATTACAACTAATTAGTTAATTATTTAATTGATGATATTTTGTTTAACTAAGATGATACTTCAATATTTTTTTTAATAAAAATTAACTTCACGCTGTATCCCGCACACAGCAGGGTAGGCAGAGGGAACCTAGTGTTAAGACACTCCGTTCCCCACTTTCCGCCAATTTCTGGAGGCATTGCGTGTTGAGTGGCGGAACTCAACGCCGCGCTTTCCCCTCGACACCAGAGCGAAGAAATGAAAATATAAATATAAATACATATTTCATCTCCTCGAGTGGGGATCGAACCCACAACCAGTCGATTTACAGGCAAACTTTGTGCCCCTGCACCACGACTGGTCTCAATTTAATTTTTTTTATAATTTTGTTTAATAAAAAAAATTAACTCGGGATACTTCCCAGCTTTGTCTAACTTATCGAACAAGATCAATTAAACTGAATTGTTATAAAAATAATATTTTGCGTAAGTAGAAACCGAACCCATAGCCATTCCAAGCAGTCAGATTATTTATCTATAACAGTGAAGATTTGTAATAATTAATCATTTATTATTTTCTTCAATAAAAGAAGGTGTAGCGCTACGGCACTCTACGGGACTCTACACGCAACTATTGTCGGATGGATCCCCCCATCGAGGAATGAATTATTTTCATTCCCTCACTTTGGTAACAAGAAAAAAAAACGTTGAGTTCCGCCACTTGTAACACGTACAAACTTTCGAATATTGAGAAGAAAGAAGACAACGGAATGTAGCATTATATATGTACTAAGTATTAGGAAAAATCTATTTAGTAAAATCGTGAAGGTCTAAATTCAACAAAATAAATTAAAATCAGCTTCACGCTGTATCCCGCACACAGCAGGGTAGGCAGAGGGAAACTAGTGTTAAGACACTCCCGTTCCCCACTTTCTGCCGAATTCTGGAGGCATTGCGTGTTGAGTGGCAGAACTCAACGCCGCGCTTAACCTCGACACCAGAGCGAAGAAATGGAAATATAAATTTAAGTAAATATTTCATCTCCTCGAGTGGGGATCGAACCCACAACCAGTCGGTTTTACAGTCACACCTCGTGCCGCAGCGCCACGACCGGCCTCAAAACAAAATGAAATAAATATATTTATGTATATGCATAAAATACCATAAACGTGTGACTATAAACGTGACAGGTTGTGGGTTCCCATTCGAGGAGATTAAATATTTCATATTTTTCTTCGCTCTGGTGTCGAGGCAAAGTACGGTGTTTAGTTCCGCTATTGAACACGCTTACGAAATTCGGCAAAAAGTGGGCAGCGGAGTTTCTTCACACTCGGCTCCTTCTGTCTATCCAGATATACTAGGGATACAGCATAAGCTGATATAAACTGTTTATTATTTCTTTATCACAATAATAAAAGATATTTGATATAACTTCATATTTCGAAAGCTACAAAGTTTAGAAGCCCACACTATCCTCACCTGGTAGGTACATACACCTACGAGTACGTATAAGTAGACAATACGTTTAATAAAATGCACTGCGTGCACCTGTCGGGTGTCACTTCTGTAACAAAGTGGTTAACTGCTTTTGATGTTCAAAATCCAGGCAGAATTTGGAGTAATGTTTTTACGAAAACCAATATTACTTGGTATATTTTTCTATGTTTATAAATATTTTTTTATATTTTTTTTTTCAATTTTATGAATGTTTTTTAAGTCTAAATGTAAACGCGACGATTGTGCGTTCGATTTTTCTTTTCAACTTTATCCCTATCTAGTGTCAAGACACTTCGTTCTCTGTTTGAGACATTGCATATGAAGTGGCGGAACTTAACACCACATTTTACCTTGTCAGAGCGGAAACCTAAAATAATGCATTACTCCGAATATATATGAAACCGGTCCACTGTGCCACGGTGAGTTAACAAATTGATTTGAAAAAAAAAATGTTAACGAATTTGTAATATTCTAAAAACTATGCTTTACTAATAAGAAATACTGAATGCTACTAGATGTTAATAAAAACTTAATAAAATGTGACAAAAAAACCTGTTATTATGACCAAAAATTTTAAACAACAACTTTATGCTAAAACATTTAACAAAACTTAAATTTTCTAAGATAAACTCACAAAGTGCCCGAAATGCCTGCGCTATAATAAGTTGGGAAACTTAAATTTCTTAACTGAGTAATTACTTAATGAGTTTCCGTGTGTACTCAGCTCAAATACTTTCATGGACTCTTATTAAAGGAGCATGTTACTAATTGTTAGCACCGAGTACTTAACAAATATGTTATGTGATAAAATTATGTTTGTACTACTTAGTATATTTTGGTATATTATGTCGTGGTGCAGAGACGCAAGACTGTGACTGTAACGCGATGGTTGTGGGTTCGATCTCCACTTTGGGGAATGAATAATTATCTATTATTATTTTAATTTCTTCACTCTGGAAAGTGGGACACGGAGTGTCCTAACACTAAATTCCTTCTGCTAAATAAATAAAAATCAGCTTCACGCTGTATCCCGCACACAGCAGGGTAGGCAGAGGCACTCCGTTCCCCACTCTGGAGGCATTGCGTGTTGAGTGGCAGAACTCAACGCCGCGCTTTTCCCTCGATACCAGAGCGAAGAAATGGAAATATGAATTTAAGTAAATATTTCATCTCCTCGAGCGGGGATCGAACCCACAACCAGTCGGTTTTACAGTCACACTTTGTGCCACTGTGCCACGACTGGCCTCAAATTCTTTCTGCTAATTTATTTATTTATATTAAAGTTTATTAATGGTTGTAAAACAAAGCTTTTTATTAGTATAATAGTATTGTTTAGTTTCACGCTGTGTTCCGCACGTAGCAGGATAGGCAGAAAGATTGTGGAACCTAGTGATAAGGTACTCCCTATAAGGGGGATAACTTTCAGCCGAATTCTTAAGACATTGAATGTAGAGTGGCAGAACTTAACGCCGCGCTTTGCCTCGTTACCAGAGTGGCGAAATGAAAATATTGAATATTATTTATCTGAGTGAGAATCATACGTAGAACCGCCGCGTTTACAGTCACACGCTTGTGCCACTGAGTCGGAAGAGAGCACAAGACGGCCTCAAAAATTATATCACAGAAAATATATTTTCTAAATATATTTGTTCATCAGTCTTCTTGTACGAAGTCTCATGTATAATAACTTTGAATGAGTATAAAGTATATGTATAAGGCTGTACAGTAGTCTGTACAGTAGTCTGTACTTACGAGACAAGGTAACTTTAATTTTAAATTAAATGGTTAAACTGTATTTACATAAGAATAGAAACGAACGAGTTGAATATTAATAAAATCACACAACACCTAAAGACACAAAAAAACACCTTTTACATATAGAATTAGTCTAATCAAAAGATAAAATTTTAATTTAATCGTACGTAAATTGAAAAGATGCAACAAATAAAGGGTTATACGACCACAGCGTGATGAGGCGTTGAGCGCTTAAGCGATTTAAGCCAAAGGATTTCACGGTTGACGGATTCCGGCGATCCACGCTTGCGGACATACGAGTACGAGTACTGGCTGTGTCCATTATTACGTATTTTTTTGTAGGAAATAATTTTGAAAATCGATGTTTTAGTATAAATAAAAAATTGCCAATAAAAACATTTGTAAATTTTTTATAGTATTTTGTTTGTGTAAATGTTGATGCCGTCGTGACGCAGGAGCAGAAAAGGACGTTGTGGTTGTGGGTTGGATTCCCACTTACATATTATACATATTTAATAATTTCATTTACGAGCTCTGCGTATCAAAAAAATATCTCTCGTTTGCATTCAAGAAGTATTACAATTTTTTGTTATGTCACAATTTTTTCCTAACCTTTTGAAATTTTTGAAATTAAAAAGGTACCTCAATTTCGTCACGAATACTTAAGCCAATATTCGGTCAAAAGTGTTGTAAAGAGTAAAGATTACATATTTTTTTTTTGTTAAACAATGTAAAAGTATTTAATTTTAATAGTCAAAATAAATACTAAAAGTCAATTTAATGACCAACTACTGTAGATCATAATTGAATTAATCAGAAAACAGGCTACTATCCAGTCAGAATTTCATTGGAAATATAGGCACCTGAAAATGAATAAAGATATAAATATAAATAAAGATATCTATATTTTTCAATTATTTAATAATATTCTCTCTTACACTCCACATATAATATATTCCCAAAGTAAAGCAATAGCCATTAGATACGTAATAATAGCAATTATCGTCGCCTGCGGACAGCGCGGACTGTTCGGGCGAAATTGCAAAACCGCGTGTGGCGATTTACCCTTGCGTTTAACTACATACGAGTATGTAAAAGTTTCTATATAAGTTTATCTGTCTGTTTGTCTTTCGATGTACCTAATAGCGTCTGAACATATATGTAAATTTTGTATGGCTTTAAGTGTTTTTTTAGTAATATTCCACTAGGTCCGTACACGTTTTTATCTTATTTGGTTATTCACGCTGTATTCCGCACATAGCAGGGTAGGCAAAGGGAACTAGTGCTAAGACATCCCGTCCCCCACCTTATCTTGTTATTATTTTTAACTTATTTATCATATATACTGATTACATTATTTATGTACACAATTAAATTTGTTTTTTAGCTCTACTCTGCGTGTAGTATGGTAAATAGAGGAATCTCATATAATCTCTGTCCTATATTTAAATTCAGTTAATATGTTGGGACCAGCGTTCCAGAAAATTGTGCTTACAAAATGTTTCTTTGAACTATTTCTCGCTCTGGCAACAAGACAAAACGCGGGGCTCTAGAAGCTCAGACTCGAAAATTGAGCGAAAACCGGGGAACAGAGTGTCTTAGCACTACGTCATTTCCTCTGTTCCCCTGCTATATGCGAAATTCAACGTGAAAAAAAAATGTTTAGATACATATGTTATAAATAGAGTAACTATAACAACAAAGTGACTTGTCACTACATTATCCAAACCCATATATAATACATAAACATAAAAATCAAATATTTAAAAACGCAACACCATGTTTCAATTGCAAAAATATCATTTTAATTGGGAATAGGGTCTATAAAAGAATCCTTTGTTTCTAAGCTCTGTGATTGTTCTGACATGAAATTGTTTATTAAGACAAAGCGAGTGTTCGCTCGAAATCACACTACCATTTGCAGTGGTGCCAGGTTTTTGTCACTTTAACGAGGTGGCGTCGTTTTTCATATTCACTAAAATGAAAGACTTTTTTATATTTGTTTTTTTTTGGTTGTGTTCCACATAGAAGGGTAGGTTGAGAGAATTTAGTGTCAAGAGATTCTGTTTCTTTTAAAATACTTTCGTTCTCCACTTTCTAAATGTTTTACTTCCTCGATGGTTACTCGTATCCACATCTACGAAATTTTTAAAATCTAATATTAAACTTTATATGTCCTACAAAAGAAAAAAAACGTGGCGCAATTTGACTTTTGCAGGTTCGATTCCCACTCAAAGGAGTGAAGTGTTTTCATAGCATAGTAACAAGACAATACGTGGAGTTGCGATCCGCCATTCAATAAGTAATGCTTCTAGAATCCGGAGGTAAGTGGAGAATAGTAGAGTCTTAACCAGAACGGAGTGTCTCAATAATAAGTTCACGTGTTCTCTCTGTCTACCCGTTATGTGAAACGGCGTGAATCTAAAAAAGGAATTACTTACGCCAAGAAAACTTATGTCAATTAAAATTCTGGAAATTGCTTTTCAGAATATTTATTGACAAACGTTTTCTAATGAAGGAGAAAACGTAAAGATTAAAATGGAGATACGTAAAAATATTGTGATTGAATATGGTATATTTTAATTAACATATTGTAATATCGAAAGTTTATGATCTTTTGATAAGATAACGATACATACAGACATAATAATACATTAAATTCTAAACATTTTTTAAGTGCAAGCACATTCACATTCCCACATACACATTACACTTACTCATTCGAAAGTAGCGAGATTAGAATCCACAACTCCTGGAAACCTTCCACAGTTTGACTTATTATGGTTTCTTAAAAAAAATATTACCTACAAATAATATCAAAAAATATCAAATAATTCCCACATGAAACTGTTTTAAGATACTAAATCGATAGTCACCCTTGGAGGGTTAAAAAAGCCCGCTACGTTTACAAAACGCCTTGACGGTACATTTATACTGTGTAACGCGAGCTAAGTGAATCAAACTGTCATTCGCGCCGCATTACAAGGGATGGATGATATCACTATATGGATATTCCGTGTTGTCGGTGTGAATTTTAGAGGATATGTCCTTGTATATCCCCTATATAACAGGGTAGGCAGATGGAACCTAAGAAACGTAGTGTTAAGTAAACTCCTTTACTTTGGCCGTGTCGCACTTTACCTTGCCACCAGACCGAAAATACGAAAATATTAAATATTTCATTTCCTCGAGTGGAAATCGAACCCACAGTAAAATTCTTTAACCTTTCGCAGTTAAATTCACGCGCTTGTGTCCTGCGCCACAACTTGCCAAAAATAAACAAAAACAATTTTATAATATTAGTATATATGAATCATCGTATCCATAACGTCCCATCCTCCTTTGAGTCTTATAATATCCCTAAGAACAAGGGTGCAGCTGTACCCTTACCTTTCTAAGTGAAATCACTTCCCTTCTGCAAATACACCTTCAATTTTTTTTCGTTCCTAATTATTTTCTTCTTTAGAACGAGACGATAATGATATTCAACTTGATAATTGTTTTTTTTTTTTGTACAGATTAAAAAGAATAACAAGCGTAAGTACTATTTAATTATTTCTTGAACTATATGTACCTAATTTTAATGAGGACCAATAAAGTAAGTAAGGAGGGATTTATTAGATTTTTTTATTATATTTTTAAATTTTGTAAAATCACGTAGATATCAATTAAATTCAAGATTGATTTGGCACAATGCCAAATTATCATTTTATAGAATATCTAAATTACCATACTTATTAAGAAAACGTATTAAAATTTGAACATAGCGAGATTTGAACCCTCTCCCTCTTTGGAGACCGACGAAGCGCTCTGACCAACTAAGCCGTACGTTCTCATCGAGCTACGCCGAAATTCTTATGCGCTTGTTACAATTTATTCATGTTCTTAGTATCTCTGTAGGGAGATTTTTACAAATTTCCATCATTTTACAAGTTTGGCAAGAAAAAATACAATTTTTTAAATATTAAAAAAAAGTAATGAAATTAGTCGTAGAATGAAATACTTATTAAAAGTATTTCATTTTACGAAAAACTTTCGTTAAAAAATATTCAATTATTATATAATATTACGAATTAAGCTACATTGCAATGTCTCCTAAAATTACGGTAAAGTAAAATCGAGTAAGTTCTTTATGTTTATCCCGTTAGTGCAAGAGACGGAATTCTATTCTTTTTGTCAACCTGCAGTTCTACTATATTACAATTAAATAAAAAAGAAATGATTATAACAAAAAAATATATAAAGGAGGCAGCGTTGAGTTCCGCCGCAACACGCAATGCCTCCAGAACTCGGTGGAAAGTGGCGAACGGTATGTCTTAACACTAGGTTCACTCTGCCTACCCTGCTGTGTGCGGGATACAGCGTGAAGCTGATTACTATATAAAAGAGAAAGAATTAATAAACAGAGAATTCGTAGCTACAAACAAAGAAATACACAAAAAATATATAACATATAAGGAAAGTGTATTAGAATGCCTAATAAGGTAATGCAGCGTCTGATGGAGGAGGCAGTGTCGAAGTTCAGTTGGACGAGGCATCAGTCTTGTGACGTCATCAATCACTAGGACCTTCTTTAGGCTGTGTTGCTGTAACAGCTGTGGTCATTTCCGGTTCTACTATGGATAGTCAATACTCTGTAATGTCAACGTAATCTTTGTTTAAGCTACTATGTTTTTAAAGATCCTGATGTTGCAAAATTAATCAGCCATTTGCCAGCTTCTATGTCGTTGTGTTGTTTTTTCTTATTCATAAGTCAAAAGTGTCGTTCTGTTGTGTCAAAAGTTTTGCATAAAGAAAGACATGATAGATATTTGAAGTCGAATCAAAGTTTTGCTTGGTTCAGCAAACAACAATATTAACGAATTAACGAATAATTTATGTCTAATATTAATATTATTGTTTATTATTTTAAATTAATTAATTGTAAATACAATATCCGCAATAATGACCAAACAAGAGACAGAAAATCTTAACACTAGGTTCTGCTATATGCAGTAGACGCTTAAAGGTTAACTAAAACCTATAATAATTCAATACACGAACTAAACAATACTTTTCTATCCACATCATATAGTTCACCTACAGCTTAAAAGCAAATATAGATGTTCCAGGTGTAATTTAAAATGCATAAATCTCCTTGGCTCAGTCGGCCCGCTAACTGGATTCCCCTGAGTTTTAACTTTACGTTTTATGAATAGGTAATCGCTGGTGATGCGATATCCAACGTGGATAGAAAACAACGGAAGAGATTCCTTTTTTTTATTTATTGCAGTTGAATTTTCTTTATAAAATTTACCTATGGTTGAAATATTTATGAAAAGATTAGATTTGTCTATAATTGTTATACTCGTACACGAAACAATTAGAAAAATCAAATCAAATCAGCTTCACGCTGTATCCCGCACACAGCAGGGTAGGGAGAGGAAACCTAGTGTAAGACACTCCGTTCCCCACTTTCTGCCGAATTCTGGAGGCATTGCGTGTTAAGTGGCGAACTCAACGCGGCTCTTTGCCTCGACACCAGAGCGAAGAAATGGAAATATAAATTTAAGTAAATATTTTATCTCCTCGAGTGGGGATCGAACCCACAACCAATCAGTTTTACAGTCACACTTTGTGTCGTGCCAGGACTGGGCTCAAAGAATGACATAGAAGATGAAGCTAAATTGCAATTTAATTTATAATATGTTTACAGAACCTAAACTACTCTGAATTTGAGGTCTTAGAATCAGTTTGGTAGTTTTAGGATATACGCATTACCGTGATTTTAACATAATATATATAAAAACCTGAGAAAATAGAGAATAGAGTGTTTTATTACTAAAATTGCTCTATTTAAGCACTGAAGCAGGAAATATGTACAAATAATGAAGCATACAAGAGCAAGTCCGTTCTTGTTTTATCTCGTTTGTAAATAAAATATATATTTTATGAACGAAAAGTTATCGAAAAAATATATGCCTAATTTATTTATATAATTAGGCATTTTTTAAATGTTTTCCACTTTTAAGATTTATTGTAAAATTTTAAATTTTCTTAGGTTCCTCCTTTCGATCTTTGTCAAATGTCTTGAGCGAGATTAGCATGCAAATGAGCTCGAATGCGGTGGTGCACGTAATTCCGGCTTTGAATCAAGGTTAAAGCGTCTTCTAAATGAATTTCTGAAAGGATTTTGCATTTTAATATCATAAATTTCATATGTTACATAATATTATATGTATGAATCTATATTTATATGTAATAGTGACGTATTTGGCAAGTTTTACTATACTCGTCACTCGGCGAATTTGTATTTTTTATTCTCTGAAATATATTTTACTTAAATAAAAAAAAATACATATCAAATAAATGTATATATGTAAGTTATAATGCATATTTGGTGTATGTATGGACAGCATTACAGATAAAAAGACGTTACCAAGTTTTTAATTGTTTATCTTATATAAAGTTTAATATCTATTCATAAAAGGTTTTAAAGTAGAAAATTGAACCTTTTATAAGCTTTTACATTTAATTTACGTTCATTTTGTTTTAAGAGGGTGGGTAAATCTGAAATGCATTGACAGACGTGGCTATCTAGTCCCCATTCGTCACACCATGTCAACAATCGTGTGAAACAGCCCCTATTTTACATTTAATTGCATTTCTTTGTCGATCTCCCCGGTAATCTGAATGCACCCTTGTCGCCTGTCACCAACCATTTATTGAAGAGCTTCCTCCCTTATATTTTGTTCATAATTTTCGATAAGAGAGGTGCCGTAGTACTGAAACGTAGGGATCTCGATATATTGGCTGTGTCTAGACTTATTTGATATCGAAGGAAAGTGTGTGTTAAGGCAATATTTGCGGACGCACTTAGCTCGATGGCGTACACTTAGGTTTTTTCTCAAATTAGATTTGAGTCCAATCACTGCAAGTAATCAGATCTTAGCAAACTGAAGTTGTAAGAAGAAATATCTTAAATGAAAATAAAGAATATATCTTTGTGATAAATTACATGGTCCGATATATGTTCAACTTAAATGAGATTGGATAAATATATGATTTATTGATACGACACTCTCTGTTTAAGAGTGGCTTTACCTATGCTCGATAGTCATAAATTTCCATACCAAATATTTTTTTTATATTTTATATGAAGTTTTGAACAGATTCCAGTCGCAGCGCAAGGGTAACAAGTGTTTGACTATAAACGCGGCAGGTTGTGATTATGGGTTGTCTCCGCTCAATGAAATGAAATGTTTAATATTTTTTTCGCTCTGGTGCTGAGACGCAATTCGCGTCGTTAAGTGCTTCCACTTAACATGCAATGTCTACAAAATTCAGTGGAAAGTGGGAAGCAGAGTGTCCCAACACTATAATACTTCTACTGCCTACCCTATGTACGGGATATAGCGAAAAACCTCGGTTAGTTAAGCACAGGAACCTCATAGCAAAGAACAATGCCATAAGTTAGTAGCGTAGTCTTTAACATTTAAAATGTATGAAAATTTGACACTCTCACTATAAGGTACATAGACTTTTTTGAGATTGGAGTGATTGGGTGGAGCAATATTCATTCCAATCAAAAGTTGATGAGTATGCGGATAGCCTCTTTGGTGCATCAAAGACATGTTACAAAAGGTATCGCTGATTGCTGTACTAACACCGTCTCGTCCGTCCGATAGCAAGCCAATTTTGTGAAATTTATGATTTATTTGGGGCCAGTCGTGGCTCAGGCACAAGCGTGAGACCATAAACGCGATGTATTGTGTGTTCTATTCCCACTTGAAGCAATGAAATATTTAATATTTTTATTTTCTCGCTCTGGTGGCCTCCAGAACTCAGCGGAAAGTGGAGAACAGAAGTGTCATAATGGGGACGGAGTGTTTTAAAAGTTGATTCACAGTTTCTCTCTGCCTACCCTGCTATATGCAGGATACAGCGTGAGGGAAAAAAATATATCATAGCACAACGATAGCTTTAATCCGTATTCAAGCTACCGTAGCGCAGCGGCACAGCGTCTGACTGTAAATGCGATGGGTTCGATTTCCATTCGGAGTATGAATAATTTTAATGTCATTCCACAAAGTTCAGGTGTACCACTCAACATGCTATGCTTGAAAATTGGGCGGATGTTGGAGAACAGATTTTCTTAACATTTAGTTCCCTCCGCCAACCCGGCTAAATGTAGGATACAGGGGTGAAGCTATTTAATTAAAATTTTCCTATTACAGTTTTTTATTTTCAATCATTTTAGGAGAGGAGAGATAGTTTTCTATTCTCTGATCTCCATTTCATTTAAATTTTTTATTCTAATACACAACATCATTTATATTTACTTAATTAAAATAATACTAAACTTATATAACTAAGTTTAATGTTGAAAATGGGTTAACTCCAAAATACACAGTAATGCTCATATTAATTAGTATGTTCTTCGAAACTAAATGTTATTTGTAATATAATCAAAATATCAAATTCGAAGAAGTTATTTCAAGCTTACAAATGAGGTAAATGTTTACTAATTTATGGATAAAGGGAAGACAAAAATTAGCAAACATTTTATACACTTATATTTAAAAATATTTTTGTGGATCTGAAACCGATCGAAAGTGCGATGCGAAAAAAAAAACCTTGGTGGCTCGACTCGCACTTAACTTTTTTTTTCTATCAATCTATCATATTATACTATCCAGAGGCATACATCTACGTAAGCTTGACAATAAAAAAAACTACAAAAATGCTAATTTAACTTCTTAATCTTTGCACATAATAAATAACTTTAAAATAGAGAACGACATCAATTGGGTTGAGGCCAGTCGTGGCGTAGAGGCACAAAGTGTGACTGAATTTGATCCCCACTCGAGAAAATTAAATATTTATTTGAATTTATATTTTCTTTTCTTCGCTTTGATATCGTGGCAAAGCGCGGCGTTGAGTTCTTTTCACTTAGCACGTATTGCCTCAGAATTATTCAGTAAAATTACCGAAGAATGACGAATACATGAACTCTAAGTGTACTACAAAACTAGCGGCAGTGCACGGTACACGATTTTCTAGATATTTAAAAAAATGCAATGCCCAATGCCTCCAGAATTCGGCAGAAAGTGGGGAACGGAGTGTCTTAACACTAGGTTTCCTTTGCCTACCCTGCAGTGTGCGGGATACAACGTGAAGCTGATATTTTTAAATAGATGGAAATATATGTAATTGATTAAATCCAATTAAACCAAGTTGCACCAATCAGTATTATATAAAATTAAACCGTCTTCAAATTTTGAATGTTGTATTCTACATTGAATTGATATTTTAGAAACAAAGATATAGTATATAAGTTTCATATTATTTTATTGAAGCGAAAATAGAACAAATCCTTAGTATTCATTTCTCAAAGAAAATTAAATATGATACTGTTGAAATAATATAGAAAGAAAACAGCTCTGCATTAAACGTTATTTTTGAGCAATACTAGTAGTTTTATATATTTCTAAAAAATACAAGCACAATTTTATGTAAAATCAATGTTTCATTTCTGAGTTTGAGGCGGTCGTGGCCCGGTGGTACAAGAATATGACTGTAAGTGAGAAGGTTGTGAGTTCGATTCACTCGAGGGAATAGAATATTTATTATTTTCATTTCCTCTCATTGGTTAGGAGACAAAGCGTGTTGAGTTCCGCCACTCAACATGCAATACCTCGAGAATTAGGCGGAAAGAGGAATGCAGAAGTGCCTTAATGAGAACAGAGTGTTTAAACACTAGATTCCTCGGTTTCCTCTGCCTATCTTGCTATATGTGCGGGATACAGCGTAAAGATAAAAAAACAATGTTTTATCATCGTCATTGGCAATTATTTAAAATAAATTATATTAGAATTATCAGCTTATGATTGTGTTTTATTAATATAATCAGTTAGAGGCCATTAAGGCAGCGTCTCACTGTAAGAGTAACGGTTTTGTGATCGACTATCCATCGATTTTTATTTCTACAAACGTAGAAATGTAGAAATTAAAAAAAGAGGTTACCTACTTAGCTGATTAGTATAGTTTGTTTTCAGTAATTGAGAGCTTAACATTTCGTGCACACACGCTGTATTCCACGCACAGCAGGGAAGGAGAGAGAGACACTCCGTTTATCTAAACACTAGGTTCCCAGATTCGCAGCTCAACACGTTTCGCCGAATTCTGAACGCATTGCGTGTTAAGTGATGGAACTCAACGCCGCACTTCACTTCATTACCACAGGTATGAAATGAAAATATTAAAAAAATAATTTTCTTCAATGGGAATCGAATCCACAATCTGATACGTTTTATGCTTGAAATTGAGATTTATGCTTGTACGTTTTGTTAGCTATATATTTAATACTTGTGTGTTTTGGTCTAAAATAAGCGCAGGTACTCTAACAACTTCATCAGCAAGAAATTCAACGAGTTCTCGTATAGTTTTGTTACATCCACTTTTCTTAATATAATTCTGAAAAAAAAAAACAACAGAAAAATTATATGAACTAATTAAAAAAATACATCAACACTCCAGTAACTTTATATCATATCATAAAAATCATATCATGAAAATAAATATTATAAAACGCCCATTTTAATATTTTACAAAGAATATATTATTTATTTGCCGAAGAAAAAAATATTACGATACTACGGAAATAAAGTTAAGAGCCCGTTGTACCAATATCGTTGTTTCTTAATTAAGAAAAATTGAAAATTTATCTGTCCGGAATATTTTTAATTGGTCCCGCGAGCGTTGTTCAACGTGTTGACAGTACAACTTCCGTTGGTCTCATTATACCAATATGGAGATGCAGATTTATATTGCGTCCTACCATTTCTGTTGGAGTTGAGATTTAATATGCATGAAGGGACATAGCAAATTTGTTTTTTGATATTATATTTTATTTTGTTGTAATTAGATTTTATTTTGTAGATACACCTAGAATTAAGTCAAACTTTACCGTCATGGAGAACGGAAGTGTCTTAATGACAACGGTGTGTCTTAATACTAGGTTCCCAGGGTTCCTCTGCCTACCCTGCATGTGCGAGGAGCTGAAATTTCATCTTACTAAAGATACGTTTAACATCTTGTAGGATGGTGCCTAGAATTGATTGTATCGAGGCGATGGTTAGTCCGTCAGCAAACCGATATGCGCAAACAGGAGCTGTCCTGTTTGCGAAGTCAAGGCCTGTCAAGGCCTTCCTCACTAAAGCCAAGTTTCATTTGGCCAATTCCCGGAACTTAAAAACAAATATATAGTCAGAAGTCACAAGCGCAATCGAGCAACTACACGAGCTCTTAAAGAAGGTAGAAGCTGAAAAGAGTCATGAGGAAAATAAGGGAAAAGATATAGGAGAGAAAGAGGAAAGGAAGAAAAATGGACTGAGAGCTAAAAAAGTAGTACTAAAAAATTATAACTTCATTGGCCAAGCGCCACTTCCGTATAAATTCTTAAATTATAAAAATGTAAAACCACGAATGTACAAAATCTCAAACAAATAAAACCCCACAATCATTATATATATAATATGTATGTATTATGAATGATTTTTCCAAACTTTAATAACCAGATTATTATCAATAAATACTTTGATAAATTAAAACTATTCTACAATTGCTACTACGACTGCATTACAATTGTACGAACAAAGAAAATTACGTCTAATAGGTGAAATTTCAAAGTAAACATAATGACTCCTATTATCCACTTTATCCAAACGGCAAGAAAATGTATGTCAGAACTACTTATCTGAAATATTAAGTGTGTAAACGTTCATTAGACGTATATTCGCATTGTTATACCTCTATAAAAAATTCTATATTACGATAAATATTGCTTTAGTTGACGATTTATTTTAATTTTCCGGCTGTTGGTATTATTAGGATAAGTTCTCGCTGTTTTTTGAAAGATGGCGTTGCGGCACTCTGTGCATGGAATTTCGTACGGTAATGAATCACCAAAGTAGTACTATATATAACCTCAAATTATAGTAGAATAGTGTTTACTACAGTGTCAACTACATATTTATTTTCCCTTTGTGAAAATGTGTACTTTTGTGCCAAATAAAGTGTTTTTGCGGGGAATTTTATTGCACTGCTTTATTCAGAAAAAATCTGCAGCAGAAGCACACAGAATTCTCGTTGAGACAATGCTTTGTCGAATACAACGTGCAGAGACTGGTTTAGGCGCTTCAAAAGTAATGATTTTGACCTTGAAGACAAAGAGCGTTCTGGAGCACCGACAAAATTTGAAGACAGAATTGGAGGCATTGCTTGAAGAAGATCCATGTCAGACGTTAGTAGAGCTCGGGAAAACGTTACAAGTAGATGCGTCAACAGTTTCAAAACGTTTAAAAGCGTTAGGAATGATCCAAAAGCAAGGGCATTGGGTGCCGTATGAGTTGAAGCCGAGAGACGTAGAACGACGTTTTCTCGTGTGTGAATTGTTGCTTCAACGGCAAAAGAGAAAAGGTTTTCTGCACCGTATCGTCACTGGGGATTAAAGGTGGATTTACTACGACAATCCAAAGCGAAAAAAATCGTGGGGCATGCAGAGTCACGTATCAACATCGTCGCCAAAACCAAATATCCATGGTTCTAAGCTTCTTCTCTGCATTTGGTGGGATCAGCAGGGCGTAATTTATTATGAGCTGCTTAAACCTAATGAAACTATCACGGGAGCTCGCTATCGACTTCAGTTGATGCGTTTGAGTCGCACTCTGACAGAAAAGCGGCCACTACACGAGTAGAGACACGATAAAGTGATTTTATTACATGATAATGCTCGGCCACATGTGGCAAAACCAGTCAAAACTTACCTGGAAACACTTCAATGGGAAGTTCTACCCCACCCGCCGTATTCACCGGACATAGCCCCCTCCGATTACCACTTGTTTCGGTCGATGGCGCACGGTTTAAGCGAGCAGCGCTTCCATTCTTTTGAAGAAGCCGAAAAATGGCTTGATTCCTGGATTGCCTCGAAAGATGAATCGTTTTTCCGACGGGGAATTCAATTGCTACCAGAGAGATGAGAGAAAGTGGTCTCTAATGATGGACAATACTTTGAGTAATATCATTGTAAGCATAATATTTTAAATTAATTTTTTTAAACAAAAAAAACAGCGAGGATTATTCAAGGTCCTAATATTAATAATTTAAATTTATTTTTCTATTTCAGTCGGATAAGATGCGGTGTTGAGTTCCGCTACATAACATGATATGTCTCCAAAAGGTAAAGAACAAAGCTTCTGTTTATTTACTTTGATATATGCAATTGAAATAAAATCGTGGTACGCTTTAATGTTTTGTAAATAGTCAAAAAACTACTATCTCTAACTATTTTTCCTTCCCAGCGTGCAATGTAAATATATAATATATTTAATGGAGAACTGAAAACTTGAAGTATTTTTTACTAGGTATTCACAGACTTTCCAAAACAGTAGTATAAGTGAAAAGAAATCAATATCAATCATCAGCTAAAACATTCTATTACACGATAAGAACCAAAGCAAAGCTACATATATATCTTTTTTTTCTTCAGAAATTTCTGTTTAATTTTTTATGCTGCGTCAACAGAAGGGTGAAATGTGGGCTACCCCTCCATGGGGCTGACGAGCGGTCACTAATTGAAAGTTATGTCTCTAATAAGTAATAACATAATTGGTCAATTATTTACGATATTTGTGTCAGTAGTTCTGACTGTATGTGAATTATATATTAATACACTGCGTCTTCCATTATGAAATATTAGCTCATTTGTAGCTACAATCTTCTTTTTATTAAATATAATAACGAACTGCAACTAAAGATTGACATACTTTTTCAGGAACCATATGGAAATTTCAAAGTAACGGGATTTGAATCCCCGTATCTAGAAAGCTACGATTTTTTTATTTTCGACGAATAACGAATCTTTTTCTATTTTTTATGTTTCCTAAAAAAAGGATTTTGTAAATATTTTTTTGCTGTGAACACCTTGAAAACGTTGAAAATAAAGGCTGATATGTTGGTAAGAATACATATTATGAGTAATAAAATAATTTTACGTTGACTTGAATTTGATTTTTAATACATTTTTTTAACCCAAATTTATTTTTGTTCTTCATTAGCCTCAAAATAAAATACTTTTTTAGCATCATGCTGTATTCCGCACATAGCGGGTTGACAGTAGGAACCTAGAGGAAACCTAGTGCTAAAACATTAAGACAGTTTTGTTCGCCTTTTTCCGCCGAGGTGTTTCTGGTGTTGCATGTGTTGGTTGATGTTGGAACTCAACGTCACGCTTTTTTCCGTACTAGACCGGAGAAATGAAAATATAAAATATTTCATTTACTCGAATGGGAATCGAATCAACAACCGATTGCGCTTACAGCCGCATACTTGCGCCACGACTGGCCTAAAATTATTACAGAAAATTAATAATTTTAACACGTACTGCTCCCAGGATTTTTGGATGTCGTGCATATGCAGGTATCAGGTGCAGTTCTACGTTTTATACAATATTAAAAATTGGGAACATTTATAGCTAGTTAGGTCACTTTTATTATAATGGTGGCAAAAATTAGAATATAGTGACCAAATAAAATAGTAGGTAAGAAATGCTTATCAAATCTCTATTTTCCTTTATTTTATTTATTTAAACAAGTTAAAAATTACAATAAATCAGCTTCACGCTGTATCCCGTACACAGCCTAGTGTTAAGACACTCCGTTCCCCACTTACCGCCGAATTTTAGAGGCATTGCATGTTGAGTGGCGGAACTTTGCGCCGCGTTTTGGCTTGACACCAGAGTGAAGAAATGGAAATACAAATTTAAATAAATATTTAATTTCCTCGAGTGGGGACCGAATCCACAACCAGTCGCGTTTACAGGCACAGTTTGTGCCTCTGTGCCACGACTGGGCTCAATTAAACAAGTGTATTTTAAAATTGAAATTGATCTACCAGTATATACTATTCTTTCATAATTACTATATACACTTACTCCACAATGTACAATAGCCGAACCAAAACAACATTCTCTATCTATTAAAAACAATATTCACTAGTTACGAAAAGATAGTCCAAAAAATATTATACTTAATTTTCAAATGGATACCTCCAACACCTTACGCATAAATAAATTATTCAAACAGCAATAATAACATGGCTGACCCATAACTTGTGGCTGTCAATTGAAATGAAAAGCCGAATTATTGATTACCACCCCGAAGGTTAACGACCGTTGATTGCCTTCATTGAAGCTAGCATTATCTATAGACAAATTTGTCTGTCTGTCCCCTCATACAATAATGAAACAGTGGTCTGTAGATATGAAATACGTAAACAGTTAACCCTAGTGGAACTAACGCGTTTTGAGAGTGTTAAATTCGTTATCTTGTTGATGTTGCTAATAAATGTATGTTTTCGTACTTTTAATTCGTATTAGGTTGCGTTTTTCTGTTTTTTTATGTTTTTTGCACATGTTAGGCGAGAATATAGTAATATTTTTTTTTAGTTTCACGCTGTATTCCGCACACAGCAGGGTAGACAGAGGGAACCTAGTGTTATGACACTCCGTTCCCCATTTTCTGCCGAATTCTGGAGGCATTGCGTGTTGAGTGGCAGAACTCAACGCCGCGCTTAACCTCGACACCAGAGCGAAGAAATGGAAATATAAATTTAAGTAAATATTTCATCTCCTCAAGTGGGGATCGAACCCACAACCAGTCGGTTTTACAGTCACACTTTGTGCCGCTGCGTCACGACTGGCCTCAAGTCTATTAATATAATTACTTAAAAGTTTAATAAGCCTTTTAATTTCATTGAATTTAATGATAGTTCAAAACTGCCCCGTATGTTCAAAGCTACCCGGAGAGGGGCAGCTTTGAAAATTTGACTACTGATACTAAAATTGATATTGCACATTTAACTTATATATTCTTCTACATATGATGCTATGATTTTGTAGCACAATAGTTGAACTAAGTATTATGAAATAGTAAAGAAGTTGAGAACTGTAAATTTTTTAGATATGACACAAAGTTTAAAAATCGTTTGAATCTGCCCCCCTCTCCCCTATAGGGAGAATGTGGCAATATGGTAATTTTAGTAGAAAGTGGAAATTTATTAATCAATTTAAAAAATAAATCAAGCTATACGAATTAACGTTTTTTCCATAAGAAAATTCTATAAATATGTAAATATATGTTAAACTGAAATTCATCAACAAATTTTAAATGTGAATAATTTATTAGAGCAACACAAATTTATTCATTTAGCCCATTAAGGCAGAGTGGGATTGATAGGAGTTATAAAATATTATTGTCTGGGTTTCAAACGAACAGCGTGTTGATGTTAAAAACTTTTTATCTATATTGCCTTAGGCTATATATATATATATATATATATATAGACGTCGCGGCGTGGAGTGTAACTGTAACGCGACGGTTGTGGATTCGATACCACTCGGGAGAATGGATTATTATTTAATTAAAAATAAAAAAAATTAAATTAGCTTCACGCTGTATCCCGCACACAGCAGGGTAGGCAGAGGGAACCTAGTGTTAAGACACTCCGTTCCCCACTTTCTGCCGAATTCTGGAGGCATTGCGTGTTGAGTGGCAGAACTCAACGCCGTGCTTAGCCTCGACACCAGAGTGAAGAAATGGAAATATAAATTTAAGTAAATATTTCATCTCCTCGAGTGGCGATCGAACCCACAACCAGTCGGTTTTACAGTCACACTTCGTGCCGCTACGCCACGACTGGCCTCAACACATAGTAATATGGCGTTCTATCTAATATTTTGGTTACTGTGTGGTCAATACTGATGCCACAGTTTGTCTTAATATGTTGTATTAATATAAATTTAATACAAATATTATTAATTATTAATGTATTGATAACGCTATCATAATAAAGTTAGACAAGCTTTAATACTATGCTATACTATACTATAACAGGAAATTGCTTTTATTTTTTTTTATCTGCAAATATTTTTATAATTTTAATTTTGCAAGGAACAAATGCCTTTCAGTATTCTATTTTCGTATATTTCTGTTTTACAATTTTGTCTTAACATAATAATGTTTATGATTCCATATATCCAACTAAATATGTTATATTAATAATAAAACAAATATACTGTACGAAATCAAATTTCACGGGACCAGAGTCAGAATAAAATTGAAATAGAATGAAATATCCTTAAGGGCGGTCGAATACTCCAATCACGTGTATTTTGGGAAGGCCCTAAGCTCTTTGTACCGGAAATTGCATTCTACACCATTCCTCTTGAAATAGTCCCGACTGAAAACGGCCACTAAAAGTAGAGCCTTTGTTAGATACTTTAAAAATGTGGTCTGTTCGTGTAAAAATATTTAAATATCTTATTATTATTGATGATTGAGCAGTTTGTACTCTCAAACTCTCTTCTTCTTACCCTGGTAAGGATAGAGAGTGAATTAAAAAAATATATATTTTACATACAAATTTCTACTTTTTTAAAGTAAGTAAGTAAGTAAAATACTCTTTATTGTACACCGATTATTACATTCAAAATGATGTTCATAATTATCGATATTTTTAGCTTCACGCTGTATCCCGCACACAGCAGGGTAGGCAGAGGGAACCTAGTGTTAAGACACTCCGTTCCCCACTTTCTGCCGAAATTGGAGGCATTGCGTGTTGAGTGGCAGAACTCAACGCCGCGCTTAACCTCGACACCANTAAATCGTTCTTTGAGATATGAAGGGGAAAACTGATTGAAAAGAATGTTATAGAGAAGACAAAGAACATGTGTATTCCGGCGAAGTCGAATTGGGAGCCACTTGAGCTTTGTACGAAATTCGGAAATGTGGTCATATTTGCGTAGTCCAAATATAAACCTGATGCAGATATTTTGGAGACGCTCAAGCTTATTTAATTGCTCCTCTTTTAAATCAAGATAACAACAATCAGCATAATCAAGAATTGGTAATAGAAGGGATTGTGCCAGCGCAACTTTAGTAGGAATGGGTAGAAAGTTGCGTAATCGACGTAATGATGCAATAGATGAAAATACTTTACGGCTTAGCTCACTGATTTGTGGCTTCCAAGACAGATGCTGATCAAATATAATTCCTAAATTTTTTACTTTTTCTGTAAAAGGTATTATTACTCCGTCAATCGATATATTAGGTAAGTCGTTTAAAGGAATTTGACAAATACGCCTTGGGCTACCTATTATAATAGCTTGAGATTTTTTCGGATTAATCACCAAGCCCAGAGATTTGCTCCGTATTGAGATATTAGTGAGTTCTTGAGACAGTGTTGTNATAGGGAGAAGCAAGTTTAAGACAAAAATAGTTAATAAAAAGTGAAAATAAAAGAGGAAACAACACGCCACCTTGCGGAACGCCAGCAAGCACCGGGCACCATTCAGAATAGGAATCCTGAATCCGGATACGTTGCTATAAAATCAATTAAAATCATCAATGTCACTTGATGATTCTCCATGCCTCTTTTTTAGTTGAAAAAATTGCTTTACTTATGTTATAAACAAAACAATATTTTACAGTTGTTATTTATATTCGTATATTATGTAGCGTTTCAGCCGAGTTCGCTCAAAATAGTTTTATTTTTTTTTTTTTAAATATTATCTTCAAAATAGTTTTCTCGTACTTATGCATAATCTTATGATTGCACTCATATTGAAATCCTCATACATTTTTCAATAAACCTACAAAATGTGTTTCAAAACAAAACAACACATTCATATTTACATGCATACATACATATATTCATTTGATGTTCGCAATCTGAAAGCAAGGTATAGTTAGCGAAATTTCCATAAAAAGCTATTTTTAGCATGAACAAATATTTTTTTTTTTCTTTCTAAAACTTCATAATTCAAAAATTTACAAAAAAAAAAAATTGTAAACCTCGTAGTTTTCGCGTTTTCCTCTTAAAGGACCTCCCGTCAAGTATGTTTTGGTTGGCAAATAAGCAAATCAGAGGCGGATTGTGAGTGCCCCAGTTAATTCTAAAAAGTTTATTTTGTACGGAGCCGGGTAACTCGGTAAATTAAACCGTGTGCACCTTTTCAGATTGCCTTATATGGTTATAATGTTAGTTATTTTCAAGTATTTTTGACATATTTTCGTGATTTTACCTACATTATGGTTGTAATGAATATACTCATATATGTAAAAAAAAATAATAAGATGAATTTGGTTTTTTCGGATTGGCTATGGTGAGAAATAAAATATGTATATATGGGAATAGTAAATGTGAGAGTGTGTTCTGTATTCTTCTAATATTTTTCTTCTTTTCTTGAGGCCAGTCCTAGCGCAGGGGCACCAACCAATACGATATTTATGTTTTAAGAAAAATACAAGAACATTTATATGACCTTATATTCGTTCTAACAACTGAACTGAAAAACATCTTAAGTCAACCTAGTCAGTATGTATAAAATCTCTATATAGTATTTTTTTTTGTATTTACACACAGTAACTTCACACTGTAGCAGGCTAGGAAAGTGTATAGTGTTAAGACACTCCGCTCCTCACTTTCCGCCGAATTCTGGAGTCATTGCGTGTTGAGTGGTGGAACTCAACGTTGCTCATATAATAATAAGTGATATTTTTTACATTGTATTTTATCATCACTCTTACCTAAGCAAAAGATACTATGCTAAAAATAATAATTAGAAACCTGGGAAAATAGTGTTAAGATTTCGAGAAGAAGAGAAGAGAATTCGTTCCCATTCTTCACTTCTTCTTTCATTTCCTCGAATGGAAATCAAACCCACAGCTTGTCAGGTTCAGACACAAGCTTGTGCCTATGCTCCACTTCTGGCCTCTAAAGCTAAAATAATCTAAGTATATAACTTATAAATTTACAGCTATATAAGTAATTCACAAATCAGCCATTCAACCAGAACTCATCAAAAGCAATCATTCACCCAATTTTCAACCAAAATTCCACTAGCTCACTCTTTATAAACTTTGAAAATATCATAGAAATACAATTTTCTGTATTGCAAGATCAACCGCTTTATATCAACGGATTTGGTTTGACAGCGACGTCTCAAAACGAAATAAAAGTAACTCCGAATAGAAGTAGCGAAGGATGTGATTTTTGATTTTATTACATGAAATAGTGAGTGGCTTTGCGGATTGGTATTGTGTTTTAAACAGGAGGGGGATTACGTGTTCCTTTGTCTTGAAAGAATAATATTTATTGCTTCGCGGAATAGCTTTATTGGATTTACATAAGTCTCGCTAATACTTACTTACTTGAAAGCTACAATATATTCTATTTTGATATTGCTAGCTCTAACTGGCTCTCGGTGGTATTACATTCTGCATTTTATTTTACTGATAAATAGTAAAATGTTACTTATTTAGAAAACGTATAAAAAATTTGAACGCAGCGGGACTCNTAAGTATTTTTCTTTCCTAAGTGTGGAATAACACTTTAAAAATGTTTAAAAATAGTAAAATGTTACTATTGATCTCGTTTTATCTTTAAAATAATCCACTAAATCTAATATGAAAATTAACTTACAAACACATAAAAATGAGTAACCACAATGATATAAAAACGGGATCAGCCAAAAAATTTATAATAAATAATAAATAAAGAACACTCATTTATTTTGTTTATTTATTTTTTTTAAGTGTATAAGAGCAAAATACCATTTGTCTATAAGTCTAAAAATATTTTCACAGTCGGATTTTTTTTAATTTTATTTTAAAAAATATATATATATTATTAGATTTTCTCTTCAGGCGTCCACTTTCCCGCAAAAACTAGTGAAGGGATTAATATTAACTTTTCCGTAATATAGCTATACATCAGAATAATATATATGCTACATTTTATTTAAAGATTGTGTATAATATAATTTGTCTAATGTATAACAATAAGTTTACGCTCGTATGCCTTTTCATTTCCAAAAAAGAAGCGAGGAAACCGTTCGTGGGTAGCTAATTTTAATTATAACTATGGGCCTCTTAGGACGTACTTTGATTGTAGGCCTGATAAAGTAAGGTGTGTAACACTCTTTCTACAAGAAATTACCAAGAATTAAAAATAATTGACAATAAACAAAAAATAATTAGACCAGTGGTGGCGCAGCAGGGTAGGCAGGTGACTGTACAACCGACTGGTTGTGGGTTCGATCCCTACTCGAGGAAATGAAATATTTACTTAAATTTATATTTCCATTTCTTCGCTCTGGTGTCGAGGCAAAGCGTGGCGTCGAATTCTGCCCCTCAACTCGCAATGCTTCCAGAATTCGGCAGAAAGTGGGGAACGGAGTGTCTTAACACTTAGATTCACTCTGCCTACCCTGCTGTGTGCGGGATACAGCATGAAGCTGATTTATTGATTTGATCTAATCTATACTTATAATAAATCTGTAGAAAAGTCGTTT
>JAAIXJ010000692.1:0-82277 GCA_013403705.1 Heliconius hermathena | reverse complement strand
GAAGTCATTATAGTTGTCAATCAATTATGCTTATTAAATCAGTAATCATGTATTTTAAGCGGGCGAAGCCGTGGGCGAGCCGCTAGTAGTCATATAAGGAAGCCATATAGGCATATATATAATATTTTTAAAATATCAAAAAGAAAATATAAAAATTCTATCCTTACTAATATTATAAATGCCAGAATAAGTCTATCAATCTGTCTGAACTGTTTTAATAAAATTAGCTATATATATAAACCTAGGTTATCTAGGACCTAGGTTATCTTTTATTATGAAAAAAGGGATAGATGAGATTGACATAGGGATGGGATTGATATGGAAATAATACTTTGCATGGAAGTTACTTTCCAGCCATATAATTTTGAAATTACCTGATAAATCACATTAATGTACAAAAATGTCATAAGGTTATTTGTAAGTTTTGGTTACTGTGAGGAATCTCTTAATGATAGCCAACAGTGACAATTTATATATTTTAATATTTAACAAAAAGATAAAATGCTATTTACTGAACTATTTTAAACGATGCCTATTTATGTTCTAATTAAATACCTATATTTTCAATTTACTTTATATTATAATTTACCTTTACATCATATAAATTAATTTCTTAGAAAAGATATCAAGAAATTTTTAAATCCGGGAAAGAACCGCCAACATCGCATTTTCGTGAGAATGAACAATGAATAATCTCTATGCTGTGATTTTTATAATATAAATTGGTATACTAATATAATGAAAAATTTACAATAGTAGGTAAAAAAAGATTAAAAGATTTTTATTGTGAATCAACTATAAGCCCACCTTACGGCGCGCTTACAGTGGCCTTCATACTGCATATATTAAAACATAAACACAATTCAATTTTTCAAATAAATAATTGTGTAGTTCCAACGAATTAAGCCACGAACGAGTAGTCTATTACATTTGTTGAATGTTAAGAAAGTGTACTTCACCAAAATGAAGATCGCCATTTCCATGATGTGCTTGTTATTTTTTTATGATCCTGCATTCTGCTTGTTGTGTAATTGTTATTTTTTTATTCCAATATTCCTTGTAGTAACAGTCAAGCTTATATACGTAAATTGTTAACTCTTTGACATTGGAGCTTCCGTATTGGTGATATTTTTCATTAATATTTTGATGGAATTTCGTTTCGCTTTATAAGATTGTAATATTGTAGAGCAAAATGAATTTATTGAAATAGATGTGTGGTCGAGAATGGACCATATTTGGAATAGACACCATTACAGGAAATACGCAAGTAGCACCAGTAAATGATTGATAAGCCAAGAAGAAGCAGATTATCGTCTATCGTCTAAAGTTATTTTAAAGACTAAAGTGATTTTAAGTTATCGACTAATTTATAACTAAAAGGGTGATAATATCATCGACAAACTGGAATAAAGTAACGAGTTGGTAATATCTGTTCGGGCAAACAGCCACCACCAAATTGAAAGAGCAGGAGAGGATTTCTTGAAAGTCATTACATTATGAATTTTGATAATCTTCAGTTAGCCAGCCAGTTAAACTTTAATATTTAATTGATCTATTATTGACATCATATCCGTCCAACGTTCTTCGCGCTATATTCCGCACGAAAGACAATAGACAGAATAAAAATAGCGTCAGGATACTTCTTACTTTCCCGTCGAATTTTTGCATGGCAGTGTAATTCAACGCCCTGTTTTTCCCTTGGTACCAGAGCGATGAAAAGAAAATAGTAATAAATAATAATTCATTCCCCCGAGTTGGAATCGAATTCACAGCCGTCGCGGTAGAGTCACACGTTTGTGCCCCTGCGCCATGACGTTCTCAATTAGTTTGTATCTATATTTGATTATACACTTTTCATATAAAAGTAAACAAACTAGAAAACGGTTACTTTAAAGGTCTAATTCGTATTCTGATAACATTTTAAATAATACTATTGACTGATATCTACAAAACCTAAGAAACCCTTTCAGACTTAATAAAAATCGAATATTATAAATGTCTTAAATTATTTCCTTTTTTTTAAATAATTAACACGTAAAAACACCATAAAGACACTTTACTTTCAAAATATTTTACTTTCAAATGCATTTTAACTAATAAATTATAGAGCACAGATTCTGCGAACTTTTACATTAAAATCTGACGTTTTGTCATCGGTCGGGTTATATCCGCGGCAGGGTGCGTAGTACTAGGTGACGGTATTATAAACGCTCGCAGCGCTCATGGTGGCCAAAAGAAGAAACAATGTAGGCTTTGTCACTTATTAATGTCAAAGCAATCTGTTCGACTTATCATTTTACTAAGTTATTAAAAATGAGTCACAGCAGTTGCAGTTGTTCTACAATGCAACAAATACATTTACATGTAATAGATATATTTATAGCGAAGTATGTGATGCAGAAATACAAACAGAAATAGACAACTCAACTATATATATAAAAAATTACAATAAAATGAAGAACAAAATATGTAATACTCCTAAAAAAACATACACAGAAGTGGCGACTTCAACAAAAAAAAATATATTTTACTGGGTTTTCATCGATCTGTAATGATGAGCAACTTATAAATCTAGCAGGTGTAACATTCAACAATTTCCAATTATTATTAAAAACATTAGCAACCAATCACAAATACAGTATTAATAGTTTATTTTTTATTTTAATTACTTTTTTTTTCTTAAATCACATTTCGTTTCGTTCACGTTTTGATATTATAATAATCATTTATTTATAAAATAAATTATTATATTATAATAATATCAAAACTAGGTAACTACTATACTAACTACCATTAAATTTGCTTTGTTTCCTTGTTTTTCAGTAAAACTACAACTAAAAAAGTAGTAAACAAATTCTGATATAACCAAAATAAAACAATATTTTGAATAGAAATTACTTACCTCTCTCAATTTGAATAACCAGAAATGATTTATCGACACTTTTTCCACCCAAATCACAGTAATTAAGTAATATTAATGAATTTGAAAGTATTTTACGAATATTTTCAAACAATCCCGCCATCATATGTCAAAGCGTCAAAGCCCACAAATTTGGGTACGCTGGGTGGCGCTGTAGTCGTGCACGGTGCCAATAGATCGACTTCTTTATTGATACAAGAGAAATGTTTCCAGATTTTTTATTTTCGTTTAATTTTTATTATTCCGTTGTCATTTTAAAGTCTCTTGTTTCATTGAATGCTTATTGATTGTTTTATTTTGCTATATTGATGTTTTAGTGCTTAAAACATAAGTGTATCTAAATAATGATTGCACTTTTTTCCGCCAACGTAAAATCCATCGAATTATGTTAAGAAGGATGAGGTCAGTCGTGGCGCAGCGGCACAAAGTGTAACTGTAAAATCGACTGGTAGTGGGTTCGATCCCCACTCGAGGAAATAAAGTATTTATTTATATTTATATTTTCATTTCTTCGCTCTAGTGTCGAGATCAAATCGCGGCGTTGAGTTCCGCCACTCAACACGCAATGCCTTCAGATCTCAGCGGAAAGTGGGAAACGGAGTGTCTTAACACTAGGTTCCCTCTGCCTACCTACTCTGCCTACGCCTAGCGTAAAGCAGATTTATTTTTTTGATTTCGTATGTTAATAATAGCCACCTTGCCCGTTACACGTAAAATAAACAAGGACGAAGTATTTGAATCCTTTTAAATGTCAAATTCTTTAATAAAGATTTCAGAAGGTTTATTATTTTTTATTTACCTATATTTCTCAAGCCCATGGAAATAGACTATAGTAATAGCTTATAATATTTTATTATATCTTTGTACATGAACGTATTAATCAATTAACATAAAACAATTCTCCTTATAAATCTTATTATTAATCATTTGGTTGTTGCGGACTAATTTGCAAAAAATATTTTAGCTATTCAAAGAAATATTTATGAAACTTGTACAGCCGAATGTTATGTGAAAAAAAATAACGTAAGTTTTATTCGAAAAAAAAAATTTTAACTTTTTTGACAAAAAACTGAAAAGCAAAAAGTGGATCTTAATATTCACAATATGTCAAGGTTAAGTTCCTTTAAAATTAATAAGAAACATTAAAATGTAATTTAAAACTTATACTTACTGAAGATAATTTTAAAATAATGTATTGTGTTAAGTATAAGTTCTTAAAGAAATTTAATATATTACACTAAAGATAATACTAATATATTACACCAAAGATTTACTAACTGCTATAGGACACTTGGCAAAGTTAATAAGGAAAGCTTTTTACTAGATATTATTAACACCACATTTCTTTTCATAAATTCCGGATTAGTTATAAAAGTAACTACATGCATACCTTAAATATATTATATAACTTTTTTATTATTTCCATTATATGAATGAAAAGCAGCAAATAGACTATATATATANTATATATATATATATATATTAATTTTTATTAAAAAATTAAATAAGATAGAATATAGAAATCGTGGCGCAGGGGCACAAGCGTGTGACTGTAAATGAGACAGGTTGTAGGTCCGATTCCCACTCAAGGAAATGGTATATTTAATATATTATTATCTTTGTTCTGATTAATATATAAAATTATATAATACACATTTATTTAAAAAAAAAGTGTGCATATTTAAAATTACACTAACCTGTTTAGTTCTGGTGGTGATGATGGTGGTGGTGGTGGTGGTTGTTGTGGTGGTGGTTGTGGTTGTTGTCCGGGTTGTGGTTGTGGAGATTGTGGTTGGCCATCTCCCGCATCCTCCTCATAAAAAGGACACGTGCCCGCCTGCATTGTTGCCGAATAATTACCCATAGTATGATTATTGATAAAATGGCCACAATCTCGTATAACAATATTATTTTTTCATATTCTCGTTTCATTTCCGGTGAGACACTACCGGGATTTACGTCTGGCATTTTAACTTTTTAATTTTACACTTTGTCTTTTAATTTTACACTTTTTCACTATGATTGAAATATTTCACAAAGTCTTTCGCCGTACCTGAAAAGGAATATTCGACTATATTAGCTTACTGTTTTCAACAATACGAATAAATCGAATAATATTTCTATAGACATCATAAATTCCTAGTTCCTATTCCATACTAT
Source organism: Heliconius hermathena (assembly GCA_013403705.1). Taxonomy (NCBI): domain Eukaryota; kingdom Metazoa; phylum Arthropoda; class Insecta; order Lepidoptera; family Nymphalidae; genus Heliconius; species Heliconius hermathena. The sequence goes on along the minus strand of JAAIXJ010000692.1, from coordinate 77,197 downwards.
ATAAAGACAATAGCAAATTTTATGTTGTTGCGATATCTATCTTTTATCTTATATATTTATATTGTATTTTTTTATGGAAAAGACAAGACAAACGAGCATTCGGGTCACCTGATGCTCAGTGATTACCGCCGCCCACGACCCCGTGCAACACCAGAGGAGCTACAGGTGCGTTGCCGGCCTTAAGATGGGTTGGGCGCCGGAGCCCGGCATTATCTGATGCGAAACGCAGTGGCATAAAGCCACTACTTAACGCCAGTTTTAAATGCCGGGGGTAGTAATGATCAGGTCGAGTCTGCCCATGCGTGTTGCCATTGCTGGCGACGTGACCCCTACACCACCAGTACCAGGATGATCCTATTCTAGGCCGGGATCACACGGCCAAAGATACAAAATATAAGATAGAATATAGAAATCGTGGCGCAGGGGCACAAGCGTGCGACTGTAAATGCGACAGAATGTAGGTCCAATTCTCACTCAAGGAAATGTTATATTTAATATATTATTTTCTTTGCTCTGAACGAAGCAAAGTGCGTGCGAGCGCGTCGTTGAGTTCCGCCAATCAACAGGCAATGCCCCCAGAATTCGGCGGAAAATGGGGAAAGGAAGTACCTTAATGGAATGAATGAATGGAATGAAATGGAGTGCCTAAACATTAGGTTTTCAGGTTCCCTCTTCCTACCCTGCTATGTATATATAATAATATATATAATATAAACTATAACAGTAAAAGAAATCTTGTGTGCATTGAATGTATTTACAATAAAATGATATGAGAATATGTAAAACTGAAAATAAAAACATGAATAGAACACAAATCGTCTGCTTGTACACGTACATCCTCTATTATACTGGTTGAGTTTTAATGATTTATTTTGTTATATAACTATAAAACATAGGAACAATCTAGGCTGCTATTGAATTTGGAGACGTTTTCTTATTGATGACGTTGATTTTGAAGACTAGCCTACATGCTGTAAAACCATGATAATCCTGCTAATGTATAAAATAAATAATTAAATAATACTTTAACAAATGTAGTTCATCGTGTCAAATATTTTCCATTAACATACATTATTTTATCTATTAACAGAGCAAAGACCAAACTCATGTGTGTTGATAGGACAGGCCTGCTGTCGTTGACTGGATTAATGCCGAATCTGGAAATAGTAAAAAATTTCGTATATCTTGGTTCTGTCATAAGCGATCAGGGAGGGAGCGTGCAAGAAATTCGACGACGAATCCAGATGGCCAAAGGTGCAATGACTCAACTCATGATGGCAGATATGGCAGAGTAGAACCGTCTCCAATGTCACCAAAGTGAGACTCGTACGAACCCTTGTCTTCGCGGTTTTCTTGAATGCGTCAGAATCCTGGACGATCCGTGCCGTGGATAAGAGGAAAATCGATGCTTTTGAGATGTGGTGCTGGAGAAGAATGCTGCGAATACCATGGACAGCAAAAAGGACTAATAAATCTATCCTCAGCCAGCTGAAAATCCAAGTCAGACTATCCACTACCTGTTACCAACGAATACTTTCATACTTTGGCCATATAGCTCGAAGACAGTCTGATAATCTCGAAAAACTAATTGTTGTGGGCAAAGTAGATGGTAGAAGACCAAGAGGCCGATCACCATGCTGATGGTCCGACGCCGTCAAAGAAATTACTGGACTCTCCGTGATTGGCGCATTAAGGCAAGCTGAGGACAGGAAGGCATGGAAGCATCTTGTTTGCTCTTCCACCAAGACCTACCAGAACGGGCACGACCTTCAGTAATGAAGAACACGACAAAGAAGAAGAAGACAAAGAAGAATTTTAAGATCTGAAACATCTGATGAAGCACCCTAATAATTCAGTTAAACTATAAGAAACAATGAAATGCGGCCACACTTATAGTTTTTAGTGTAATAGACAATATCTAATGGTATAGTAATTGATAGTTAAAAACTCCCGACACGAAATATAAATAGAGCTAGCTATTTGCGTTTTGTGTCGGGGGTTTTTAAAAAAGTAAACAAGTAGAAACTTACTGATAATCTTTAAACGATTGAACTATTTTCTCAAATATATTTTTAATTTGCCACTGAAGAATTTTAAAGTTACTGTTAAAACAACACTCTCGAAGATAATTTGAAGTCTAGAAATGTGTTTAATTAAAATCATTTGAATTTTATGGAAGATAGCTACCATTGTTTAATTGTTAAGCAATAAACACCTACGAGATATTAAAAGGAGGAGCACTGTTGAGTTTCTGGTCGGCTCCTCTCAACATCTACTTGTAGATTTTTGATCATTCAACGATTCAAAAGTGCTTGCAAAAGTATATTTGAATTAAGAATATTTCAAATTTGAATATACATACATAAATATAAAAGCATAATCTACTATTCTAAATAAAAAACTGACATATAAACTGAATATGATTTTGAATGCTGTGGATTTTATAAAAAAACTCCTTTACCGTGAAAATTATATTTGCTGTAGAGATTACAACTAAGCTACCTAAGATGTAAATAAGAAATCTAAGGAAATAGATTAGATCTTGTAAATTTGAATATAATGGTCTAAGCTAATGGTTTGAAAGAGACGAAGAAAGGACGGAATGCAAGATCAGTGTAAATGGTAAGGTATTAGAACAAGTGAATGAAGTGGTATACTAGGGAAGTATGTTCAGTAGAGATGGAAGATGCTGCCGGTAACAAGGTGAAAGGAGCCTTAGCTGCATTGATGAGACGGCGAAACGTCAGCACAGCTGCGCGTTTGGCAGTACACAATGCAGTTTTGGTACCGACTCTGTTATACGGCAGCGAAACGTGGGTATTACAGAAGAAGAATGAAAGAAAGATGAATACTGTGAAGATGCGATCTCTTTGTAGAATATGCGGAGTCAGCTTAGCTGATCGAATCCGCAATGAAGAGGTACATAGAATGGCAGGTACTAGCGAGGATGTCACGGTGAGAATGAAAAACATGATCCAATTTACGAAGACTGTACTGGATTTTAAGCACTGTACTTTAAAGGTGACCAAATTTTTGATTAGCTTAGAATGAGCGATAATCTAAGTTAAAAAAGGTTAGGGTAGATCCTTAATTAATTCTAAAGTATTATAGGGAGGAGTATTATAAAACACATTTTTATTTGTACTAAGAGTCTCATAGGTTGCGTTCCTTGGCAAATGTACACAGTCGAAATTTATCTTTAGTCATGAAGGAGCTTTTCACCAAAACAAGGAGAAGATGATGATGACAATGTTGATGAAGATATAGCTGACATGAATATTTTGGACAATATCATTTTATTAAGATAGGGCTTAAACTCACCCTATTATTGCATCTAGCCAAAACGTCGATAGTTTATTATTCTAGACCTCCTTTGCTGAGGACGAGGCGCTGATGAATGAAGACTAGGTATACTATAGAACAGCATGATAATAACAAATATTAGAAAGAATTGGTACAAGTAAATCACTCTTTCGTAGTCACTTGGACTTTTCTCTATCTGTTCAGAAGACATTTTAAATATAAATTAAGTATAATACATGAAATTATTTGTTCACTGTAACACTTGACTGAAAATTTCACGATAGCTCGTTTCACTTCCTGCAAAAAAAGAAATAATAAAACCGTAAACTTTTTTATATGTAGTTATACATATGTTTTGTATATAAGTAAAGTAAACTAACTTAAATAAAAAAAAAATATGCAGATATATAACTTCGTATAAAAAATATTGCTTATATGAATTGAAATTAATATAAGTGCCTTTAGGTAGACGTTATTTATAATGCCTTACACTACATTATTTTTAAAACTTTTAATGGCTTTTGGTTACTCTTAGATATGTCTAAGGTGTAATTTGGGATATATATTAGACTTGCATTCAATGGAATATGAATTACTTAAGTTTAGTAATAAGTTAGAAAAGGCATTGAGTAAAAAAAAATGTAAAATAATATAAGAATGACAATCAATATATTTAATAAATTGTATACAATACAATTTAATAAATTGTAAAAATGAAAATCTATGCAAATTGATTTTTAATTTAGCTGAGTTACTATCCGGTTTACATAAATAACTTTATAATTTGCTAATTTTGTTTACAATTAGTGTAAATTTCAAATTGAAAACAATTATTTGACGCACAGAGAGATAAAGAAGAAAGTCTATAAGCTGCAAAAGCACCAAACGGAAGTACTGATAAAGGTGAAGCATGAAAAATCAGAGACAAAAAGAGATGAAAGGTTAGCGAACAACTTCATGGAAACAACAACAGCTGTTGTGGAAGGCCCAAGGGAGGCCCGAGGTTGCTCGCTAACCTGTAGAATGAAAGGGGTGCTTTCGAAAGACGGCGACATTTTAACAGAACAACCACACATATAGCAACGATGGGATGGAAGTCTACAAGGAGATATATGAATGTGATGACGCCTCTATCTCAAGTAACAGCGACACGATGAGTCCTAATATAGCTGATGGTGAAATCTGTATAAAAGAAGTTGAGAGTGCAGGACGAAGTCTGAAATATGGTAAAGCACCGGGAGCAGATGCAGTCATTACCGAGATGATTAAACATGGTGGGTCACGCGTTTTGGACTTTTTGGTTTTGTGCAATTTATGCTGGAGATCATTGAAGGTCCCAGACGATTGGCGAGGTGCAGTCATCGTGTTTTTCTATAAAGGCAAAGATTCACAGATAGACTGTGTAAGCCATAGGAATATACAAGAATGCAAGACAAATCCGAAAGGCTGTTGTAGAAGGCCCAAGGCGGCTTTAGACCTGAAATTGGCTGTATAGATCAATTCTTTTCCCTCCTCACTGAAAAAAATCATGGCCAAACCAAAAAGTTTTTGTGGACTTGATAAAGGCGTTTGACAGAGTTGTGAGAACAAAATTATGGGAGATATTATACTCCGGTACAATGTGAGCGGACTCTTACTGCAGACTGTTAAGTGTCTTTATAGAGATCACTCAGCCTGCGTGAGAGTAGGAGCTGGCATGTCACCTTGGTTTGACATCAAATCGGGTGTTAAACATGGATGCTCCATGTCAGCTTGGTTGTTCAATTTGTATTTGGATAGTTGTCTTCAAGGAGTAAAACAAAGTAACATGGGAGAGAATGTGGTTGACTTGAGTGTAAATTACGATTTGCAGACATTAGTCACTACTATGAAAGAAGTATGTGAAAATCTAAGCCTGAACACAGCAGGGTAGGCAGAGAAAACCTAGTGTTAAGACACTCCATTACACACTTTCCGCCGAAATCTGACGGCATTGCGTATAAATTTAAATAAATATAATATTTCATTTCCTCGAGAAAGGATCGAACCCACAACTAGTCGATTTTGCAGACACATTTAGTGCCTCTGCCTGCGAGTGGCCTCAATGAAATGAACGATTTTTTTATTTTAATTTTAAAGAACGCAAAGGAATGCAAGATCTGTGTAAATGGTAAGATTAATATCTTACCATTCTAATGAACATGTGAATGAAGTGGTATATTTGGGAAGTATGTCCAGTAGAGATGGAAGATGAGAAAGATGAGAGATGCATTGATGATATGGTGAAACGTCAGCACAGCTGCACGTTTGGCCGTATACAATGCAGTGTTGGTACCAACTCTGTTATACGATGGCGAAATATTGGTTTCTCAGCTGCAAACTGAGCTGGTTTGTGATGAATGGCAAAAAAGATTTATGATGGAAAAGTGAGCGGTAAGAAAGGTAGCGGGAGACCTTGAATCTTGACCTTCAAAAACACAGTATCAAAAATACTGGAGGAAGGTTACGTAAAAAGCATTAGGACTCCTCGGAGGGTACATATGAAAAGGTTAATGACAGAGGATAAGGCGAAAAAGGTACGTAGAGACTGAAGCGTTTGGCGCTCCATTTTCTCTGACTACCCTACTACGGATAGAGCGTGAAGCTAATATAGAATATAATATTTGAAATATCATTTTTGAAGTAGGGAAAAACAAGTATAGATGCACTTTTGAAAATATCCTCTTAGTTTCAAAAATATAATTTTTATATTAATATTTTTTTGAATTTAGCTAGTTTAATCTTTTATAGATAGAATAGATAAAATTATTAATTAGCTTGACCTAAATTCTTAATTACAGTTTACACAGAATTTGGCTTTTCGCAGAACCCTTTTTTAGGGATAGATATCTTTCTATATGCATAGTTGCCGAAATACAAGAAGGATAAGTGTGTGTGTGTGTGTGTGTGTGTGTGTGTATGTGTGTGATAGATGACCTTTATGTTGTGTAAACGAAAAATCCAACCATATTTGACCTCATACGTTATTCCGATTTTGATCAGCTAAGCTGACTCCGCATATCCTACAATCGAAGAAATCGCATCTCCACGGCATTCATCATTCTTTCATTCTTCTTCTGTAATGCTCACGTTTCGCTGCCGTATAACAGTGTCGGTACCAACATAGCATTGTGTACGGCCAAACACGCAGCTGTGCTGACGTTTCGCCGTCTCATCAATGCAGCTAAGGTTCCGTTAACCTTGTTACCAGCAGCAATACGCCTTTCCACATCCATCTCGTATCTTCCATCTTTACTGAACATACTTCTACTTTCATATTTGGGAAGTATCTAAATAATATTCATACTTTTTTAAAAAATAAGCTAAACTATACATTGATTTTAACTTCGGCATTTTTAAGAAATTTTTGAATAATAATTATTATTGTTATTAAATTAAACACTATAAACACACTTTTATTTAGTGTGTAAGGTTGTAAATAATTAAAACATATAATTATACATACATAAGTATATTAATAATATAATAGATGTAAATCGTAGAAAGTTATTTAAGCGCTAAGCTCACCATGTCTTTAAATTGTCTGAAAGTGAAAGGAATAGTGATTTCAGACTACCTATATTTGACGGCGTTGAGTTCCGCCACTCAAGACTCAATGCTTCCCGAATTCAGCGGAAAATAGAAAGCGGAATGTCTTAACACTGTCTACCCTGCTACATGCGGGATACAGCGTGTAAATGTAAAGAATCACATACCTGAGTTTAGTACGCGTTTTGTCTTTGACGTCGTCGCTGGCGTCTCATCTCAACAGGACGTTGTATTAGTTTAAAATAGTAGACCAAATACCAAATAACTCCGACAGCAAAAATAATGACGCACACATAGGCGGTTATGAACAGTTCATCGTCAGTTACGTTGTAAAAATATTCCTCACTTAATGGTGGCATTGTGAAATATTATACATATATATATATATATATATATATATATATATATATATATATATATATTATTATTAAAATTATGTATTCCCGATTTAAGAAAGGCTGCCGTTTCACTTTTCCACTTTAGAAAATGTTCGGCAAAAATATCACTCTTTCATTGGATGTTCGAAGCCATTATTTCAGCTCCTGTGAAAGAAATAAAGTCAAGTAAATAAACATATTATAGTATAACTTAAACTTGAAGTAACTTACAACTTAACGGAAAGAACCAAATTTAGTAATACGAGTAATTTAGTCGTAAATTTATTATTTACACACAAAGTGTGACTGTAAAATCGACTGGTTGTGGGTTCGATCCCCACCCGAGGAAATGGAATATTTATTTACATTTATATTTTCATTTCTTCGCTCTGGTGTCGAGGCAAAGCGCGGCGTTGAGTTTCGCCACTCAACACGCACTGCCAACAAAAAAACTCGGCGAAAATTGGGGAACGGAGTGTCTTAATACTAGGTTCCCTAGGTTTATATATATATATATATATATATATATATATATATATATATATATATATATACATTTCTTTGATAAGTATTTAATGAGTTATTTAAAATAAAAAACATCACATGTGTACTGACGTCTAATTAAAACGTTTATGATTTCATTTCAAATTAATAATTTAAATAACTTGTGTGTTACATTATGAAATTATCTATTTTCAAATTATGGTATGGAACTATAAGCGAAAGCTCTCTTATACCTAAGTATAACAAAAAAATACATTTAATGTCAAAACCGCATACGATTTTGTTGAAGATTACGGAAGACCGTACGCTGTGATATAAAGAAAGCGTTACGAGACCGTCTCTACTATTTACCCACAAGGCACACCGATCCCCTGGCCGGCTCATTCACCGACCCACTCATTTGCAAGCGGAGTAAAATGTCACTTCGAAACAAGCTGACATTGTACAAAACTTGCATCCGTCCCATCATGACCTATGCTTGTGTCGTGTTCGCACACACCAAGATAGATCTCCTTCAGAGGGTCCAAAATAAATTCCTCTGAATGGCATCTGGATGCCTATGGTACGTACGCAACGTGGACCTACACATAGTTTTCGAATTAGAAACGCTTATGGAATTCTGCAAACGCCCGCCAAGCGCTACTACGAGCGTGTAGACTCCCACTCCAACCCACTCATTGTCGAAACATGTAAGTACGCTCCTCACCCACACCCGCTTCTTCGACGCCCTCGCAGTGTTCTTCTGGATCCTGACGATCCAATTAGTGTCAAAAACGAACAGTACATAGGCAGAATACACAACTCCGTCTCACGACAAACTCTTCGCCGCCGTAAGAGGCGGCGAGGCCAGTCCTACCTCGCGTCTCGACAGACCCTACGGTCGAAATCCCTTCAGATCCAGGGGCGAGCTACTCTCGATAATAATATTATTTTCAGGAAAGAAATGGCTTAAATAGTTAAATGACAAAAAAAATGTTGTGTTATATTCTAATTTTGAATGAGCAAGAAAACAAAAAGTAATTACAGAATGTTTCAAAATATTTTATTTAAATGTTAACCATATCTGGAGACCTTGGACCTAACCCTGGAAATTTTATATAATATATTTAAACATTTTTAAAGTGTTATTCCACACTTATGAAAGGAAAATACTTATTTAGAAAACGTATAAAAATTTGAACATAGCGGGACTCGAACCCGCGCCTCCTGGAAAACCGACCAGGTCGGTAATTTTATGTAAGTTAAGAAATTAAATGAACATAAGAATATTATTATTAAAAAGATGTACTCTAATAAGAACATCAACGAGAACAAAGCTCGTTTGTTAAATTTCAACAACGGATATTGGAATGGTAAAAATATAAATAAAAACAGTATCTTTATAAATATTTACCAACATTTTTTCAAATATAAGAAGCTTTTTTACCTGATAAGTATAGGTGTTCCGCTAATTAAAAAAAATTAAAGCGTGTACTTTCCTTTTGGACACATTACCACCAAGTCAGAATCTTATAATGGAACAAAAATCGAAAGAGACGCTCGAATTTTATCCTCACGTACTATGCTAAATGTAATTTCTTGTAATGATCATATATTTTCTCCTTATAGTCGTCATCATATCCCTTTACAACCGAAGAAAATAATTTAGTCAGACTTCATTAAAATTTACATGACCTCTTCATGGGTGCTTAAGTATCATGTTAAAAATAAATAAAAACATCCTGAATTCTCTGGTTTCCTGAAAACCTACCCTCACGAACGTGGGGCTTAGGAAATAGCTCGAACTATGAGTTTTGTCTAGTTTGTATATGGTTTGATATTAAATGAAAACTAAATTAATTAAACAATCTTTATTATCATCAGTCAGTCAGTTAAAAAAATTGAAACAATTCTTGTCACGAGATAGACACAGGTAGAGATCGTATTTCTCGCATTTTAGTTCAGACCGACCGCCACAATCCATACGATAGGTCCTCGGCAGGCAGTAATCATAAGTTTTGTCTATATAGACAGTTTCAGCCCACACTCTCTCACGTGTTCCTCTTTTTTCCCTAGCCTGTACTCTTCCACAAGCCTGTCCTCTTCCACTAGCCTGTCCTCTCCCTCTAGCATACCCTCTTCTCTTAACCCACCCTCTACCTTTTGCTCTTGACGTTTCCCTGCGTATACGTGTAGTGGATCCCCTCCTTCTGGATGTTGTTGGGATAGGTGGTCCACATCGTCCACTCCAGAGGATAAATCGCCAGAATCAGATCCACTCTATTCTAGATGATCTAAGACCCTCGCAACAATATCTTCATCATTATCAGCAAATTCCTAGATTTTCGAGTTATTCCCATCTGCTTGAGTTGAGAGTTTGAGCGCCAAAAACGCAGCCATCCTTCACAGTGGTAACGGGCGATTGACAGGTTCAAACATATTCGCAAGACGCCCGCGCGTATTTTTTCCAAGAAAAGGATAAGTCTCACAATCGATCGAGGCCGGTTGCGTCTCGAAAAGTCGAATTGTGTACGCACCAGAATTTTTGAAAATCAAGTCTCACTATCGTATGAAGTCGTTTGTAAAGGGTTATGACATTACTGAGCTGATGATGATAAGAGATATATAACTTCTAACAATTATTTATTATTATAGTTAGGAGACATTTTTTTTAAATTTAATTATAGGGAGATATACGAATAATTTAATAAGTTATTCGTATAAGCTGATGATATATTTTCTTAATAATATTATGGCAAGATTAAGACTTGTAGCATAGATAGATCTTACAATTTACATCGAAAACTTTAATGAAAAATTTACAGAGGCCAGTCGTGGCGCTTATTCACAAAGTGTGGGTAGGCAAAAATCGACTGGTTGTGGGTTCGATTCCCACACGAGGAAGTTAAATATTTATTTACATTTATATTTTCATTTCTTCGCTCTGGTGTCGAATCAAACCGATCTAGTAGTAAAAAGTGCAAAATTACGAATTTGATGCGTAAATATTTTTCCCTAAATTATTTACTCATCAAATTCGTAATTTTACACTTCTTACTACTAGTAAAGAAAGTGTCGCTTAAGCTATCAGCCGATTCAAGTGGCTGATATGGTAGTTATCTTAAAGTTAAAAAAATGGCGGGAATGAAAATAGTTTTGGTTTTGGAGCATTATTGCGTATATTGCATAGATTGCTGTTAAATGTAGGAGGAATCCTATTCAAATACCTACCTAATTTAAATAGAAAAGACGGTAGGAAACTTTCTGGAACTTACTCTATAATCTACTCTAAAAACTTTAAACTCTCAAATCCTCCACACAAGAGGACCAAGATACAGTCAACTTGTTATGAAACAATCCAGGACAGTATGCGAGGTAATTAAGAAATCGTTGGCGGTAGTTTGATATAATAATAATGTCTGCACTATTATTAATTTATGGCTCTGGTTCTTGTAAGAAATATGGATATTATTTAATGTAATAAATTGACTACTCATTTCCAAAAACATTAATAAAAATGCTTTATCTTACGGTTTCTAGCAGTGGCTGTTACCATTGTTTATTAACCATTTTTTTAAGTATATTTAAACAATACACGACTCACCAGCACTATAGAAATACGAATTTCTAATTTTACATAATCACTATTCCTTAACATATAGGTACAGACTTAACTCGGTTTTTGAATCGACGATTAAACCTATACTGATATAAAAGCTAAGCTTTGCATTTGTATAAGTCATTATAAAAGTCGAACCAGAAAAAATACTTTTAGAATTATATTAATTATATTAAAAAATACTTTTAGTATTACATATATACAGAATGGAAGTGTCAGCGCTCTTTTTACGGGAACACCATATAGGGTAAAATATTTTAAACCCATACCTAAAGAAATTAATCAAGTTACCTCAACAGTTTAGACGTAGGATTTTTTTTTCATTTCACGACGTTTATCCACTGTCTGTATTTCGTGTGAGGCAGTTACGCATAGATACTAATAACGTAAACACATACTACTACAAAAATACTACTAAATTTTAATCAACTTTGAAATTTGCCGCCAATACTTACGACTCGATTTCGGAATGAGGCGTATGCGGCGGTTTCCCTTTGACAGTTATATGTGTGCGTGCGTCGTTCTTGATAAATGGCGTTTTATATTACAACAATAATTTTATTATTTAATTTATTTGAAAAAATCTCTTTTTCATTTTTGGGAAAAAAAATAATTGAATTAGGCTTTTATAGAGTAGTTGAAACTGTGGTGTCATTTACACACGTCCATACAGTATATATTACAAAATTATATTTTTATAACTTAGTAATGTATTTTTTAACGTAGTAATATGTATGTTGCATATGAAATAATGTAAAATTTACATTAAAAAAACAATATAATATGCATATGTAGGTACTTAAATTAAGATGTGCAATGGCGGCCTTATCCATACACAACAGTGGCGGCCATACACAATAAACAAATATAAATACATACATGCATACATACATACATACATACAAAAATGATACAGAAATGCACCTCCTACACCTCCATGTATAAAACTAATGCTGGTGTTAGGGCACCAATTCGCCATATAATATTAATTTTCATGGCATAGATATTTTTATTGGCATAGAGATTTTAGGCCGGCATGTTAGTTCTTTATGACAAACATAAAATATTCAAATTACATTCACTTGACTGCAGATACTCTCAAATCTGAACCCAAAAAATTAGCAACCGTAGGGCGGTCAGGTGACTAGTCCTCTTATTCCTTAATTTATCAAAGTTAAAAGCATTAAATGTAAAATTTTATTGTTTATTATATATTTTTTATATGTGTTGTCTACACTGCGTTCCTGGTCGGTATATTATCGTTCATGTGACAACTGATGTTGGGTCTACAACTTGCCTTGCTTGACTTGGGTCTTTTTTTGTTTTGTTGTCCTTTGATTTTCAATAAAAAATATAAGTACATATTATGAGACCTAATTACTAATGTTCTATGTAGTATTTTTTAAGCCTACGTTTAAAAATATCTACTGAAGGAGATCGTCTAGCCTGGCAGCACATTTCTTACTGTTTTGTCAATAAAAGAGTTTCTAAAGAACTTAGCATGACATAAGGAAACTTCTAGGAGATTCTTGTTGCGGGGACGTTAGTGTTGAGAGTTCGACACCTAGTATTTAAATCGATCGATTTGAGGTACGAACGAGTGTCAGGACGGTAAAGAATTGTGTTAAAGATTTTATTTTTTATTTTATTTTATTTTATTAAGTTTACCAACGGCTCATACATTATTACATTTCAAGTAAATCTAACTTAAAAACTAGAAACAATTAATGTACAGCCACTTAAAGGTAAACACTGCATGCAAAATAAAGTGGCTGTGAACAATCGTGAAACGATAATTTATATAAACATAGATTTGCTAATGTATAAAAACGGATCAAAATTATATAAAAATATACTATAAACTAATATAAACAATATTACCAGGAGCATCAATTATAACATAATTTACACACATTGTATTGCTTTCTTAAAAGCTGTTTTAGACATTTTAAAGATGTCAATATCCGAGGATACATTACATTTCATATTATAAAGTGAGGTAAGCCTTGTAATAGGAGAGTTTGATCCCAATTTTGTTCTCCGTCGCGGTTGTGCAAACAAACGGATTGGTTTCCGAGGTATTTTACGGGGTATAGTAAAAGAGAGTTTTGAGAGAAGACGCGGACAATATATGTGATAATTTACCAATTTATATAAGAAAACCAGNCGTCTGACATGGATCTTCTTCAAGCAATGCCCCCAATTCTGTCTTCAAATTTTGTCAGTGCTCCAGAACGCTCTTTGTCTTCAAGGTCAAAATCACTACTTTTGAAGTGCCTAAACCAGTCTCTGCACGTTGTATTCGACAAAGCATTGTCTCAACGAAAATTCTGTGTGCTTCTGCTGCAGATTTTTTCTGAATAAAGCAGTGCAATAAAATTCCCCGCAAAAGCACTTTATTTGGCACAAAAGTAAACATTTTCACAAAGGGAAAATAAATATGTAGTTGACACTGTAGTAAACACTATTCTACTATAATTTGAGGTTACATATAGTACTACTTTGGTGATTCGTTACCGTATGAAATTCCATGCACAGAGTGCCGCAACGCCATCTTTCAAAAACAACAGCAGCAACTTATTCAAGGTCCTAATAAGAGAAATGGTAAGATGAGGATATATATGGAGCCAGAGTATTAAAAAAAATGGAGAACAGAAAGAGACGCAGCACATCTCCTTGCGGAACGCCAGCGCCTAAATGACATTAAGAAATATGTCTCCCGTCTAATTTAATGATCTGAGTGCGGCTGTGAAAATATGGGGAAAACCATTCAACAGCTTTTGGGGAAATGTTAATGGACCTTAAAATGGCTAAAAGGATATCGAAATCAACTGTATTGAACACATTAGAAATATCCAATAATGCAAGTGCAGTAATTTGTTGGTTGTCAATACCATATCTAATATCATCACATACTTTGTTAAGTGTTGTTAATGTGATATAAGATAGAAAGAATAACAACATTTTGAAAACGAGCCCACAACCACAGTGAGTATTGTCAGACTCTCGCTTCGATAACGGAACGTATAATCTTATTATACGTTCCGTTATTACATCCGTTATTATTACATATTTACTTTTCTTTTTTTAGCTTCACGCTGTATTCCGCACAAAGCATGATGAGCAGAGGGAACCTGGGAACCTAATGTTAAGTTACACCGTTCTCCATTTTCCGCCGAATTCTGGAGGTATTGCGTGTAGAGTTGTGGGCCTCAACACCGCACTTTGCCTCGTTACCAGAACAAGGAATTGAAAATATTAAATATTTCATTCCCTCGACTAAGAATCAAACCCGCAAGATATGGCGTCTACAGTCTTATACGCCTGTGCCCTGTGTCTAAAATATTTTTTATGAAATTTAATGGCGGCTATTCTGAATCGAGCAACAAAAAAATCACGTAGCCGGATCAGATCTCAATGTGATCGGTATACTTACATGAAATATATATTTACAGGATTGGTAGATGGATATACAAATTAGAGAAAATCCTATTATTAAATATTTTAATCATTATTTTTGGGTAGCAGAAATTTGTAAAAATCTCCCTACAGAGATGCTAACAACATAAATAAGTTGTAACAAGCGTACAAAGATTTCGCCGAAGCCTGATGAGAACGTATGACTTAGTGGTCAGAGCGCCTGGTCGCTTTCCAGGAGGCGCGGGTTTGAGTCTCGCTACGTTCAAATTTTTATACATTTTCTAAATAAGTAAAAAGCGTATAAAAATTTCGACTTATCTTGATGAGATCGTATGGCTACGCGGGTTCAAATCCCGCTACGTTAATTTTTTTATACATTTTCTAAAAAGCATTTTTATTCCTAAGTGTGAAATAGTACTTTAAAAATGATAAAAAATATATTAAAATTGTTACAGGTGGTGGTAAAGGATGTTATTTCCAACTATTGGCCACCACTTCTGGGGAAATCTGAAATCGAGATTATTAATAAATGTATGTTATTACATATACTTGTAATATGTAGTTCTGAGCGTATTTTATTAATTTTAAGGTAAATTATGTTATTTTTAAAATACGATGTTTTTATATTTTTTTTTTATCAGCTTCACGCTGTATCCCGCACACAGCAGGGTAGGCAGAGGGAACCTAGTGTTAAGACACTCCGTTCCCCACTTTCTGCCGAATTCTGGAGGCATTGCGTGTTGAGGGGCAGAACTTAACGCCGCGCTTAACCTCGACACCAGAGCGAAGAAATGAAAAAAATACGATGTTATGGGTTAAAATAACATTTATTTGGTATCAATCTAAAGAAAATAATATGAAGATATTTTAAAAATAAAAGGAACAAATTTTTTTGGCCATTCATTTGAAAATTATATCCTGTGAAAAAAATTCTTACGATTTATACTTTGTGACTCAATAACAAAAAGTACAATTTTCAGTCAAGTTCACGTTTCATAATAAAATAGGATAAAAATAGAAATATCAGAAAATATAAAAATACCAATAGTCAGTGGTTAAAAAAAATACAAAGGCAAACACTAAGCTGTTATAGAGGATAATGCTTTAGCTTTCACTAAAAGCAAAGCTTTTAATTTTTACAATGAATTTACGCTGAGCTAAATAAAGCTTTAGAGTTCACCTGCTCGGAGTTTAACCATATTATTACATTTATTAATAAAATTAAATAAAAATGCACATGCACGCTGTCGTATAAATGTATTACTTTTATTTTATTTTTTTCAGCAGGGTAGGCAGAGGGAACCTAGTGTTAAGAAGTGTCTTAACTTTCCAGAAATTGGCAGCAAGTGGGGAACGGAGTGCCGTTCCCCACTTGCTGCCAATTTCTGGAGGCATTGGGTGTTGGGTGGCGGATCTCAACACCGCGCTTTCTCCTCTACACCAGAGCGAAGAAATGAAAATATAAATGTAAATAAATATTTCATCTCCTCAAGTGGGGATCGAACCCACACCAGTCGATTTACAGGCACACTTTGTGCCGCTGCGCCACGACTGGCCTCATTATCATTACTTTTGATAATAATAACTTTTTTTATATTTATAGATAACATTTTCATTAATTCTAAGTAGTAAAGGAATTTTAATTCATTAGACAGTATTATTAATTAAATGTATGCTACATTTACCTAGATTGAATGTCAAATTACGCCAGAACATAAGATATTAATATAATTTGTCAGTTTTATGGCTATAACGTTTTCTTATAAGGCTAAACAATGGCCAAACTCAATTACAGTCAAACTACCAGAATTAAAATTTTGTAACCCCTTTGGATAAATTATTATAATTTTTAGCGACCGACTCGCGGCTTTGCCTGGTTGAACTAACCATTAATTAATTACTAATTTACTAATCTAAACTAATGCAATTTTTGTTTTCTAATAATAATATTAATTAAATCAACTCTACGCTGTATCTCGCACACAGCAGGGTAGGCAGATGGGACCTAGAATTAAGACACTCCGTTCCCCACTTTCCGCCGACTACTGGAGACATTGCGTGTTGTGTGACGGAACTCAACACCGCGCTTTGCCTCGACACCCGTGCTAAGAAATGAAAGTATACATTTAAATAAATAAATCATTTCCTCAAGTGTGAATCGAACCTATAACCAGCCTCGTTTACAGTCACACTTTGCGCCACGACTGACCTTTAATTGAATATTTGTGTTTCAAATATTGTTTCTCTTGGTGAAGGTTAGGCATAAATATCTTGAAATATCTGAAGCATTGGGTATTGACGAGCGGAACATGAAACAGTCAGTGAAGTTTCTTTGGTCGCCTGAAAAAAGTGCTTTACAGCCTGGTGGCGACGCTGCTAGCATATACTTTCGGCATTGTGTGACTAAATTAGACGCTACATTTCAATTTTCATACGTTTTGTAATGAAAATATTATTCTCTCCTTCTCTTCTAATTATGTGGTGAAATAACACTATAGTTAAAAAAAATTAAATAGTATCCTCTCTTGCTATTTGCAATAGTTCTAAGCGGAAATTTGTAAAAATCTCGCTACATAAATAAGTTGGGTCAAACGTATAACAATTTCGACGTAGCTTGATGAGAACGTTTGAATCAGGCGCGGGTTCAAGTCCCGCTACTTTCAAAATTTTATACATTTTCTAAAAAAATATAATAGAAAAATACGTCTACGCCTCGAATCTCTGTATTATTATAACTATTTGGAATTTTCTTGTGCCCATTGTGATTAGACTGATTCACTCAGTAGCTACCTAGCTTGCACGTTAACCTTGCCGTCGCGGCATCTAGTTTTATAATGTTATTAAGTATTAGTTTTAATTTAATCAGATTATTAGAATTTTAAACAATCTTACGATAAAGTATAAAATATCTACATAATATATTAATCATGTCCTTCATGTCATTTATTAATCAATCCTTCTCTTATATTGCATATCCCATGACAGCTGTAATAATTCCTGCATAGACCAATTGGTTGTCTAAAAAACACATTTTTACACTACGATAGTCCTTTAGCGTCGTATTTACTCGAGTTTCCATATATGCGTGTTAGCGTTTGAAGGCGTCGTGGCGCTTGGACACAAATTTACAACGTTAACGACTTAAAACTGCGGTTGTGGGTTCGATGTCCATTCGAAGGAATGGAATATTTAATATTAAACGTGAAAAATATGCGTGGCGACGCAATGTTGTAGTTTCCAGTTTCCAGTTTCCACATTCCGCTGAATTCTGGAGGCATTGCATGCTGAGTGGCGGGACTCAACGCCGCGCTCTGCCTCGACACCAGAGTGAAGAAATAAAAATATAAATATAAATAAATATTACATTTCCTCGTGTGGGGATCGAACCCACAACCAGTCGGTTTTACAGTCACACTTCGTGTTTCTGCGCCACGACCGGCTTCTATTTCTTCTTCTTCTTTATTATTATTTTTTTTTTATTATTTATTTTACAACTTATATCCAAGGTACATACTGTTAAACCACACATGTCGATAAAATTAAAAAAAGATGTACATATAATGTCCATAATATCGATAGTTAAATGTAATTTTAAGAATCTCATTTTATTAAAAGCTACTAATATACTTGTACTAAGACTTGCGGCATATAATATTCTTATAATAATACGCTTGTAAGCTGGAGTCCACTGAAACGCGATAGTGTTCTGTACGGGCAGTCCTTTAGGATACATATCAGTATTATTAATAAATGTATAAATAATTTATGAAACTAGGTGCCATTTAAAATAAAAAATTTTTAGCGCCATTTGAAAATTGTTAAGTGAATCTATTTTGAAATTAGTATTCAAAAGTGTTTATTGTTATATACGGTTACATAATAGAACACGCATCACGTTATATATACCTATAATTACAATAACAACATATTATATATATTATATATACGATGGATCACATAAATTAATTAGGTTGTCTTGCGTATGTATGTATATTTATAATTAAAATTTACAATAATTTTGAATGTATGTATGTAATTATAACTAGATATATATTACTGCTAAAAGCTGTAAATATTTTAAAATATGCTTACGTAATATTAACATGAATTTCTCATTAGATAAAATTTTGTAAAGGTATTTTTTTTACAAAAAATCAATACAAAAACTTACGTACTTACGTTGCAGATATCCCTTTTAAATAGTTGAATTTCAGAGTGCAGTATCTTATTTCCCGCATTTATTTTATTATTATATATTTTTTCAACATCTTATTAAAAAAATAAAAAAAACAATTTTAACTTTCAGAAACATCTCGAAGATGTTGCTAGCTATTGCTAGGTTAAAAGACGTAAAAAATATATATTAATACTTCCTAAAATGACAAAGGACAAAGCTACCCTAAAAATCTTTAGAGTTTTAACAATTATCACTTTAGAATTATTAAGTGCACATCAAATAAATATTAAACATTAAAACAAGAACCTAATTCCGTATATTAAATAAATAATTTAGTAGTTTAAGCGGGCGAAGCCGTGAGCGCGAGTACATATTAATCTGTTTATTAGCTTCAAACTGTATCCCTAGCAGAGAAATCAGAGAGAACGAAGCACAACATGCAAGGTACATAAGTTAATAATAAATAACTTAAAAAAACAACATGAAAACAAACACAATCTATTGCTTTGAACGATTGAGGTAATTATTAAGTTTCAGCCTATTTAAAACATAAAGTTCAGCATAGCACTGTGCTCTATCTTACCAGGCTGACAAACAGGACATTTTAAATACAAATACAGCCAAACACTTTTAAAGCACCACGATAGTTTTAATATGAAAATAAAAAAAACCTAGTGCAAATTATAATTCCAGCGGCTGTTTAAATCTACAAAATAAAAAAAAATCAGCATCACGCTGTATCCCGCACACAGCAGGGTAGGCAGTGGGAGCCTCGTCTTAAGACACTCCGTTCCCCACTTTCTGCCGAATTCTGGAGGCATTGCGTGTTGAGTGGCAGAACTTAACGCCGCGCTTAGCCTCGACACCAGAGTGAAGAAAATGGAAATATACATTTAAGTAAATATTTCATCTCCTCGAGTGGAGATTGAACCCACAATCAGTCGGTTTCACAGTCATAATTCGTGCCGCTGCGCCACGACTGGCCTCATCCACAAAATAATTGATTTAAAATTCTGATAAGTTATTCTCGTCTACATGCCAATATTTCGTGCGTATCCGGTATCGTAACCTAATTGAACCTCGATCACCACCTATAATTAATTAATCGAATTACATCGTTTTATCCGTAATTACGTTTATTTTAAAAACTCACTTATGTTTAATAGATAAAAATCTTAATAACGCTTGTTGTTGTATCTTAATAAGGTACTGCTTCTTTTATCTTACGTTTGTTGTTTAGTTAATGAGCTTTTGGTATTTGGTAAAGTGTTTAATGTCCAATTGTACTTTACATTCAGAAAGGTTCCAGATTTATCTATGTTTGTGGCACACTCATAAAGACAATTTATGGAAATTACTTGTAATAACTATCTTGTTTGCCATAAGGATTTCTAAATGTTTTGAAAAAAAGACAGTCAAATGCAAGTCGTTTGGTCGTTCATATATTGTTATATTAGGTCGTTACATATAAAATGGGCGTTTGGTATGGGAGGAACAAAAAGTCGAATATTTTTAATCTATATATATATAAAAGGACATGTACCTGACTGACTGAGGTAAGACGCACGCACAGCCGTAACTGCTGATGGTAGAAACGTGAAATTTGGACAAATGTTTATTTTCATAATCACATCCACTAAGAAGGGATTTTGAAAAATTTGACCGCTAAAGGGATGAAATGTGGGTTGAAAGTTTGTATGGTTTTTTTTTAAATCGGCACCGATTTTTATAAAATGTGAAATTCAGACTCTTAAAAACATTTCATTGAACACGTGTTTCAAGGATTTTTAGAATTCACCCCTAAGGTTGCAAATAAGCGGGTGAAGCTGCGCGCACCCACTAGTATAATATATTTATTTAAACAAAATATTAAGAACCATTGTTATCTGTGCACTTTTGCCATCTCATAGTTAGGTCATTGCTCCCTTTACTAAAAAATCATTCGGAAGAGAACCAATAAAAATTTTAAAAGCGACTTTGACTGCCTCATCGAAGTAAATATTTTTCCCTTGCAATAAATTATCCAAATTTCGAAAAAATGGTAATATGTCGGAGCAAGATCTGAGGAGTAGATGGATGTCTTAGACATTCCAATTAAAGTTCTTTTAATTTGGTAGCCGCCTGTTCTGCAATGTGTGATCTAGGGTTGTCGTGATGCAACAGTAGCGTAGAGCGATTGACCAGCCTCAGTTACTTAGTAACTAACTTTTTATCACGCCGTCTGCCGTAATCATCTGGCCAGGTTTGAGAAATCTATAATGAAGGATACCGGCACTAGCCCACTAAACGCTTACAAATATTTTTTTGGTTCAATTTTCGCTTGGGACTGGATTTGGCTGGCTTACCAAGGTCCAGCCATTGCGATAAGTGCTTCAAATTATTGTAAAGAATCCACTTTTCATCACAGGTAATGTATTCGATTTAAAAACCCTTCATTATTGTGCCACTAAAGTAATGTAACGCAGCATTCGACGCGTGTTTACGAGTCTGCTTCACTCAATTCCCACCCTTCAAACTTTTTGATCTTCTTAATTTGCTTGAAGTGGATTAAAACAGTTGCAGCCGTAGTCTGTAGTTTGCACTGACGTGGTTAGCGATGGATTAGCTTCAACAATACCCTTTAACTCTTCTTGGCTTTCCAGTCGTCCACGAAATTTTTTCTGCAGGTTAAATTTTCAAGAACTAAAACTAGAACGAAAACGTTGGACCAAAAACGCACTGTGTTTTCCTGTGTTTTTTTACTGTCATACACATCATTAACCTTTCGGGCCGTTTCTGTAACACTGGTGCCACGATGGAACTCGTCATCGTAAATAAGGCGATATTTCAAGTTTTCCATTTTATAAACTGAGTGACGCAAACACAAAAAAAAACAAATTAATGACGGTTAACAACACGACGGTAAAACACAAAAACATGTGTAAATAGAAGGTTTTATTGTTAATCCGGTTGAACCCCTAAAAGTTTTTTTTAGTATGTCATATCCAATGTACATAATTGAGCCCTTTTATAACTTTCGTTATACATTTTATATCTCTCATTGAATATGAATTTTTAAATTTTTGGCTGTCTATCTGTTGTTCGCCGCCGTCGGATTATGTTTTTTTTTTGTTATATAGCTAGCTATAAGTCCTCGGCAATATATCGTTGGTCGTCGGATTAACCGTGGTCCCCTCTTCATAGTTGAGGACCTTACATACCTATTAATTTTACTCCTATGTATATTTAGCGATTTTCAGGAACTTAGAAGATATTTGAGAACTTGTGATATCTGTGAAAAATCGTAAATACTTTTTCTACAGACTGTGAAAGTTAATATTAACTACCATCCAGGTACATAAACCAATTCACGATCGATTCTGATATAGTAAAGCCGATAGTATACAAATATTTTGATTTTGTAAAGCTATCCTAGCTAAAATATTTGTATACTACAAACATTGTCCGACTAGTGAGAAATGCGAAAACTAACTCAAATACCTAAACAAATTATTTTAAAGATAATTGTAATTCTCATAACAAGAATAACAATGTTTGCTATTTCATGGTTCAAATACATTATTTAAGATGTTGTCATTGTGGTAACCTTATGAAATTTTTACAAATTATTTATTACTTGTGCTAAAAAATCACCAGTATTTTTTTTTAGCTACAGCCCCTGAAAGTTATTGTTAGTAACTTAAAAAAAATGAAGTAACTTATGTTTAAAACAAAGGTAAATATATATAAGTGCATTGTACAACAAAAACATTCAGTTCCATTAGTTCTAAAATAAAGTCCGCTAGACTCTATATCTATAAATAAATAAATCTCAATAAGACAATTTGTGACAAAAAATAATTGAAAATCAGGAGATATTTCAACGTCTTTTTTTAGAAAAATATTGAAACTTACGAGCGAAAGTTTTACCATCATCAAGGAAATTTATTGAAGATAATATTTGGTTTTTATACCATGTAAATTAGACGTAGACTTTTAGAAAAAATGTAAAATTAAAATAATTCAACGCTCTGTTTACGGCCGCAAGCATAGGCTCCAGCTCCACGGGGGACGCGTGCTTGCCACTTTTCTTGCGTTATCTATGCAATTATAAACCATGTTGACAAAAATCGTTTTATGTTAAACAATTAATTTATCGAGGAAAGCCATAATATTAGTATTTGTATGTACCTGCGATCAGGGTTAGCGGGCTTTTAAAATGTGCCATGCACAACTCTAGATTGATCTAATATATAAAATTTATTTTCAGCTGTCGTCTATTAGCCTGGTTCAATCAAATATTCGTCTAATCTAATCTAGCGATAAACTTCTAGGCCTGTTTATACAAAAACAGGCCTAAAATTTTATTGCAAGATTTTAGAATTTTATCACAAGATTTCATTAACAAAAGATTGTTCAGCGAAGCATAAAAGGTAGATAGATATTAAATAATTAAATATAGATAAAATCTTTGTTTTTAGCGTTATTAAAAGTGTTATTCCATACTTAGGAAATAAAATAAATCTCTACAAAATACTAATTTATTTAATGGCATTATCTTCGGAATAGATTCAAGATTAGTTTTCAAGAATCCAGTCCAGAGAGAAAAGAAGATGAGTCCAGTTAAATATTATTTATTAATTGTTCAAAGAAAAATCTATTCTGTCTCTATATTTAAATCGTGTATTTTAAAAAGCTTTATCAAAGCTAATTAGAAGGGAAAAGTTCTGAGTTCTTCTGAGTTCTGGGAAAGAGAAAGAGTCTGAGCAGTAGTAATTAGAAGGGAAAAGTTGTTAATTTTCTAATAATAACTTATATTCATTTTAATTAAAATCAGTCGACTACCTTAATTGAAAAGTAGCACTAAAAGTACTCGTGGGAAAAGTATACATTAAATCCGCGTCTTATTGTTGGATTTGGTTTTATTAAAATATATTGAAATATATTTAATTCAAATATCGTTTTTTTAAGTAGAAACTTATGTTATTTATAGTCGCAATGCAATTAATAAAATATTCTTTTGTTAATTTAAAATATAATGAAAAATATTTTTTCTAAGCCTAATTAGATAATATTTTATATCGGACCATCGGACTTAAAAAATATACGGAAATACAATTAAGGAAAAGTATTTTCCATATACTTACCATTACATGCTCGTCCGGTAACTTTTAATTTAATATACGTCCGAAATTTAATGATTTATTTTTAGAAAAAAAAAATACTAAAAAAAATTATACAAAACAATTTTTAAACGAGATTGTAATTAACACTTTTTAAAGTTTATCAAAAAAAAGCTAACAATGAATCAAGAAAAATAACACTCCAATTTAACTTTGAAAAATATAGTTGGGCATACTCGAACGCGCGCGCTAACTACGTGACGTGTGCAACATGCACTCCTGCAATGTAGAATGACAGCTAAGCTCTGAATATTCCAGACCCTAGGATGTAATTAGTCATGTCCACGCAACAGGTATCGATGAAATCGATGGAAATGTCGTTTTCACTATGAATTATATCGATATTTTATTTTTACTGACATTATATTTTTTTTTTTGGAAAAAAATAAAGAAAAGTTAAGAAATAATATAAAAGTATATCGTATTATATAAATTAGTCATTATAAAATAAGTCTTACATTTAATTTATCAAGTTATAGATTATCTGCTTTATTTTGATCTTGTTAGATATGATATGTTTTGAGACCAGTCGTAGCGCAGGGGCACAAAGTGTGACTGTGAAACCGATTGGTTTTGGGTTCGATCCCGACTCGTGGAGATGAAATATTTACTTAAATTTATATTTCCATTTCTTCGCTCTGGTGTCGAGGCAAAGCGCAAAGAATCCGGCAGAAATGGGGAACGGAGTGTCTTAACACTAGGTTCCTTCTGCCTACCCTGCTGTGTGCGGGATACAGCGTGAAACTGATTAATATCATTTTCTTAGTCTCATTAGGATTTCGTCACTTTTTGGGATCTCTTTGTTGTCCGTCCGTCTGTCATGACCATTTTTCTCGGGAACGCGTGAAGGTATCAAGATGAAATATATGTCAAATATTTAGGGTTACTGTCCCTTGAAGCAGTGAAAAATGCCGCAAATGCCGATGATGCCGCAAATTTTCTAAACTTGCAAGGAAATCAAAATGTACAGGATACTTCCCGTGGACCTACAGTTGTGAAAATTGGCAAGAAGTGAAAATTTGCAGTACAAAAATAGGAAAGGTTACAAAAATGTATTATATATTATATATTCATTTATTATATTTTATACAAAATTCCAAAATGAGACTTATGCATGTCTGCAAACTTAAGTTTGTAAAGTTCAAATTGATCTTCCCGTTGACATACAATCCAGAAATTGGTACGAGATCCTCCGGTACCGGTTTTATTTTATAAATATTAATATTTGTATTCAATTCTATTATCGATATCATGTAAATCTTCCACACTAGAGCGCGCGCATAGGTTTCCACCTCCCGCCCCCTTTTGCAACAATATTTTCCTCGAAAAACTACTACTAATTAATTCATTATAATAAAAATAAAAAAAAAATTAAATTAGNAACCTCGACACCAGAACGAAGAAATGGAAATATAAATTTAAGTAAGTATTTCATCTCCTCGAGTGGGGATCGAACCCACAACCAGTCGATTTTGCAGTCACACCTCGTGCCGCTGCGCCACGACCGGCCTCAATTCATTATAATAATTGTGTAATATTTATTGTAATACACACAATAAAATATGATATATATGTAATATAGAAATAGAATAGCGCTCTGCCTGCTTCCATTAAATGAGTCCGTCGAGGGGATTATTTTATATACTCTGTACTTAGGTACTCCATAACTACTGACGCTACATGCCCAATGCCTGAGGTACGAAAATAGAACACAATCTGATAGAAATTCAAAGGGACGTATATTGGAATTATTTAGTTGAGAATATTCCATATTCATTATGTTCTGGAAAGTGTTAGTATTTGTATATATAATACATATGTACATCGTACATATTCTATATCTTGTACTAATGTGAGTAATGGGCATCGAATTTAATAATTTTTTTTCTAAATATGACATCCTATGATAAGCCGTAGTATCTATGAGCAGTAGATAGGCTAGTGACAACCTTTTTGTTCTCCACAGTGCAGTACACACTTTTATTTATGTAGTGAACTATATGTATTCCAACTATTCTGATCGGAAATGTCTTCTATTATTTTTAAGTGGTGTATGATATGATGATAAGTGCATCCTGAAGAAAGGCGATGGTTCCGATCCAACGAACGACAGACCTATCGCTGTCACCCAACTGCTTTCTAAAGCGATGGAGAGCATAATAAATAGACAGCTCTTAGTTTATCTGGAGAAACACCGGCTGATCAATGACCGTCAATAGGATTTCTACCACAGACGCTTGAGACCGCAGACCAGTGATCTTTTGGTTTTCTTAACCCACCACTGGGCTGCGGCTAGTGATAGTAAGGGAAATGGCGTGTCAGTTAGTCTGGATAAGGCGAAGGCCTTCGATCGAGTGTGACAAGGGGCCTCCATGCAAAATTTCGACCTTACGGGCTTCCCGATAATTTATACAAGCGGTTTTTTTTTATGTAAAAGACAAGGCAAACGAGCGTTTGGGTCACCTGATGGTAAGTGATCACCGCCGCCCACGACTCCGTGCAACACCAGAGGAGCTACAGGTGCTTTGCCAGCCTTTAAGGTGGGTTGGGCGCCGGAGCCCGGCATTACCTGATGCGAAACGCAGTGGCATAAAGCCACTACTTCACGCCGATTTTAAATGCCGGGGGTGGTAATGATCCAGTCGAGTCTGCCCATGCGTGTTGCCATTGCTGGCGATGTGGCTCTACCACACGTACTTTAGTCGCCTCTTACGACACCACCAGTACCAGGATGATCCTATTCTAGGCCGGGATCACACGGCACAAACCGGGATCACACGGCACAAAAGTGTATCGCCTGCTTTCTTATTGGACGTGGCATCAAGGTCGATGTCAACGTTTTCCACTATGAATACACGCCCCCTAAGCTGTTTCTCTTGTATATCAATGAAATGTTAATGGATCTGCCCCAATGATATATCAATGAAATGTGAATGGAGCTTATATTGCTATGTAGACGATAGCACACTGTATACTTCGGTCGTACATGACTTTTTCGGGAAAACGTCGATTATTGCCGCAATAAACTTATGTTTTTTTCAGGTATCTCTTGGGAATGTTTCTTCATAGGTCATCGACATGGCGAGAGAGTACTTTACACTAAAACATCTATTAATTCTGCATAGGACCCAGGTTCGGCAGGTCATATGGAGTACTGTTCTCATCGCATATAACGTAAAAACTGTTAAATTTTTGGGTATTCGTGAACAAACAAACCGCCAGACAGACAAAGGGACAGGCATCGATACAAAAAAACTGCTTAGTTATAGTCTCTGTTAACAATACATTAACGGACTTAATTCGTATATAGATGTTATAACTGTCAATCCAAAAAACACATCATTAAGGGTCGAATTTCGAAAAAAACAACCAGTTTCATAATCCATTTCAAATTTGTCTTGGGTCCTAACAATAATCCATATACAAAATTTGCCACTCCTAGCACTTGTAGTAACGAAGTTTCATACAAACTGTCAACCCTAAAAACAACTCTTTAGTCACTAAGCACTTACAAATAAAGCCCAAGTAAAATTTAAAATTCCTAACACTTGCACTACAAAGATTTCGTGATGATTGATTGAATAAATAGACATGTCTTGACACTAGGATTCCTTTGCTTACCCTGTTCTATGCGAGATATACAGAGAAGTTAAAATAATGGATAACATTGTAACAAATTTGAAACTATTTCATCAATTTGTAACCAGCATTTTTGCTAGTTTTTATGCGTTTACTAATAGCGCAGAATTACATTTTTTAAGCTCACGTACGTGTGTTCGAACGAAATCGTAGGCTGTGTGAAGTGGATAGATAGATTACATGTGCATTTTTTAAATCTACATATATGTGGTGTTATTCTGTGTTATGGTTCAGGGATCATGTCCAGCGAGCAAAAAACATAACTGCAAAATGGGAACTAAATCTTTTATGAAATTATTTTTATAAATAAATACATTTTTAAAATTACTTTAACTTTTGAATTACCTAACATTCAAAGATTATTACGGAACCTAATTTTAAGCCTTCATCAGGTTATTCATATTGTAAAGTAGTGTGTAATAGAATATTTTTAACATATTTCGATATTATATTAGAACATTTTATAATAAATATATGTTATACATATTTTCATAATATAGCGCAGAAAACCAGGAGGCTAGTCATGGCGCAGGAGCACAAAGTGAACAAACCGACTGGTTGTGGGTTCGATCCCCACTCGAGGAGATGAAATATTTACTTAAATTTATATTTCCATTTCTTCGCTCTGGTGTCGAGGCAAAGCGCGGCGTTAGATCCGCCACTCCAACACGCAATGCCTCCAGAACTCGGCGGCAAGTGGAGAACGGAGTGTCTTAACACTAGGTTGCCTACCCTGCTGTGTGCAGAATACAGCGTGAAGCTAATTTTATATAAATATAGAGCTTGCTCCTTTAGCATAGTATTAACAAGTAAAATAAAAAGTATTGCAAGTATAACAATAATACCTGCAATATACGCTTTGAAGATATACTGAAGCGGCGATCAAAGATGTTTAATAGTAAGGTGCATTAGCGACTTGAAATGAAAAATATTATGTTATTTTAAATACTTCGCAAAATGAAATACTTTCTTGATTTTCGTTTAAACAACATTATCAAGTTTTTTATTATTATTTTTAGCTGTACATTGTATCCCCCACATAGTAGGGTAGGTAGAAGGGACCTGGTAACATAATGTTAAGACACTCCGTTCCCATTACGACAGCTACGTTTCTCACTTTCTGACAAATTCTTGAAGCATTGCGTGCTAAGTGAAAATGAAAATATTAAGTATTTCATTCCCCCGATTGGAAACTGAACCCACGACCGTCGCGTTTACAGACGCAGACTTGGGGCACTTGCGCCAGGACGGCCTTATCAAGTTTATGTACATAGAAATAAAATTCCGATCTCGCACTTTCTCCAAAATAGCCGAAAGAAACTGGTGTCAAGAATCAAGACGCTCCGTTGCCCGCTTTACGTGACCAGATGAATTAAATTAATTTAAATAAAACTAATCTTTATCGAACTTACAGCCAGGCGTTCCCACTCCACAGAGAGGGACTCTTTCGATGAAATTGTAATTCCATTTATCAATTAACTAATCAAAGTGATATGCATTAGATTTAGTCGTCGTCAAAATAGTAAATAAAAAAATAGCCACGAACGACAGGATGTTTGTTGCACCCTTTACTCTCAAAACCGTTGAAAATGAATATGTTTGCAGTACCTACCTATTGCAATATAGGTGAGCCGCTCGCCGTGTGCAAAATAGTAATATTAAAAGAGACTCGATCAAACATAATAAATTATATTTTGTTCCTTACAATTATTTTTTTTATGTGTACGTATATAGTCGATTTGTTCATTTGCAATGCAATTAAAGCTTATCCATTTAAATATAATATGATTTAAAAACGTTTTACTACTTTAGTTTTACGTTACTGCAAATCGTTGTGTCATATCTGTTACGCCTCTTTCATTTGTCATTACTTTTCTACTCCTCTCTCATCCTTCTGGTCATGCTAGCCAATAACTTTTATGTTATCCATACGACCTACTAGATCATCGTAATTTAATAATAATCCTTTAATCAGCAATTCCCGCTCTATCCCACACATAGAAGAGGAGGTAGAGGGAACCTAGTGTTAAGACACTCCGTTCTCCACTTTCTGTCGAATTCTGGAGGCATTGCGTGTTGAGTGGTGGAACTCTAGGCCGCGTTTTACCTCTACACTAAAGCGAAGAAATGAAAACGTAAATTGAAATAAATATTTCATTTCCTCGACTAGGAGTTGAACCCACAAACATTCGCGTTGATAGCCACAATTTGTGTTGTGTGTGTGTGTTCCTGCGCCTCTAAATGGTAATTTAACTACAACTTTTCAATCTATTTCATCTACAAAATTTGATCAACTATATATCTAAAGAACCAAATTAACAATAAAAATAATGAAAAAAGTAATAAATGTTACTTTTTCTTATGATTTTTTTTTTTATCAAAAACATTCCTTTGACTGGTAACCCGAGGCACGTTGCTATATTAAATTAATGGACTCGATGACATTCGCTGTAATATTGCTGAGGTAAATCTGCGGTATTGATACAGGACAAATATGAATTTTAATATATTTTTAATAAGTTTTTTTAAAAGGCATGTCCTATAATATTATGATAGTAAATAAATTATATCTTATCTAGTTTGGAGTTTGATACTACGTTACATTAAAGAACATAGGCAAATAAAGCTACTTTAAAAATAATAAAGTATTCATGATTAAAAATAATCATGTTTTTACTTACAAATAAGTAATGATAATTTATCAAAAACAAATGTGAAATGGGAGCCAAGTTAAATATTAAGAAAATTTGATTTGGTTATTTTTCACCACCGCAAAACCATATATCACCTAATAGTCCAGTGCCAGCTGGAACTGCGTTACAGATATAATAGGCCTGTACGTATATGCCCACGCGAAGAAATGGAAATATTAACAAATTACTAATTCATTCCTTCGAGTGAGGATCGAACCCACAACCGTCGGGTTACAATCACACCCCTGTGTCTCTACGTCACGACGGCCTCAACTATATTGAAAATGCAACAAATGAACACGAGTAAACTCTCAATATCGATCAGTCAGGCATGCAACAGGCGAGCTTTGCAAACCGGGAGCGACCTCACGCTGTATCGTAATAAAATGTAGCAGATTCCAAGTAAATATTAAAATGTAAATATTTTTATTCTATATTCATAACATTCATAATAAAATTGTAACTAAGAATATTATTAGGTACCTTTGTAGTAGAACCCAATTTTATATTTTTAACATTTTTAAAATGTTATTCCACACTTAGGAAAGAAAAATACTTATTTAAAAAACGTATAAAAATTCGAACGTAACGGGACTCGAACCCGCGTCTCCTGGAAACCGACCAGGCGCTCTGTCCACTAAGCCATACGTTCTCACCAAAGTATTTCGAAATGTTTACGCTTGTTACAACTTATTTATGTTGTTAGCATCTCTGTAAGGAGATTTTTACAAATTTCCGCTACCCAAACATAATTACTAAGAATTATCGTCTGGCAAGACAGAATGCTATTTATTAAATATTTTTAACATATTTAAAGTGTTATTCCACACTTAGGAAAGATAAATACTTATTTAGAAAACGTATAAAAATTATACTACATACACCCAAAGTATTTTTATATTATGTATAATTCTTAGTAATTATTAATATCAGATATTCAGGTTAACAGTTCCTTGGAGCACAGAAACTAAGCTTCTAATACAACGCAGACAAATATATGAGCATTTATGTATCGATTTTGCTTCATTCTATGAAATTCACCGCGCAATCAAAATTTATAATGTACTTCCCGTAGACCAACAGTTATGAAATTTAGAACGAAATAAGATCTTAAAGAAAAAAAATTGAAATGTATCAATTTATTAGTATTTCATAGAACGAAACCATTACAAGCTTATATTTGTACTAAATAAGTGTATATGTGTATATATAAACTTACTTTGTTAACTTTATTCACTGCATCATCAAAAGCTATAAGGTATTTATTTCCCAATCAAAATCCGGAACTTAGTACAGAACCCTCTGTGGGCGAGTCCGACTTTTCCGTTCCGTTTTTTTCTTAAATTTAATTGTAATAAGCATTCGTATATATATCAAGCGGACGTAGCATGGAAGCTGCTAGTTTTATATAAGAATGGCCGTTAAACCTAGATGCCGCGTCTTAATACTAGGTTCCCTCTGCTTACCCTGCTGTGTGCGGGATACAGCGCGAAGCTAAAAAAGAACAAAAAAAACAATTTTATTTAGATGAATTCTAAAACTTCACTAAATGTGCAATTTATGTGCGTATATTGCAATTTATAAATAGAATGTGAATAATAATTCGAAGGTGGCACAAATGGGACAGAGTTGTCTATATTTAAACACGATGGTTGTACATCGGAGGGATGAATATAATTTAAATATTTTAGATGAATATTTTAGTTCCACCATTCAACAGGCCTCGAGGCCAGTCGTGGCGCAGGGGCAACAAATGTGACTGTAAAGTACTGTCGATTTTGTTGTGGGTTCGATTCCCTACTCGAGAAGATGAAATATTTACTTAAATTTATATTTCCATTTCCTCGCTCTTGTGTCGAGGCAAAGTGCGGGGTTGAGTTCTGCCACTCAACACACATTGCCTCCAAAAATTCGGCAGAAAGTGGGGAATGGAGTGGAGAGTCTTAACACTAGATTCCTTCTGCCTACCCTGCGGTGTGTGGGATACAGCGTGAAGCTGATTTGATTCAACAGGCAATGTATCAAAAATTGGACATTAAGCGGGGAACGTAGTACCTTAACACTAGGTTCCAACTGCCTATCCTGCTGTGCGCGGGATACAGCGTCCAGTTGATAAAAAAAATACATATTGCATTCCAGCCGAGTTCCATTACTATGCGAATGGACAGCGCGGACGATGGCATTTAAACTGGCCGGGTCTTCCGCACTGAGGTGGAAGAACCGAGAGCATTACGTCTGCTTAAGATTGAGTCCACCTTGGAGTCCAGGTTCATTGTGGCGCCTAATTACCGGGGCATTTCCCTCTGTAATATTGAAATTCTTGATGTCGACATATCGAAAGAAGTCCATTTCGTTTAGAGAGTCCATCTTAAAATGAAAATTTTATCAACATTGTTATATTAGAAAGATAGAAAGACGCTGGGACTATATACAATTAATAGCAATTTTTAGGTAGTAAAGTACCAACTTTAACTTTAAATACTGCGAAAATCTTTGACACGTTCTTCGTGAGTGGATTTTTACTACAGAAATGTAGATAAATCATCCAGTATCGTAAATGAGGTTATTCAAGATTAAAAATAAGCTTTACTGGATATAAAATGGCGCGGAAAAACTTTTTTACTTACACCAGAACTTAAATAATCAACACATTTCCAAAATGGTTTGGAGAACATTTATACATCTATAAAATCTATTAAATATTATATATTAGCTTTTTTACGATAAGTATTTGTAATTAGTGTTAAATTACCAATTGGTTCATAATCAATATTATTTTATATAATACGTACAATGAAATGAAACGCGCCGATTGAATTCTACGTATAATGCTAAAATAATTGCCATTATAAGCTCTTGTCATATCATAACGAACCCTCTTTTCAAACTCAACAACAAAATCTGTAGGTATGTATGTATCACAAATATACAAACAATAAATTAATCTGTTTGAAGCGTATTTAGAATTTATTGTTACACGTTAAATTCTGTGAATTGATATTTTTAAAAATCTCATAACTCTACTGGTATATGATGAAGAGTTTTTTATTCCATACCATTAATTTTTAAACATTTTTAAAATTTTAAATTATTCGCTCTAAGTATTCCGTTAAGCGATGCCTAAACGAGTTTTATTTAATTTTTACATGTCTTAATCTTATATTTTACTTAAAATAGATAATTTTGCAAATACATACTCGTTAATTATAATAAAATCTAAAATCTAGTCTCATAGGGAGTGAGGGACTTGGTACTAGTATGAGGACAATATGGCTATGGTGGACATGACTGCTGTAGTAGGTGCAGGTATCGGTGTGTCGCAAAATCGCCAAGACCGCGTGGGAGACGCTGTCGGGCATCTGTAACGAAACTGAATCACTTTTTATTACTACGACGGTCGTGCTATCAAACCTTGTGTTCCGTACCTTGGGGCTCGTTTCTTCTACCTATCTCTGATTAATAAGAGATTCATTTCCCTCGTATGAAAGTGAGGCAAGAAGAGAAAGATTTATGATTATAAAATTTTAAGTTTCAATTATTTGGTGGCAATAAGACCACCTGGGAAGAATCACTTTCAAATTAATGAATAATTTTTAAAATCAATTCCTAATGACGAATATGGAATCGAAGGACACTCATTGAATAAAATATAATTGTCCATTATATAGAAAAATCAAATCAACTTCACGCTGTATCCCGCAGACAGTAGGGTAGGCAGAGGGAACCTAGTGTTAAGACACTCCGTTCCCCACTTTCTTCGAGAAGAAAATCGAGAATCCGGTGATTCTGGAGGCATTGCGTGTTGAGTGGCAGAATTCAACGCCGCGCTTCGCCTCTACACCAGAGGGAGGAAATGGAAATATAAATTTAAGTAAATATTTCATCTTCTCGAGTGGGGATCGAACCCACAACCAATCGGTTTTACAGTCACACTTTGTGCCCCTGCTCCACGACTGGCCTCGAATATATCGAAACTCCTCCTTTTTAGAAATCTGTTAATAAAACAAACATAACTTCCTATATTATCACAATAACCAATTGTGGAATGAAATACCGTTGTTAAAATGGCCCTTTATGTTATATTATATAACAAACACGGTGTCAAAGGAAATAGTCTCACTAGTATATTCGTGTTTTAATAGAAAGCCCTTCGAAAGCGCGTTTCAAAGCGAAATCAATCCTTGCATCGTTGATCGAAATATAATATGAAATAACAGACGTGAAAGGGTCTCATATAGGCCGAAATAGTTGTTGGTATGTGTACGGATGGACAAATATACTGAACTGATGTTTCCAAGGTAAACTTTACTTCAAATGTGGAGATTAGTTCACTATTCTTGTATACCAGTTATATAACTCTGAATGAAGCTTAAATATGATGGAATAATTATTTAAATTATTTGAAATGTAGTGTAATAATAATGTAATATTATTATTACAAAACCAAATTGAAATTTGAAACTGAAAAAAAAATTATCTATGAAAGAGTTCAATTTTATTGGAGTAGTTAGTTTTTGTGTTTTTATAGTTTACGTAATTAAAAAATGTACTTGTTTGAACGTTCCCCATTTGGTACACTGAACCCTAACCTTTCTTCTATAAGCTTTCATTTGACTTACGGTGTTACTGCGTGTGTTAGTGTGTGTGAAATTATAGCAAGCTTAAGTTAAGACACCTTCGTTCCCGTCTTTCCGCCAAAATCTGAAAGCTTTGCGTGTCGAGTGGGAATCAAACCCACAACTTGTCGCATTTACAGTATCAAGCTAGTGCTGTGTGCTGCGCCACGACTGGCCTAACTAGTTATGGCAAACTATATCACATTTTTTTACCTGAACAAAAATGCTCTGCAGGATTAAAATGACAGAATATCTTATTGAACTTGACATTTCGAACACAATAAAACTTGGATTCGTCTTTCGACGTACGTCGAGGCACTCTGATTGCTACACCGCCTACTCTAATGTAGCTAAGTTGATATATTCCAGCGTAGAATAAATTTAAAGTCCCATAGTATATTGAAAAATAATTTACAAGCAGCACATTATTTTCATGAATTTAAATATTATAATAACAAAATAGAAAAATGAAATATTTCTAAATTGAGAAATTATTTAACAAATTATAGTAGAGATACCATAAAACTAATTATATTAAAATACACAAAGTAAGACAAGCTTTCGCGTTGAACTAACTATGGAAAACGTATATATTTTATTAACAACTAGTATATTTATGAGCCCGCCTGCTACGTATGTGTAGCACGACTTTTGAGTAAGGATTAAAATGTCAATATAGAATTTAGATTTTGTTGTTTTATTTGCACGGCTCTTTGAACTTTCTCTATTATTATTAAAATTTTTGCATTAATATCACTCAAACGTTCTAAAAATTTAGAATATAGTACTATGTAGAAGTACATACATGTTTAATACCAAGTATGTACTTGCACATACTATCATACACATATATCAATGATGATTTAATAAAAATGTAGTCCATCGTTTTGTTTTGGTGGCCATCTTAGATTTATTTAGATTTATTTTCATTTGATACCCATATCGAAGTGGATTTAAAAAATATGTAGTCTGCCATTTCCTTGTGGTGGCCATCTTGGATTTTTTTCAACAATAATTTATATTGAATGTAAAGAGAGGAATAATAAAAGAAAATTATAATAAGTGTAAGTGCAATTATGAGTTCACTC
Source organism: Heliconius hermathena (assembly GCA_013403705.1). Lineage (NCBI taxonomy): Eukaryota > Metazoa > Arthropoda > Insecta > Lepidoptera > Nymphalidae > Heliconius > Heliconius hermathena. The sequence continues at coordinate 41,053 of JAAIXJ010000692.1, read as the reverse complement.
GTCGCTGGTCATCGACAATTGGTCACGATAAGACGAGTTAGCTTGTCAATAACGGCTGGACATGAAAAGACAGTACGCACAGTACGCCATAAGCTGAAATATCATCCACACCACCTGGATACGTGGCAATCCACTACTGTGCGGTTTCGTATGAACTTCCTTCCACGCACCACGGAACTGTGGAATGGCCTACCCGCGGCAATGAAACACAACTACATTTGTAAATAGCTATATATTTTTTTTTATTTGGAATTCAGTACGACAAAAGTGGCCAGAAATGGCCAGTACGACAAAATAAAATAAAAATAAAAAGTGTTTTTATTGACAAAATTCATAATTATACATTTTATGGGCTCTACTTTTATGGGACTAACTCCTAAATAAGAATGAACTATTATATGTTTTAGAAGCTAGTGACTTCCCTGTTTTAAACATAAGGTTATGTGTTATAAACATCCGCAGTGTATTCTAAGTTTGCCACTACCACAATTTAAAGTAGCTTTGAAAAAAATATTAACAAGTAAAGCTTATTACACTGTTCAAGAATATTTAGAAGATAAACATGTATGGAATTAATGTCTATTGAATGTGATGCAGGATAGCTGCCAGATAATGTAATAATACCATTGACTTTGAAAAGAGCAACTGTTGAGTTATCTTGTCGGCTCTTCTCAGCAGAACTGCCTTCCGAACCGGTGGTAGCTCTTCCTTTTTTTTTGTTTATATGTTCATTCGACGATTCAAAAGTGCTTATAAGAGTTTATTTGAATAAAGAATAGTTTGAATTTGAATTTGAATTTGAATTGTCGCGAGCCAAAAAAAAATGATAATAATAATGAAATAAAAATAAAGAAATTTAGAAGAATAATAAAAATAATTTTTTATTTAATTTATTTTCAAGTTTTTAGGTTTGTTGCTAGATGATACTTCTCATTCTACAGAGTTCATGTAATGCCTCACTATTACATGATCGATTTTGAACATAATAGTAACGTTGTTTTCGATGACAATTCTAAAGGTAGATATGTTAATGCGGTAGTATTGTAACGTACTTTATGAACTTGATTAGGAAAGCAACGCTTGGTGCATATTTCAATGAATTAATAGCATTTTCGAACGCTTGTAGACTATTTCCAGTTCTGCGTTGCTAGGTACGCTCACGCTGGTTTTGCGTTGCTCAGGTGTTTCTGATGCTACCAGCTCTCTTTGTCTCTTACGTTGCCCTATTATCCTGACCTCATGCTGCTCTGGTGTCTCTGACACGATCAGCTCTCTTTGTCTCTCACGTTGCCCTGTTAACCTGGCTTCATGCCGCTCAGGGGTTTCTGACGCTAATTTTTCTCTCCGTTTTTGTAATCGACTTTGAGTTTCACTTTCACTCTCTTTTGCACGTTTTGCTCTATATTTTTCTCTCGCCTTTTCAAGCCTTCTTTTTCTTTGTGTTGCAGTTTCTATTATATTTGTTTTTGTTTTTTGTTTGTTTCCATGTTGTTCCCACGAGTAATGGACATTATAACGGTCGACCCCCCCAGAGGTCCAGTACAGGGGCAAGGCTATATGCAACAAGATGCGCCCAAGTCTTGAGGGGAAAACCGCTAACGACATCATTTTAATCCACCCTAATACCACACAGTTCTCGGCACGTTTTAACCTTTGACCTTAACTTTACTATTAACTTTATTATTAAGAGTGGGTACCAAATATCAGATCGATCTGGTGTCAGGAAGGGGGTAAAATTCAAATTACTAAATTTGACCCAAACAAACAAATAAACTGGCCAAGCTAAATAAAACCGTTTAAAAACATTAGAAAACTGCATATGGCTACAAAATTTCATATGTAAGGACCTAATATAATAGTAAAAACTGTATTTAAATCAGCTAACCTAAAAAACTGACAAACAAAAAAATATATGTCCCCAATAATAGATTTTCTTATATATTTTCCATGTACAGACAGTCATCAGTTACAATTTTATTTATTGATGTCAAAACTACTACAACTATGTGTAAAAAATAATAAAGGAATAAAAAGGAATATTTATGTATAGATTAGCTTCACGCCGTTTCCCGGCTTTTTTTAGGAAATCATGGGCCCATAGATACTAGATATTTCCAAGCGGTCCTGAGATAGGCTCTTGTCAGACAGACAGCCGGACGGACCACAAAATGATCTTATAAGGGTTCCTTTTTTTCTTAAAAGGTACGGAATCCTAATGATTAAGATCAGGCCTTTATGAACATTCCACCCAATGATAATCACTGAAGAGCCCACAAACCTGGCGTATTTAAGCATTTAGCTGGTACAATTTTAATGAGCACACCATTGATTTAATGTACAATATACCTCGTCCATTAAATAGAGAAGTGGCAATGTTCAAAATGAAATAAAATATATATAATACCAACCGTATTCCACGCGACAGGTTGTGGGTTCAATTCCTACTCGAGAAAAAGAAATAATTAATATTTTCATTTCAGAAGTTTCTTGATGGGAATGGAGTGTCTTAACACTATGTTTCCAGTTTCCCTTTGCCTACCCTGCTATGTGCGGTAAGGAAGGGAACGTGAAGCTAAAAAAAATTATCTCAAACTATAATTTATATATATTTTGAGTTATTAATTATAAGAATAGACATTTATAGGAAGTAATAACTTTTTTAAAATCAATAAAAAAATTGTACTTTTATTTTAAATATACAGAGTGGTTGGTAGAAAGATAGACTAACCGATACAGGTGGTAGAGGAGGAGATCTCCAACTATTTTTATCTCATATAGCATAGCCCAAAATTTTATAGTTTTAGAGATATTGGCCATTTAAAAAAAACATCATCATATCATATGTGAGCATTAAGTAGCTCAAAAAAATATATATATTGCGTGTTTTTCTACCGACTCTTGATATTTTAATAATTCTCTATATTATTTTTTTTCATTTAGGTACTAAATCTAGATTTATTTTTTCACTACTCTATATTTATGTTTTCACTTAATCGTAACCCCTATTTTAATTCCCTATATTTCTATTCTCCTTTGGCCTAAAATGTATACGGCTATTGCATCGATTTACAATTGCATCAATTCTAATTATTTTCATAAAGTCAGCTTCACGTTGTATCCCGCACACAGTAGGGTAGGCAGAGGGAACCTAGTGTTAAGACACTCCGTTCCCCACTTTCTGCCGAATTCTGGAGGCATTGCGTGTTGAGTGGCAGAACTCAACGCCGCGCTTAACCTCGACACCAGAGCGAAGAAATGGAAATATAAATTTAAGTAAATATTTTATCTCTTCGAATGGGGATCGAACTCACAACCAGTCGTTTTTACAGTCACACTTCGTGCCGCTGTGCCACGACTGGCCTCTATTAATTGAATTATTTTAATAGAAACAGAATATTTATATGAAGGGAATATGCTACCCACCACTAACAGCTACGGCCGAGATCAACATGCTCCATTATCCGCACCCATTACGAGCAACGCACGTGCATATGTATATGTACTTGTCTAAACCAACCTGATAGTGCACTTAGTTAGCTCTTAGCTCAGTCCAAACAGACAAAAATTAATCTTCAATAAATACCTAAACCTTCTCTTTAGGTATTAAACTAGATGCAAACCAAATGGCTACCCCTTCTCTCTGACTACCCCGCTAGGGATAAAGCGTGAAGCAAGCCAAATGGAATTTATACCCACAGCTAAAGCTAAAGTGAACCAAAGATTAAATACACTTTGCGATACAACTTACATACAGACATCTAACCCGTGTACTGTTTTTGTTCATTTGCTTTTATTGTGTATATTTCATTGGTTTTTTCCCCTGTCTTGTTCTCTGAATCACTTCATTGATTCATTGAATGTTTATTTGTTTACTCGCTTGTATCATTAAGAAAATATCTGTTTTTGTTTTGAATAAACTTCTTTGATTTAAAAAAAAAAACTTTAACATAGGGTAGCATTTACAAATATTCACATTATTGATTGTATTTGACCTTGTCACAACGCATTACATGAGGATGGCTACATCCAGCCTAATAGGCTGAGGTCTCTCTCTCTCTTTTACTAGTAAAATTTAGTATTGTTAAAGCTAGAAAGATGCGCTCATCTGCTAACTCATAGTTCAAGATTCCAGGCGCGTCAGATTTGCTTATTTTCTCATACCAGATAACTTGGCCAAAATTTGTTGAAAATGATAATTTTTCTTTAATACAAGCGGACCCGCGCGGCTTTGCCCACTTGAACTATATATAGTATTTACAAAATTGTTGTTTTTTATAGATTATTTAAAAAAAAATATATAATAACAATATTTACAATTCAATCCAATCATTTTTCACAGTGCAATCCTCCGCTTTACTACATTACATATAAATTAATATTATGTATAGAGCCGGTCCCATTTTACTACCTACCTATCTCACATATTACTGCTTAATTACTAATAATGTCAAATGTTTTCTTTTCCTATCGAATAGATATCAGTTCATTCAAAAAAAAATTAATAAAGCTTATCAAATGTGCTTTTGACAGATTAATATAAATTTATACATCATCATTTTGCATAATCCTAAAAGACCTTAGAAGGAATTGTATGAAATATTTGTTGTTTTAGCTTCACCCGTAATAAAGTACTTACAACTGTGCCACCTGTAATTATCCTAAACTAATAACAGTTTTCTTTCATTAGTAACATTTATAAAATATGTACAGACTAGCCCCATCTATACAGGGTGGAAGTATAAGCACCACTTTAAATGAAACCACAGTTTTAACTACTCTATAAAAGCCTAATATAAATCAGAAAAAAATAAATTCCCAAAAATGAAAAAGTTATTTTTTCAAACAAAATAAATAATAAAATTGTCGTTTTTAAATAAAACGCCATTTGTAAGGTGCGTGCGTGCGTCGTGCACGCACAAATAAACCTGTCAAAGGAACACCGCCGCACACGCCTCATTCTGAAATCGACTCTTAGGTATTGGCGATAAATTTCAAAGTTGTTTTACCTTTAGTAGTATTTTTGTAGTAGTAAGTGTTTACGTTATGGGGATCTATACGTAATCGCGTTACACGAAATACAGGAGGGATAAAAATCGTGAAATAAAAAAATCCTACGTCCAAACTGTTGAGACATCTTGATTAATTTCTTGAGTTATGGGTTTGAAATATTTTACCCTATATGCTGTTTCCGTAAAAGGAGCGCTGCCTCTTCCATCCTGTATATGAACGAAGTTTTATTAGGTTTGGCATTTGGCATGAGATAATAGATACTACATATTTTAGGTTATATGCTAAATATGGCGCCACATTAAATATTTTTTTCGACTCAAAAACATTTTGTCAATGAATAATTGTATTGTGTGCATCAAATCTTGATTATCATAGGTTGCCCAGCTATCAAGGACAATCCATAAGGTCTTATTATTTCACGTTAATACTTTTGTTGTAACTCGATATACATATGGTAGGAGCTACCGGGCACTTAGAAATTCATTCATGTGACATATCTGATTATTATTATTGTCATTTTCATTGAGTCGTAGATAAAAACTACAATATAATTAGTTAAAAATATATTTAAAAATCAAATCGAAAGAGCTTCACGCTGTATCCCGCACACAGCTAGGTAAGGCAGAGGAAACCTAGTGTTAAGACACTCGGTTCCCCACTATACAAATTACAAAAAATATATTTTTTAAATATAATATAATACAGTTAGTATAATAAATTTCTATATAAATTGTTCTGAAAATATTTTTTATTAAAGAAACCATCAGTATAAAAGTGTTTAACCCTTAAAGATTCCAGTCTAGGTTATTCCTACCTATTGTATACAAATAAATATATTTTGTTTATCTTTCGTACATACACTTCTTTCGACTGCCGTGCTTGATCGTACCAATTTAGTAGGTAGCTGCCAAGAACTTACAGAAGACCTTGTTGTCTTGATAAGTACCTACATCCTACTGTGTGCGGGATACAGCGTGAAGCTGATTTGATTACATTTTTTTAATATATTTTTAACTAACTGTATTATAGCTTCTATCTACGGCTCCGCTTTTGTATAATAGTAGAATGAAAAAGACATGTCACATGTATGACTTCCTAAGTGGCCGATAGCTCCTACCACAGCTGCTTTCTTTTAGAAAACCTGCATCATGGGAGCCAAAATTAGTTGCTTATATTACAGAAATACTGACACAAATGACATTTTTTTGCAAACTGTGACGTCACGCGCTCTAATAGGCGTTCAATATCCAGAAAGCGAGCGGAGCTGTCAAGGTGGAGGTGTGTTATTGTCCTCTCATTTGGTTAGTGCAGCGGTACAATACAAAGCGATCAACCCGAGACTACTTTGAGTTTGCTTCAAGCTGAGGATAACAAGGATATTCTTGTTAGCGACGTATGCCCCAGTATCCTCAGCTCCATTAGGCAAACTCGAGGAGTTTTGGGAGAGTGTCGGAGACGTTCTAGTAGTGTTAGAGGGAATGTATAATTAATAGTATGTGGTGATTTGAACGGATAGGTCGGAAGTGCAAGAAGCGGCTACGAGGGAGTTCTAGGTCAGTATGGTGACAAGAAAATGAATAAGGCTGAAAATTGTTTGTGGCAAACACGACGTTTGATCACAAACAAGTTCACATGTATACATAGGAGCGGAACGGAAGGGAAAAGTATGATTGATTTATTCCTAGTGGATCAGAGTATTCGAAGCCAAATTATGGACATGAGAGTATTTAGAGGGTTCTGAGCAGGGAACAGACCATTATCTAATCGTTGCTAGAATAAGGGGTCTGTTCGCAAGTGGGAGCAGCTATACGAGGTGTCGAAACTTGTAGTCGAATTATGGCATAAGACCGACAGCAGTGAATCTGGAAATGGTAATACTGGCAGAACTTTAGGAATTGTATGAAGGAAGGAAACGGTGACAGGGATATGGGATAAAGGTAAAACAGGCTTTAGCAAAAAGCGCGACGAATGGTGGGCTAAGAAAATGCTTACTGTATTTTTTTCTGCTTCGATATCGCATTTACGAGGTACATTAACATGAATAAAAAAATGAAAATACATTAAAAATGCTGCCGAATAAGTGAAAAAACAACAACTTGTGTTGTATAATATATACAAAGTAATATAATTTTTGCTAAGTGCGCAAGAGTAACAACTACATTGCAGCCGGCTCAGACAAGATTGGCAACATCTTAAGAAAGGAAAAACTATATTTACGTCTTACAAAAAAGTAAGCCAATTCTTGTGACAACCTTTAAGAAGCACAAACTTATATCAAATTGAAACAGTTGAACAAAGAATTAAATAAAGTTATAATTTTAAAGACATTACAATAAATTCCACATTGTGTTGAAATCAAAAGGTTTATTATCTCTGACTTATGTAAAATGTATTAAAAACAAGTTGTCACGTTTATCCACCATTTTAATATTCAATTTATATTTTAAAATGTTCGATTTTTAATCTTACTTCAAATAAACATCTGATTTAGAAACTTTGCATACAACAATATGAGTTAAAGTTAATCTGAACATGTTTCCACATGACAGTCTATCACGTCATTTTCATTCTGCGCCGAATCGGTTGATAATATATTTTATTGTTCTAGTTTTATATATTATTATAAAACATAATTAAAACTAGAAATCATTTAGTCTATTTGATTACATAATATTATGATTATGATATATTTAAATTACATATTTTTATTAGGTTTCAAAATTAAAATATGCCAATAATTATATACTCTACAAAGTTGTTGAGTAAATAAAATTTACTGATATTAGTATTACATATTATTAATTAATATAGTATAACAGACTATCAATTACTCTTTCAAATGTCTTTTAAGCCTTTTACAATTAATAGTACTGGCAACAGAGTTAGGAACCAGGAAGCAGCCACTTTAATTTATTGATTTTCCTTTCATTTAGTTCACAGTTGGGTTGATGTAAACGAATTTCATTTCTTAAATATATTCATATATTGTCTCTTATTTTACTTTATTTCTTGTAAATATTGAAGAGATAGAAAAGTAACAAAATGCCACTGCAATCTATACTGAACAACCCCGCTGCTGTGGTAAGTGAAGTTCTGTAATAAGTATATACGTAAATAGTTTTTAATCATGGTATTATTTAAAAATTTTGTGTAATTTTATTTACTATATAGATAATAGCTATTTTTATTAATAAATAAATATAATTTAAGATATAATCTGTATATGATGTATCTATTTACATTCTTTATTTTATCTATAGCTGGCAGCACTAAATTTGACTCTCGAGGCTTGCGCAGCGCGCTGCTTTATTGATTTCAGTTTTGGCTCGTGGGCTGTGTCTGCTTTGTTTTAGCATTTTAATTTTTATTTATTATTGTTAGTTTATTTCCAATATTTGAAAAATATTCCTAACATTACTTGCTTCGTGTGTAATTTATATCCTTAATTGTTACTATTTTTGTGAAATTGTGAGGCTAATATCATTGATTGCTACGGCTATGAACAACTCTGCGGCTAAAGTAAGTACAATGAATGCAATGTAAATATCCTAAAAATTAACAGAACTATCTTTGGTTGTAATAAATAATTGAATACTAAAGTATTTTTTACTGTTATGTATTTTTTTTTTAAAAATGCTAATCGTAACTTAGGTTCTAAATATTACATCAGATTACAAAATATTTGGTTCAGTTGTTTTATTATGGCGTTCTGAGTTACAAAATGTTATTAGATTACATTTATTTTGAATGTTCATGACCTACCATGACGTTAATGGCTTTGTTTGGCACATTGATTGATCTTCGCGGTAGGGTGATACAGAAGAAGTTGCTTCGTTATTCTTTGTTCAGATATACTTATGTTGTTTCTTTTGAAAATTTTAACATTTAAACTTCAATTTGTCAATAATTAATTATAATAATTGTAACAATAAAAACGATGGCTACGCACCTGGTGTTACATGGGGTTTTGGGCAGCAGAGTTCACTTAGCTCCAGGTGACATGTATTATAAAGCAAAGAATTAATAGTTGGGAATTTTTATGCACTCAATTAAGTCTTCCCAAAAGAGACCTGTTAAATTTCTCCTCTCTACAAGCCATGTAACAGGTTTTTTTCTAGTTTTCATGGGACTAGACCAATTAACACAGAGGAAGCCATTTTTAAGTTTTACTGTATTTTACATTGTTAAAATGACAGTAATTTTATTTTATAAATTTAATAGTACAGTTGTCTGGATAAAATTATATATGGTTTAATTTTTTTTAGGTTGGTGAAATATTCAAGGAGGCTAGTAATGCTTTTAACTTATTATCAGAAATGACAATGTCCTTACATCCTATGGGGGATACGCAGCCTGGGTATGTTAATAATAAGTTTAAATAAAACTTTCTTAATTTCAACAGAATTTGAGACATTTTTTTTGTAATTTCATTAATTGTTTTTTTTGTTTGATTTTATTTATTCACATACAATATTCTTGTTGTTTTAAATTTGTTTTTACTACTTTAGAGGAAAATGGACTGAAGAAGAAATGGAGATGCTGCGTGGCTGTGTCCATCGATTTGCCATAGATTTAAACAAGTTAAGCCAACATATTAAAAGCCGGACAGTGTTAGTATTTATTTATCCCTTTATGTAAATTATATTTTCGTAAAATATTTTAGTATTATAACTTCATAAATTCAATATGATTTGTATTAATCTTTAAAAAAAAAAACACTTTTATGCTGTGTCTTGCACACAGCAGGGTAGGCAGAGGGAACCTAGTGTTAAGACACTCTGTACCTCACTTTCTGCCATATTCTAGAGGCATTGCGTGTTGAGTGGCAGAACTCAACACCGCCCTTTGCCTCGACACCAGAGCAAATAAATAGAATTATAAATTAAAGTAAATATTTCATCTCCTCGAGTGGGGATCAAACTCACAACCAGTCGGCTTTACAGTCACACTCTGTGCTGCTGCGGCATGACTGGTCTCAGTTTTTTATTAAACATTTTTTTATTTGTAGCATTTTTCATATAGCAGGCTGAAAAAACCTAGTGCCTAAAAACTGTTGTGGAACTCAATGCCAATCCTTTTGTTGTTATCAGAGCATGGATATAAAAGTAATGCAATGATTGGGAATAAAACCTACGACCGTTGCATTTAACCCACTACACTACGACAGTGTAACAACAATCATAATAATTATAATAAAGCAGATTTATTTTATTCATTGGACTTTTGAAAAAAAATCTAAATATGTATCGAACCACGGTACTAACAATTAAATAATATAGTTAATATATATTACAGTTCCCAAATTCGAACAACATTGAGGAAGAAAGCTTTTGAAGATGCAGGTATACCAGTCAGGCAGGTAAGCAGCACCGTCACCAGCCACACTCCACCACAGGTATCCTCGATGACCCAATCCAACACGGGGTTAGGAAAAAACGCAGAGGTTCAAATCTTCACTAACTAATGCAAAAATCACATTTTAAGTATATATTTATATAGTTGTTGTGCTGTCTCTTTTTTTTATTTTATTTCAGTTAGTGAAGTTTGAATTTTTTTTTTAACTTTGCCTCACATTCTTGTTCTGTATGTCATTTATAACACAAATGTTTGATGTCTAATATATTAATTAAACTTATTCTCTTTTACAATGTTACTATATATCCATTCTATGGATTACGAAATATACAAATATAATAAACATAGTTTAAAATTAAATTTTTTATTAACTTCTAACATCTATGTACAAATAAAAAATAACAGTTTTCTTTGCCATTGAATATTTTTCGAATTATAAATTTTAATTTTTAGTAAGTGGGGCAAAGTATTATATTACACCCTTATGCTTATTTCACCCCAAGCACAATGCCTTTAGCCTGAGCATTTTGTTAGCATAGACAATATTTGCCATCTAATTGTTATTCTAATTATTTAAATTTTAAAATATATTTCAATGTTACCATGTTTTATATATGAATATTTTGTTGATATTTTAATTTCTTTTCTTCAAATATATTTACTACATATAGTAGTCATAATTTCAATGTTATAATAACAATATGGTAAATTTTTATTTTACATAGTGCATGTCTTCAAAATGAATGTTTGTAAATAAAAGGTTTTTTTTTTTAAATTGGTACTATATAATATTCTAATTTGGTATTGTACTATTAATAAACACCAGTGTAATTATTGAGGATACAATAGTGTTTCGTATTTATTATTCAATGTTATTTTAGTAATATAACAAACAAAAATTAAACTATTCCTTAATAATAACAATTGCCTTTATATCTAGAATATTGCAAAATTCATATTCATAATTTTGCATAAAAATAAATGAAGAGCAATAATGACGAATCATTATAGGGTATTGATAAATTCTTCTTAAATTTTAAAAAGTTAAAATGTAATATCATAAATTTTTATAAGTTGGTTTTAAAAATTATTCAAAACTAAAAAAATATTGTACATTGAGATGTATTGAACATGAATTTCATAACTGTTAAATCTCCCATCCTTGTTATTGCTGCTGGTCACATTTGTCAGATCTCTGCTACCTCATACTTTGCAAGTTTAACCTAACCTTAATCTACAAATCTTAATCTTAATCTAAAAATGATTAAATTAAAACAAAACTTCTTAAGTTATGCAAAAGTATTTGGAGGATCACTCTGCCTACCCTGCTGTTCATAGCAGGTTACATCTTGAAGCTAAGAAATCTGAAATAATGTGTGTGTATATTATATTCCGAAATGTCATGAAATTTACTATCTCTCACAACCCCTTGTGACACAATGTCACACTTATTTGACCCCCCTCCACTCCCTAATGTATGACTTATAGTGTCCGTATATTGAATATTGTATATTGCTTTACAATATTTAAAATATTTATTTTTAGAATGCTAACTAAAGTTAAATTAAGTACTTATCTGTGGAATATAGAGTTTTGTTGTTGAAATTATAAGTAAATGGACATTACAGTAATATATAACAATATACACAATATTTTTTTATATATAAAGGTTTGTAAATTGACTAAAAACTTTAAAATTAAAAAGTATGAACTCTATATTCTTAACCTTGTATTAATGTACGTATTGCAAGTGCGAGTGCATTGTAAATATTTTCAGAAACATCATAAAAAAAGAAGAATGTGTAAACTTGTATCCAATAAGTGATTATAATTTGTTAGCTTGTTGCTGTACCTCACAAATAGCAGGGTAGACAGAGGGAACCTAATGTCAAGACAGTCCATTCCCTTTGCACTGCCCAATTTTTCGAGACATTGCGGGACTGGGTGACGCGATTTATCCTGCTACTAATACGAGAAAATGAAAATAAGTCATTCCTCTGAGTGGGAATCGAACCAACAATCGCGTTTACAGGCAGATGCTGTGCCTAAATTCATTATTATTTATGTTGTTTTTTACCACACTCTTGTTTTCCTTTTTTTATTTGCTGTGTGATGTATATACAAAAAAAAATTGTAACATATTATATAGTGGAATGTACACAATTTGAGCATGTGACATTGGTTAAATAATTAACAATATTTTGTAATTTGCTGTCTTAAATTATTAAATGTTCTTTTTTATATTAAAGTATAACAAAAACAACGTGACCCATCCATAATATTTTAATATACGAAATATATTCCACAGGTGACACTGAATATGTTAAACGCATCAGAAAATGAAGTAGACGTAGAGGGATTAAGCGGGGACGTCAAGTTGGAGTTCGAAGCCAGCAACGACGAGGTGGCCACCTGAAACATGTTCAGCTTCTCGTACTTCTAAACGGGTCAATGTCTTAATATTGAACACTGAAGCGTAAATATATAAATATATACTCGTATGAGTATAAGACAGCTTGTTTTCCTCTTCGTAGAACATAAACAATAATATCTTTTCAAATTTATTCCTTTTCCTTTTATTGTTTAATTAAATGTATACTATATGAATTGTGATTATATTTATTGTTCTACGAAAGGGCTGTTTACTAATAATATATAATTGGTGACTGTAATAAGTGTCAAAAGCTGTGTAAAACGTCCAACTGACATTCGGATCGATTTCATATACAATAGAGAAAATTTGTATTTACTTATTTACTTTAACATGATAAAAAGTCTTTAAGAATTACGCAGGGTCAAAAGTTCTGTAGCATTGGTGTGGAACATAATTTTACGCATCAGTGATCCACAAGGCTTTTATGGCTTGAGATCATTTTGATTTTCAGTTATGTATTTTTTTTATTCGTCTAAATAATAACAATTAAATAATTAAAATATTGCCATTCTCTTATAATTATATATATTTTTTATCAAGAGTTTATTTCACTTTTTTTTTTAATTATTCTGAATGTGTTGCATATCACAAGCCAAATAAACCTTTAATCGAGGGCCCGTACTAAACGTGAGAAGTACAGAAAAGTGAACATAAAATAGTTATCTATTTGTTATTTAATTTAGTTTGCAACTTTACCTCGTATACAATAATTTAAAATAGCTCCTTCAGTTGTTTCGAACGCATATTTAATGTTGAAAACAAAATTAAACATATTTTTTAAGTTAGGTATACAATCTTTCGTCATATCTTTATGTTAAAAAAAACTTTAAATTTATATTATTTTGTCATTTATTACTAAGAACTGCAATATCTAAGTGAACTACATATTACTTTATTGAGTTAATGTAGGTCAATCTTCTCCCAAAGAAACTTTAATAAGAATAATTTAAACTACTTGTCCAATGTTATTGATTGAGAAAAAAGTATGGAAAGTTGTTATTGGTCTAGTTTATATATCTGATATAGTTTGTCCACTCGAAGGTAGCCCGTTTTGTATTTTAATCTTCAAACTTAAAGAACTTCTGATGTGCTCTGCTACGGAATACCATTATTTTTATACGGTAGAATAGGCTAGATTTTGGAGTTTACGATAGACAAATCTATTATAGTAAAAAATTAACACGTTATCCATTCTTTTTTCTTTTCTTTAGGTTAACTAAATTTGAGATTCGTGATTCTAAAAATCAACCTACACTGTTGAAACTGCCATAAGGTTGCACTTCTATAAATAATCTCAATAGTATTAATATTTAAATTGTCCATAAAAATATTTTTTTACCTTAATATTGTTTTGGTATNATATATTTTACATTGATAAGTTAAAAGTAAATTATTCTTATAATAGTCCAGTTTTTTTAATAATAAGCTTAAATATCTTAGTCGATTCGTGTTCATAAAAGATAGCTATCTACATAAAATTTTTAGGGAGTAAAAAGAAACGTAAAATTAAAATATTGCATTGTTTCTAACAACAAAAATAAAATCAATAGAAAAAATATATTTAATAATTTAATGTTTTTAATTTATAATTCAGTTGTGTTGTCGATGTAATAGATTTATTATAGCTTTATCTTCATTTAAACATCAATTAACAAATTTTATTTGAAACTAAGTATGAAAACAAGAAACCAGAACAATAGTTTAGGTTAATTTAGTCAGTGGATAATATAGGTTAGGTTAGAATAATAAAATGAAACCCCGAATAGATACATCTTGGCTGCATCTAAATTATAGATTTAATTCATAAAAAGACGAGTGTCGTCCTTTATTAAAAAAAATGTCACACAAACGGAGAATTTGTAAGCACAATCTAACATATTAAAATAATCTAGTAATTTATGCATAAGTTTTATCATTGTCCTTCTCTTAACTTTTCCAACTTACTTAAATATTGTATTGTTTGAGAAGATTGACCTCACTCCAAATTGGTTTATATATGTTGCCAGGTATTGTCATTAATTTCATTTTAATAATTTAATAATAATAAAAAACGCATTAGTAAAGGTAAAAATCAAAACTAACATTGACATTTTAAGAAAATATTTTTTTCTATCTAAATCGGCTTGATTTAGATAATCAATTTTTTTTCTCAGTTCACTCAAGAAACATCAAAAATTATTTTAAGGAACTAAATTAAATAATAGTGCACCTGTTCATACATACCGTAGCTTATAGATTTTTACCTTTACTATTATTATTTATCATGTGACTAGCCTGTGTCATAATCTTCATAATATTTATACTAAACGCTAGCTAGCCGTTGTAGTGATGATATTATAATTATTGTGTTCTGTAGTGATTTTTTGTTAACGTCATGGCTCAATAGGTGTGTGTGTGTGTTTGTTTTTGGCGCTCTAATGTCACTGGTTCCCGCAGAAACGCTTGTGCTATAAGAGTCGTTAGTATTTGAATTATGAAACACCTTTCCGCACATAAATATATTTTGATGTGTAAGATATCTACAGTGACTCGTTAGACCTAAAGCAAATATTAGGCTACAAGTATTAAGTCACGACGCTATTCTAGTATTAAGAACCCATGGGAGGAAATGATGGAAATTATGGCTGTTGTGGTCGAGACATCTATTGCTCAACACCAATGGGTGAATTTTAGGCGCAAACCGTCTCCGACCAGCTCGGCGCTTATTCTCGGGTTAGAAAGACCGATGCTGGATATGCATTTTTAAGAAGAAATTCTAGAAAGTACAATGACGCTCGCCGACACGCCCTAGTGGGACGCTTAAGTTTTTTGTATTTATATTTTTTCTCAACATTTTTCGGTTAGTATTACTTATACTTTTATTCTATGACACGACTTATTTTAGAATCATAGGAGTAGATTAGTTTCCTTGAATTCATTGATTTTCTGTAAATCAAATTTATTGCTTGTAACGCTCTCCATATTTAGTCTTTCTGTTTTACTGCTTTTTTCTATGGTATTTTACTGTTTTTATAAATTTGGTGTTTCTAATCTTTTTTTTTCTACCTGTGGCGAGAATATCAGGTCCTCCGGACAAAGCTTTCACTTGGCTGCCCTGTCGCTCGAGGAGGGTATGGAGGGTAAAATGAGCGCTACCGGAAAGCCAGTGGAGCTTGTAATGAGGATCTGAATATCTTGACATTTGTGTAGCATTTGGCATTACCATCCGGCCAACATTTCGCATGTTCGGTTATATTGTGTCGTCATCTAAATACACCTTTAGTGGTTTTGATTTTAGACACAAAATATACTAGGAATGTTATCATTTTATTTTTATAATTTCTTTTTATATTTATGCAAAATCAAGCTGATCGTATGACTGACAAACAGGACTGCTCTTCTAATGTTTTGTTCCATATTTAAAACAGCTTAAAAGTTTTTCTGTTGGATTACATTTAGATGACGACTATAGTATCAGACGAGTAAAGGTAAAAATCAATGACAGCTATTTTTTGTTTTTAGTTTCGACTCGAAAAACATCCAAAATTTATTCTAACAGCACAAACATGATGGGAATACATATTCATAATATAACTGTACCTTATTGATTTTTACCTTTACTATTATCACGTGACTAGCCTGCGTCATAATCTTTATAATATTTGAACGAAGCGGAAGCGGGCCGTTATAGTGATTATATTATAATTATTGTGTTCTGTAGTGATTTTTTGTTAACGTCATGGCTTACTAACATCGTCTAGACTGTGCTTCGTATGCGTGCCTTCGTGCTTGGCCCGCCAATGTCGCTGGTGGTCCCGCGGGAACGCTTACGCTGTAAGAGTCACTAGTGCTTGGATTGTGCAACATCGTTGCAGACCTTTAAGTGGATTAAAATACATATCTATATAGAATATCCACAGTGACTTTTTAAAGCTAAAGCAAGTACAGGAGCCACAAGTCTTAAGTCATGACGTTTTACTAGTATTAAGAAACCCATGAAAGGATATGACGGAAATTATGATTGTTATGGTCGAGACATCTGTTGTTCGAACGTAGATCAAGAAGGGTCACATTCTTACCTCAGACAGCACCAATGGATGAATTTCTAAGTGCAAACAGTCTCCGACCTGCTCGGGGTTTAACCTCGGGTTAGAAGGACCGATGCTGGATATGCATTTTTTGGAAGAAATTCTAGAAAGTGCAAGGATGCCCGCCAGCCCGCTCTGGTGGGTCGCTTCAGTTCGTTATATTTATATTTTCTTACATTTTTTGGGTTGGTATTGTTTATACTTTCCTTTTTTTTTCTCTTTTGTGACACGACTTATTTTTGGATCATAGGTGTTGATTTAATTAAATTGATTTTCTGTAATACAAATTAATTGCCAGTAACGCTCTCCATAGGTGGAAATTAGACCTTGTCGTCTTCCTGATTTATTCGTTCTTTTGCGGGATTTTGCTCAAATCTCTAGAAATGCATTTTTAGGAATCCGTTTTCTAGATATGCATTTTAAGATATTTGATATTTTGACTTGCACTTGAATTTTTATTATGTGAAAAAAAAAATTAAAAGCTAAAAGGTTGATTATTCAAATTACCTAATTGTATCTTGTTTACGAAACTTAACAACTTTTATAAAATTTCATAGATCAGCTATTTTTTTTGTTTGATTTTTACTTAATTTGTAAAGAAGTACGTTAGCCACTAATCTGTTAAATATCGTTCTGACTCAAAAAATCTTGTAGTCTTCACAAATCATTCAAATTATCCCTGATATGTTTATAGATCCATTTTTTTACAAGACTTATCCTTACATTAATACTCTATTTTTATATACTTTTTACATTGACCTAATGTATATTAATGTAATAGGTACATATTTGATATTTGTACTTATTTTATTTTAAAAAGTATATTAAATAAGAATATGATTTTCTTATAAGCTTCTTAATAGACATATACATGCATTTGGCTCTCGGACTCCGTTTATCTGGGATTATATTATATTAATAGTAGTTTGGCATTGTTTAAGTCCAACAAAATATTATTTTTTTCCAATTTTTATCATATATTTCTTTCTTATGACTGTACGTTGAAATGAAACATGTTTATTGTAAACATTGACTAGGTATTACATTATTGAAAACACACAACGTACGTCAAATAAATATGATAAAAAAAAAACAGAAAATTTGAGACTTCTAGAATATTATTCTCACAGAATGTGCTCACATTACTTAGTACCTACGTAAGAAGTATACGGTTACATCTTATTGAAATCTTTCATTTAATTAATTAAAATTTTAATTATTCATAAAGTGAAGATGTGTATAGGTACCTTTCGTTAATATTGTTGAAAACTGTCTTGCGTAAACATAAGAAACGTTTTTTTTTTACTTTTAAGTTAATTTGATAATTGATTATTAAATTTTATTGTATGCTCAAATTTGTTTCATTTACTTTTCATTGTTTTGATAGCATAAAATATATACCTAACAATGACTAATAATAATAAATATGTATTGTGAAACTCCTGAGACACATGCTGCTGCTGCAAATATAAAAAGAAATATGTATGTAAAAGAAACAACAAATTCATTATTAATTACATACATTATATATTAATTTGAAATGCTAACTAACAACATCGAAAAAAAAGGAAAATACAACAAAATACACAAACAAATTCAGACATGTAATCACATATCCTCACATATGAGTTAATAGTTTTGTCTAATTATATTTTTTTTAATTAGCAAATAAGACATTTTTTTCTGTTATTGGATACTTCCTTTTATATTCAAATTTGTGACCTTCGTCTTTACGCGCAAAACGAGATAACAACCGAACTAAATACCCCGCGATAAACAAAGAATTTGGATAAAATTCTGATAAATTACGGTGGTGAAGAAGGTGAAGAATTGAGTATGACCGCGAGATTAATCAAAATGAACAATTGAAAAAATGCTGTTTTTAGGCGAAGTGTACGTTCAGCAAGCTCTACTTTCACAGAAACGACGACAGACTGTTTTAATGATATAGAATCTAGTTCTATCAAAATTTATGGTTAAAAATTAGCATGTATTGAATGCATTCTTGAAATAATTGAGACTGTACTTTATTAGACTACCGAATACCCTAATTCATTAGAATATCTACCTATTACTTACTTAATAGTCTAATTGATTTTATTTAAAATAATCAGCTTCCCGGTAAAAATATTGCGTTCTGGATCTCATGTTTGCCATAGCAATCGGCAATCAAAGACGTCGGCAAAAGCCCTTTTTTGTACATATACAAAAAATGGCTTTTGCCGACGTCTTTGACTGCCGATTTGATTTAATGAACTGGAGGACGTGGTCCTAATTGGAGAGACCGTTTTAAGGGTGATTTCCGCTAATGTCACCCACTGAGAGTTCTACGGGTGTTCAAGGTGGCAGGTGCATCATTTTGGATGTCCCTCTTTGCTGGAATCGCTGGAAATTCGTTTACCGAAATCTAGATTATTGTTGAATATTAATAAAAAAACCAAGATTAAATAAAATAAATATGTCTTACTTTATACCTACACCACACATAAACACTCAGGCAAATAAAAAGCTCAATTTAGATATTGCGAACGTGCTTATTTAACAAAATCCGAAATGATTACATCAATAGTTCCGTATATATAATTTTAGGTATTAAATAAAAAATATATGTCTATTTTTATGATTTTTAATTAAAATGATAATAAAAACATCTTTAGCGTTAAAAATATACTTTCAAGCCGTAGGGTGTATTATATAAATTGTTTTCTTTTTATTATTATGCCATCTGTCGTCTTTTTATATGAACTATCTCCAATAGTCACATAGCTGTCGTGTTACGAAAACCATTCTGGAATATTTTTATGTCGCTGCCGCTAGATGTCGCTAGTCTTAGATTTCTTCGTTTTAAAAGTATTTCTTACATTTGTTGAGTATAAAAAGGAAAAATGACACGAATAATTTTTGTCTCACGGTCCCATTTATATTGTACCTAGTAGGTTTGTTTCAGACCTACAGTACGGTCAACGAGTCGTGGCCGCCCTGAAGTTAGGTTTTCTCTTATGCGCTTAGTTATATTTTTCAGCTTTACGCCACCTTCCCGTACCCAACAGGGTAATCAGAGGAACCCTAGTGTTAAGTTTTTCTTAAATAATGGATGTAACTGATATAATATTTAAAACAATCATTTCGCAGTGTTGTCTTATTAAGTACAAAAAATGAAAAATAAGTCTAGACCAGGGGTTCCCATCCTTTTCTTGATCAAGGACCACTTTCATATCATTCTTGGCAGCAGGGACCACTATGCATGTAGGTATAATAAAAATAAACTGACAATCAAGCAAAAACTTCGCCTCACCATCCCCAGTCATAAAATTAAAATCGTCGCTGGCGGTCCGCGGACCACTGGTTGCGAACCAGTGGTCTAGACCGTTTGGAACAAAAAAAAATGAAAAAAAAATGTAAGAATTTGATTTACTGCGTACTCCCCCCTTTGATGAAAAGCATACACAAAATTTTTGTTGTCATATACTTTTTATAAAGGATAATATAAAATAAGAATACTTTTATGTATTTTTTTTTCAGTGAAATAACTAAAAGTTTTTGTGTCAAACCAATGCCCAACCAAAGCACGTTAGTCTTTTACAAAATTGATTTCAAGCTGCCATGCCGCAAAATGACTGTTCCTTAATGATATTTGTCTAAATTTTACGTAGAAAAATTTAAACTACTTTAAAAACGTTTTGTTATCTTTCATTCGATATCAAATAAATGATATTTCAACTATTCATTTGAAGACTTTACATAGAGTATAATTAAAATAGAGTATAATTGAATGTTGTAGGATTAGAAATCTTGATAAGAACTTATTGGTGTAAGCGTTTTGACGGTTTGCAATTGACGCAGATACGGCTCTAGCTACGTTCAATTTTAAAGAATTTTTCGACGTAGATACTCAACTATGAAAACCTTTCCACGCATGATTTACGTGCATTTGTTATAAATATATATTTTTTATCATTTTGAATTAATAAACTGACTTTATAACTTATGGACCACAATAATTTGCAGAGTAACGCTTAACAAGTACTTACTTTCGGTTTGGCCGAAGATTCGGCCGTATTTTGGCCGAAACCGAAACTATGGCTGAACCTACGATTTTTGACAGAAAATGGTCGAAACTACTTACTATACCAGACAACCAGACAATGCGCGGCGATTCGTTTCACCATCCAACATATCTCTATTATCTATACTAGATTTTCTTCCGAAAATCTTCTTTCCGTAAATCTATAAAAATATTGGGCTTAAAATAAAACTTACTATCTCTTCATCATTAATAGCGTCAGTCTTGTATCTCCTTATTAGTTACGGTTTAAACGTTTAATGTTATATTCTAGAGGGCAATCAAACACATTTATCTAAATCACCTTTTATTTTACATCGATTTATAAAATAACGGCGTGTTTCGAGTAAATTAGTTAACACGAAATTTGGCAATTACTTAAGTCTATATTGGCACGCCGTTTGACTAGAAACGCTTAGGTATGCATAGTAAATTAAAAATTAAAATAAATCTAATCAATTTTCATGGGAACAGAGTGTCTTAACACTATGTTCTACAGTAAATTATATTAACAAAAACTTTTAGCATATGTTTTCTTGCTAACTTTTATATGTACATTACAAAACATTTCTCGAAGGTAACTTTCTTTTACAAGAACTAGTAAGAGGTACCTCTTAGCAGTGTATTACTAAAATATCAAATGTCTATTTAACAGATGTAGACATGTTTATTGAACCTAAAATTACATTTACTATTCAGATTCATCCAAAAAAATGGAAAATTATGAAAAAAGTAAGTTACCAAAGAAAGGTACGAGATAACAAGGAATTCAAAACCGGTGTTAGGGAACCATTGAAACAGAACTGAGGTCATCAAATTTTGAACTTATTTAGTATAAACGATTAAAGTACCTAGTGGGTACAAGTATTTATTATATTTTTACAATTTCCGTATAGTTTCAGCGTTTTAGGGATGTAATTTGACATCATAATATGCAATATAAAATACCTATATACAAATAAGTTATGATAACATTTAACAATAATTACACTTTTCTTAGAAATTTACTATACAAATATTAGCAATAGTGATAACGAAACGGGTGTCGTCTACTAAAAAATCCCGCATATTATGACATTTAGGTAACTCTCTCACATTGTAGCAAATTTAAATAATATATCTACCTAGATACATANAACGTGAAGACTATGAGTTGACAGATGTTTTCGCGCCAACCGTCAGGGTAGGTGGCGCCTGCGGGTGCCAAGAGTAGATAATCTATGGACAGATGGGTAAGTTTGTAGTACCATAGACTAAAATCACGGATGACTTCTTCACTCTAACACTGTGTTTTAGAAGACACATAATATTATTTGTTTTATAAATGTTATATACAAACTTTATTGAGGCCAGTCGTGGCGCAGGGACACAAAGTGTGACTGTAAAATCGACTGGTTGTGGGTTCAATCCCCACTCGAGGAGATGAAATATTTATTTAAATTTATATTTGCATTACTTCGTTCTGGTTTCGAGGCAAATCGCGGCGTTGAGTTCGCCACTCAACACGCAATGCCTCCAGAATTCGGCAAAAAGTGGGGAACGGAGTGTCTTAACACTAGGTTCCCTCTGCCTACCCTGCTGTGTGCGGGATACAACGTGAAGCTGATTTATTTTTTTCTTTTTTTATATATATAGAAACTCAATAACAAAGATTTTTTGAGCAGTTGTTCTCAAATATTGCATAAAACAATTGGAGCTATATACATAAATATCAAAGCGACAGCAAAAAATATTACAATATGATGATTCTATACAAATATGTACAATTTCCAGATAATACGTACGTAGTACGTACAATATTGTGCACTTTCACTAGTTATTAATGTTATTACCCACTTAATTTAACAATAAAATAACTAAAAAAGATTATATTTTATAGATTATATTTCTAATCTCATAATTTATGACTTATATTTCTTGTTACTGAAACACAACATATTGTTTATATGTTGTTTTCTTCGCGTTTTTCGTCTATGGTTATAAACAGCAGATTGCTCCTCGTTTGCATCACGTAGGTACCATTTAGAGATATCATTCAGAGAGATGACGATATGAACTCGGTTTTAAAAATTATAATATCGTTATATCTGATAAAGATAATGTTAGAAACCACAGAAAGTATTAACATGAAGCTTACAATTAGACGAAAAATATCTACATTATATTATACTAATTACATATTATATAAATTTATTTCAAATCTACATATCTTTTTATTACCAAATTTTGTACAATGGAGACTTAGCATTTTCCTTTTCAAATTAAATTTAAAAATAAAACATAAGGTATCTACGATTGTTTCTATCATTATTGACATTCAACATTATTTACAGGGTTGAATAGAAATCGTAACGTAACAAAGCATTATTCAGATCAGTGGATGTATTAGTATGACTAGTCTTAGTTGCTGTACACCTAGAGAAATCCTTAGGATAAATACGTTGCCGCGCGTCGCCCTTAGGCTGGACTGCGCGGTTGGCATGAAATCAATGATCCGTACTAAAATAAGAGTTTTGCATTAGGTACAGCTTGTCGATGGGATTGACTACAGCGCCTGTTCCAAGGTTAAGAGGTTCGTGGGACACGTGCGACCCGTGCTGGTGCGGGTGATGTTGAACTTCCAAGTTCTGTAAGCTCATGGTGTCGGAAGCCCCTTCGTCCAACTGATCAAAATTACTGCCGTCGAGCGATATGTCCGAACTGCAGAAACTGTCCCCGGAGTGCGTCGGATAATCTGAAATATATTATGTCATAAGTATAAAAAGTTCTGTAAATAACAATATGGGACACAATTTTTTCAAATATATAATATGTAAGTTACTTAAAAAACAATCACTAAAACCACTAGATATAAATAAAAGAATAATCTATGCACTTTTTGCGCTTGATGTTCTTTAGATCCGATAGATTCACATTTTAGTAATAATACTTGTAGGTAGGATAATTATAGAAACAACATCAAGCGTTCCTTAACTTATTCAAATATTGAGTCATTCGAATGGTTAGAGGCCGTCTTGGCCCAGGGGCACAACTGTAACGTGATGGTTGTGGGTTCGATCCTCACTCGAGGAAATGAAATATTTATTTAAATTTATATTTCCATTTTTTCCGCCACTCAACGCGCAATGCCTCCAAAATTCGGCGGAAAGTGGGGAATGGAATGTCTTGACACTAGATTCCCTCTGCCTACCCTGCTGTGTGCGGGATACAGCGTAAAGCTGATTTTTTTGAATAGTTACATTTTATATTAAGATCAGTATTCTACAAGAAAGTCAATATAGTCTCAACGTAATATAGTCTCGGACTCGAATATAAAATAAGCAAAAAATAAAATACAATCTGTTTCATTTTATATCGTTAAATACTTGACACTTAGACAGAAAGTCGGTATAATTGTTGCTATGAGTAAGTATTTATGGGCTTCTGTGAATATGACATAGTAAAATTCCAATAAATTTTATGGAAATGATAATAAATTATTTTATGTAAAAAAAACATATAAGCTAATAAAATAAATTTACCGTCTGGTGAATAGGGAAGATTCGGATTCAGAGGCTGACTGGAAGCTGAGTAAGCGGCATCAAGCCCCAAATAATTTCCGTGTTCACTGGAAGGTGACTCTTGTTTGATGCTCTTTTCATCTTTGTCCTTGTCTTTGTCATTGCCCTTGTCGCCCTCCTGTTTCGCTTTGCGTTGAATCTTCTTCATTTTAGCTCTCTGATTTTGGAACCACACTTGGACAACTCTAACGCTTAGGCCCGTATCTTTTGCGAGCGCCTCTCTAACTTTACGACAGGGTTTCGGGCTAACTTCAAAAGAAGCTTTGAACTGTCTCCGTTGAGCTGACGTTAAAATAGTTCTTGGTCGTTTTGGTCCTCGTCTGCCATCACGAGGACGTTCTGAGTCATCTATGATCATATCGTCCTCTGCATGCTGCATAAGATACATTTCTTTTTCGAAATCCTGTCTACAAAATATTTGGCCAGCCCTGATGACATACTGCTCGCCCTTCTGCAATGGTTGGCAACACATGACACAAACAAAGCATTGTATGTGAAACACGTACTGCTGAGCACGCATGACCATCTCCTGTGGCAGCAGCCGGTCGCCGCAACGGGTGCATTTGACTCCAAATAATCTGAGAGAAATTAAAATCATGATGCTCAAGTAAGGTAAACGCTCAGCATTTCGCTCGGCACATCGCAAGCACGCAAGCTAACTTCGCATGCCATACTAAAAGATATCAATAAAATATAACTCTATCATTATATCATAAGAATAATTTGATGAATTTACTAATTATATTATAATATTATGAGATATGTACCTGTCGTAATCGGGCTTGCAGTACAGCTTGGCGTTCCTGGTGTAGCAGGTGTGCGCGAGGGGGCAGCCGCAGACGCAGCAGCTCAGGCAGTGCTCGTGCCATGACAGTTCACCCACACGCATCAGATAACGGTCCTGAATCTTCTGCCCGCATCCCTCGCAGATCTCAACGATCTTTTCTCGTTTTATGCTCGCGCTCAATTCTGTGTACAAAATTCTTGCATTAGTAGTATGTGACAACTTTTTAGACGCATATAAATAATCAAAACATTTGACGATTCATTGTTTACAAGATGTTAATATTTTCATTAAGGTGTTGTTGTAAAACAAATTATACAATTATAACGAAATTAAATAATTTACAATGATACAGAGGTGGTTTAAATTCGCATATGTAATAAAACAAAAATTCAAAAAGGAGAAGAATGATATAAGTAAAGCTCTTCTTGTTAGTATCGCAATAGCACACCTAAGAAATTTTTATATTGTTATGTAGATAATTTCAATAATTAATATAATTATTTAATATACATGTATTGATTTTTATGTGACCTAATGCAATATAAAATGTATTAAAATAAATACGACCAGTAAATATAGGGGCATAATAAAATAACGCTCGTGATATTCGGCTTGAATCGTCCCCGCTTTGGAACCTACCTACCTATATATTTTATAAGCTCTCACGTATATCCGTAGCTATAGATACGTTAAGTCTAAATGGCTTTGTGAAAGTATCAGCCGTCTCAAAATGCTCCTTAGACACGGGGAGGGGACCCGCCCCTGTAGGAGGCCCCCGGAGGAGGGGCGTCCCGGGTCACCAGGGTCGCGGGATCAACCCGAGAACAAAATGTCTGCGTAAAACTGCCGTCCTAAGTTAATCGATGTGCGCCATCATTTACGCCAAAATATCCTCTATTAGTTTTCTATTATTACTAAGATACTACTAACAATCGAATACAAGTTTTAGTTTTATTATTTAGGGTTTATTTATTTATTATTTTATACATATTTTAGGACGTAGACGTCAATGAACACATTGTTTTGTAAAAAAATACATTTTAAAGTAGCAGGATTTGGACTTGTACTTCTATCTACTGGAATCAAGAAAATATATGTTTTATATTGACTCCCAGTTTACTTATGTACAGTAGACACCTATACCTTATTCATGAAGGTATGGGATAAAAGGTAAATACGTCAAAAAAAGGTTGTTTTACGTGTCACGGTTGAAGAAGTTACTATATTAATTTAAAAAAATATGTAACTATGGATTTATGGAAGTAATGACCTAAATGAATGAATGTGAGCTTAGCTTTAATTAATATTATTATTATTATTATTATTATTTATTATAATATTACCTTATTATAGAAATGGAATAACGGTAAAGCGGGGAGAATATTTTTTTTTACAAAATTCACAAAATTTTATTCTGAAATACAGTTAGGGAAAGGTGACCGTAAACGTGACATATGTCACGTTCACGTACCTACTACAGATAAATTATACATTTTTTATATTATAAACGTTGTGCTGAGTGACAAAAAACTACTTTTATTATTCTGTGATTATGAAAAAATGATGAAATATTTTTTATTATTATAATATATTTTCAAATTTTATAAAATTGCACATAAATTTTCACACAGTAAGTAAAAAGAAACGAATTAAATAACAAAAAATAAAGATTGTTTTTATATTTAAAGCCAGGAACATTTTTACTTAAAATTTAAAAATGTTTCTATTCACCCCGTTTTACGGTACTATAGACATTTTAAATTATTTTTTTTAAATGTGTCAACTTCTTTACAAGTTTGAAAAGAAGTTGACACATTTTGTCCACAATACAAAAAAATTACATACTGTAATTAGGACAAGCGTACATTTTATTTTATATAAAAATATTTTGTCGTCCGTCAGATTATATTCGCCATTTTCGGATATTTTCATTGGATTTTCGTGATTCCGTTGTAACTTTTGTTGTTTTTATTAATAAAAAATATATCTGTAGAAGCTTGGCAAAGATGTATTGACCATGTGATAAACGAAAAGCAAAAGATGCAAAAAAAAGAACAAGCAAAAGATACAAAAAATTGATTATGTAATAGACAATGTAGTGAACCGTTTCGTCATTAATGTTGGTGATAGTTCCTCATAATCCTCCGAATTGTAAGAAATAATGGAATATATTTCGTTTTTTCATAGTTAAGTACCTTTTACAATAAAACTTGTGCATTTTCATTATATATTTTTTTCTATTCTTGTTATATACAAAGACCTTTTATATATATCATTACAATGTTTGGATATCAAGTAATAATACTGCAAGTTTTACATTTCAAAATAATTAAACTGTTAATCTATTTCAAGATTACAAATATATCGTTTATTTTAATGTTTTTTTTTATATATTATAGAATATATGCAACCTTTTTTATCTGGTGAAAGTCAGGCTTTCATAAATTACTTTATAAGAACAGTACAGCTCTATATATAAAAATATACTACAATTGTTTATATAGAAAATCCCACGTTAAATAAATTAAATAGAAATAAAAAACAATAGTTTTTTTAAGAAACAATTTCTTCGTTTACATTTTGTCTCATGCCATAATGAATAGGACACATACTGTTTTATTAGCAAACGGTTAGCAGCAGACTAACTTGATAATCGATCATGATTTTAAATAATTTTCATTTAGCAGTTCGTCGTATTTAGCCAGTCGTGGCGCAGGGGCACAAAGTGTGACTGTAAAATCGACTGGTTGTGGGTTCGATCCCCACTCGAGATGAAATATTTAGTTAAGTTTGTATTTCCATTTCTTCGCACTGGTATCGAGGCAAAGCGCGGCGTTGAGTTCTGCCCCTCAACAGGCAATGCCTCCAGAATTCAGCAAAACGTGGGGAACGAGGTGTCTTAACACTAGCTTCCCTCTGCCTTTCCTGTGTGCGGGATACAGCGTGCAGCTGTGTAATATATTCTTTTTCTTTTTGTGGAAGTTATTAATGTGTTTTTATTGTTCCGTACTTCAAAAGGAAAATACAGAACTCTTATAGGATCATCATTGTGTTGTCTGTCTGTCGATGCCCTGTCTCGAGGTAGCGTGGAGGTATCAGGCTGAAATTAATATCATATATTCAGATCTACGGTCCCTTGCAGCACAGCTTCTAATTCGTATACGTTTTTGCTGCATTTTGTATAAAATTCAAAGCGTAAGCAAAACCTATAGATATGTTACTTATAAACACAACTACCAAAATGTGACATATAAAATTTGGCAAAAAATTAGAACTTATTATACAATACAGATAAAGGAAAAAATCATACGTAAATTTATAGGTACTTATAGAAAAAAAATATTATAAACTTATATTTGTAATTGATTTCATAGTGAGTGCATACGTCCGCAAATTTAAGTTGGTCACTTCATACACCGTGTAATCAAAAGCTTTAGCTATATTTCACATATACACAGGGAGGCGACAGAAGGAACCTGGGAACCCAAAACACTTCGTTTCCCACTTATGTTTCGAGTGGCGGAACTCAACGCCCAAACAAAATGAAAATATTGAATATTTTATTCTGAGTGAGAATCGAACCCACAACCGTCGCAGTTACGGCCCCATGGTTTTTTTTATTTTCAGTAATCTGGCAACACAAATAAATTACGTCATATTTGATTTATACTTATATAATTAACAGTCCGTTTCTAAGCTGAGCTTTTGCATTTGTATGAATATTCACATATAAAGTAGGTGTAACGTCACTTGGACTAAATCGGTTTATATTGCTTGTACTAATAGAAGCGTCACATATTTTATTCGGAATATTTTATTCCGTTTTTCTTGATGGTATAAGGAAAACATTAATTATTAACTCAAACGACACGTCAGACGTGATTAAAATTTATGAGAAAAAATGAAATACCTAATGCCCGGTTTAGAAGATTAGATATATTTTTTGTGTTGGATTTTTTTATTAATTTCTAATAGTAGACTATATGTTTAAAAGTGACTATGTGTTTTTTTTTTCTGGCACTACTTTTATAATTACTGACACAAATGTAATGCTCAGCTTAAGCCTCGCAGAGCGAAGAATATAAATTTAAATAAATATTTCATCTCCTCGAGTGGGGAACGAGCCCACAACCAGTCGGTTTTATAGTCACATTTCTATCTAATTTCATTTTTGAAGCTGCTGAAATGCTAAACAACCTTTACTAAGGTGGCCGTTCATTATCTCTTCTAGTTCAACTGGGATGATACAGTTCTTTATAAAGAGTTCCAAGTCTTTAATTTTTATATACCAATGTAAACTGCTCATAACGCTCATCAACTTTATTTAGGGAACGTCTCATTATTGTGCATAATTTTAATTAATGGATCTCCTATGATTCTATATTAAGTGTACCAGAATTCAAAATTAATTTAACAAAGACCTCCCTAGACCTCATAGCAATACAAGATAGATTCTATGTGCTATCACTATTTTTACAGTTTTCCAAATATGTTTTACCTAAATAAGTGTATTTAGATAAGACGTTTTTTTTTATATTAAGCGTTCTTGCTTAATTCAAGTAATTAGTTGTGTTAGTTTAAATAATAATTTCATCTATCTACAGTTACACTAACCTACAGTTCTACTTACAGAGAATCATGTTGGTTTCGACCTCGAATATAATGGAATTTTGACTTGTCATTTGAGTTTTAGCGTTTTGGGCATATAGGTGAGGTGAGGGCAGAGGAGGAGCACACAAATCGACATTTTTTCTTAATCCCAAAAATAAGGATATATATTTTTTTATATTGTGAACACTAAACTTAATGCTGTTTTATCTTTTCAGATGACATTTAGCACAATATGTTTTTTTTGCCGCCATTTCATTTAAACATGGCGAATTGAAAGAGATATATAAAGATATCATCGTTAAAGCGAATGCTTTTATTTTTGTTATCTCAGTAAAATAAGAATAATAAGGATAATTCTATTTTTAACATTCATGAAAAAAACAACTTTTATTGTCTATTAAAATATCAATCGTTATCGATAGAATTAAATAGTTCGTATATTGTATTATTGTAGGCTCTTGTTTGGTGAAATGTAAAAAAAAAAGTCATTTCGCACTGGTTTTAATGGACAAATTTTGTTTGTTAATTTCCTAAATTATTATTTATAATAAGTATATTACCCTACTTATTCTTTATTCATTAACATATATAAAATATTTTACAGTATTTTTGTTTACTATTCTGCGTCCTTCATATTCGTAGAATTTATGACCACCCTTGGCATGCTACTTATTTTATACTTACTGATTTTATAACTAGTTTTGCTAAAGTAGTTCTAATAAAAATCAGCTTCACGCTGTATCCCGCACACAGTAAGGTAGGCAGAGGGAACCTAGTGTTAAGTTACTCCGTTC
Organism: Heliconius hermathena; assembly: GCA_013403705.1. Taxonomy (NCBI): domain Eukaryota; kingdom Metazoa; phylum Arthropoda; class Insecta; order Lepidoptera; family Nymphalidae; genus Heliconius; species Heliconius hermathena. The sequence continues at coordinate 10,372 of JAAIXJ010000692.1, read as the reverse complement.
CTCACTTTCCTAATTAAAATATGGTTATAAAATAAATAATACTATTTTTTTTATAATGCTGCGTGAAACGTATAAAATTATTAGTTTTAATACTTAGGTATCGATTTACTTATTTATAGAGAGCGGACGCATAAGTCTTTGACATCAGTTCTAGAGCTTTAACTTTCTAGTAAAATTCTCGTCTAAGTGTAAGTTTGCTTGTTTTTTAAGCGTTTGTAAAGTTTCGTAACTCAAACGGTAATAACGGAACCCTTATAGAATTACCTGGTTGTCCGTCTGTCAAGACCTTTTATCTCGTTTTGGAGATTGCGTGGATGTCTCAAAAAAAATTAATATCAAATAGTCAATTATATATAGTATAGGTATCTATGGTCGCTTAAAGCACAGAAAATATCGAGCTTCTAAGATACGAGCGTGTCTGCATCGATTTTGCTGCTTGTTGTATGAAATTCGCAGCGTAGTCTAAATTAATAGATAGTTATACTTCCTATGGTTATGAAATATGGCAGGAAGTGGGAACTTATCCGAAAAATAAAGAAAAAATAAGAAAAGGGAAGATTTATAAGTATTTAATAACAAAATTTCATACAAAATGAATGATATGCATGATTAGGTCAGCAAATTTAAGTTTGTCAATTTTTATTAGTGGTATGTTTCATCGATCTACAATTAGTACGGAAGATTCGGTGGGAGAATCTGACTCGGTTTTTTTAAATTTCTTTTTTATATATTTAGTTAACAGTTAAAAATACACAACATACACGTGGTACACCTACCTACTACCTTTTTTCTACTTTTCAAAAATTATCAGATTTAATCATATCTTTTAAGATTTACTAAGCCGCTGGGGTTCCGTGTCAGATCCTTGGTTTTTTAAACTTTTGCAAAGACATCATATCAATATTTCTTATAGATTAGACGGATTGATATAGTTACGCATAAGGTAATTTTTCCTAAGCTATATCAAAATATTTTATTGATTAGGGCTGCTAGGGTTTCATATTCAAAGTATAGTTCATTTCTAATAATCCTAAAAGTTATGTTTCATGATTGACAACAAACTAGTAGTTCTACCTGTACGTACAAATGTTATGGAATACACGAACTAACTAAAACACAAAGTTGTTCTAATATTTGGATAAATTGAATGCGATACGGAAATTGGATGTAAAATTGTTTGGAGAAATAATTAAATGGTGCCCGGTTGGTACGTACGTCCTCGTCAAATTATAGCTGAATTCGGTTTTCAATTGAATATTGTCGATCAACCCGCTAGCGTAGGTACCTATCGTTTACAAATCAGTCGACCGTGTTTTACTAACATTGCCATACATTAAATATTTGTTCACATGCGTTTATATTGTGAATGTCTTCTTAATGTGTTCATAAAAATCGAAATTAATGTTAATATTGAAGCCAGTTGTAGCGCAGGGGCACAACGCGATTGGTTGTGGGTTCGATGTCTACTCTTGGAAATTATTAGTTATATTTATTTAAATCTTATTTTCATTTCTTCGCTCTGGTATCGTATCGTAAAGCGCGGCGTTGAGTTCCGCCACTCACACAAACACACACACACGCTATGCCAGAATTGGGTGGAAAGTGGGGGACGGAGTGTCTTAACACTAGGTTCCCTCTGTCTATCCTGCTGTGTGCTGGATACTATTTAATATTTTAATTTTTAATATTATAAAACAGTCCTGTTTAAAAACAAAAAGTTTTTGTACGTAATTTATTAATTACAATAAAAAATATATTTAAAAAGTATCAATAGCCTTTAAAAGGATTGGGAATTCGTGTTTCCTTAAATTTAAGCATTTATTTTGTAATAGTAAATTTTTAGGTAGGTACTATATCAAATAAGATCAGAGCTCAGTCATTCTATAGCCAGTAAGAGTGAAATTTTTATATATAGGCATAGGTAGTTCCAAATTTACCGCGCACTACCTATCCAATAAAATATATCTAGATATATCTACATATATTATAGCTGAAGAGATTTTTGGGTGAACGCTAACTTCTGATCTTCTGTTTTTTTTAACATTCTTACTATCTCCCTGAAGTACTACTAGTTAGGGTTCCGTACCTTTGAGGGAAATAGGGAATCTTTATGAGATTACTTTGTTGTCCGTCTGTCTGTCAAGAGGCTTTATCTCAAGAACGCTTGGAGATATCGAGTTGAAATTCAAAGCCTAATCTTAGAACTACGGCCCCATGATTTGTTGAAATAAAAACTATTTCTATATTTACTTAAAACCAGATATGACAACATAAACGATATTGCAAATATCGCGCATTTCGATACTGTGAACGGCATCAAAATTCTTCTTCTCCTACGGCTTCTTCTAAATGTGCTAGAATTATGAAATTTGACAGCTAACATGTACAGGTAGTACCTACTGATTCAGGAAAAAATCTAAAAACTATAGGTACATTTTTGGTTCAATCTTAAAAAAATAATAGTCTTAAAAGGAGGTTAAATTTGGTATTAAAGCCGCTAGTCCAAGTGAGGTGCAGATGAAAGAGTTCTGGCTAAGCTAAGCTTGATTTTCAGAAAATGCTCTAAACCTCCAATTTTTGTACGGAATCTTCGGTGGGCGAGCCCGATTCGCGCTTGTCTGTTTTTTTTTTGACACTCTTACTATCTATTTGGAGTGCCACTGCGATTTTATACTTGTATACACAAAAGTTTGTTGACTATATTAGTTTTTTTTTCTAAATTCTGTTTGTGTTGAATAGCCCATTTATTGAGGTTACACTACAACACGGTTATAGTTTCGATAGAACCTGCGGTCAGATTTACCTCGGGCGCACACACCCGTATTGATAAATCGCTGTGAAGTCTATCTTGAGATATTGTTTTCATTCATAAATTACTTGTCCATGAATGAAAACGGCATCTCAAGATCGATCTCAGACTTGAGAGCGATTTATAAATACGGATCATAGTGTTTCAAGTAGGTACTTTCAACTCCTAAACAATTAGCTGTTTCCATAAAACCACGCGAACGACGCCGCGGATAAAAGTTGGTAGGTATAGGTACCTACCAACTTATTATATATTTTCGATAATCTCATGTAAAGATTACCATGCGCCATGTTGACATTGAATTAGTTAAATAATTGTTATAAAGAATTCATAATGTAGCTATAGTAAATATATTAAATAATAGTAATATGGGCCATTTATACTTTCTGTGAATGTATTACATGCCTAGGTATACTTTCATATTATACCTACTTATAGCTATCAATAAAAAATATTTCGAAAATAATCAACAAAACTTGCTGGGAACATATCGTCTGAAAAAAGAAATTCAGTATTTGTCATGAAACAATTTAACACATCACACGTTGTAGCAAGAATTTTAATTTTGCCTATAAAATGTGAAGCGCAATGAAACACCTATATAGGTATGATCGCGATGGCTACTAGCTTATATGCCACGAGCGATATGCACAGTCAGAAATAAAGAACACAGAGTTATAGATGTGATATGTGAAGAAAAAATATAAAAAAAAGGTTAAAATATCAGGTATAATTATGAGTAGATACGTTTAAGTGTATGGGAATATTTTTTTTAATTTTTAACGTATTTTTTGTTTTCCAAATTAAATAACAGCATCCATAACTTTGAAATTGTTTTACATATAACGATTGAAAAGCTTATATCGAATATATCTATCTTTGGTTTGAGTGACACTTAAATAAAACTTCTTCAAAAATAAAATCCAAAGCTTACTATATAACAGAAAATCATAGAATATATAAGGCGAATAGCTTGGATAATAGCTTGTCTATATATAATATAAATAGCTTGGATCTAGATAAGTGATTTTGATAAAACAATAATTACCTATGCAAGGAAGAAGTAAAATAACAAATTCATTTATTCCAACAAAAACAACAGCTTTTTGTTGGAACACTCAGTTTCCGCTCTGTGTGGTTCACAATGCATTGTTATGATAAAATTCCATCTCATATAAACGAAATGTGTACATTTGATTAAAACTTTCGTAATGAATTATCATTATTTTGTTGCTTATTTTAATAATATTTTATTATATATACTTATTTTAATTATTTTAATAAGCAATTAAATTTAAAAGTAAACACAAAAATAAAATTTGTTATTTTTCTTTTTGTGTTTACTTTTAAATTAAATTATATTATGTATAAATGAATACAATAGTAGTAGGTAGGACACCTAATAGGTAGCTGTATTCGTTAATATTTTTATTATAATACGCTTAAAAAACACTTTGGAAATTAATATATTACATTAAATATCTACAACATATTATATATAGCAAATGCCTATATTCCTATAGGTTACCTAATACTTATACTATAAATTTAAACAAAATTTTCAATATTGACGATTAGAAAAGTATTAATAAAATATTTGAATAAAGAGTATTTTATATTTAATTTTGTATTTTGATCTATAATACATTAATATTTAAATACTTTCTTTTGTTGGATGTTTATAATCTATTAATAAATAATAAACGATTGTATTATTTTTTATTGAGTTTATAATAAAGCATAGATGAAGTATAAGTAAGAAGAAGAAATATAAAAAACAAAAAGTAGGTAAGTAAGTATTGTTAAATATTTAAATTTTAAATATTTTACAATAACCGACTTAAATATTTTAAAGCGTTTTAAATAATATTTGACGGATTAGATATAAAAATTATTTACCTTTATTCGTTGTAACTTTTAATTTGTTGCATTTTAACGTTTTCTTAACTTTAAATACAATTTTAAATTTTCCGAACCAGCATTTTGATATTAATTATAGAGCATATTACAGCTTTCATGAAAATAAAATATTCGAAAACTTAGTGAAACGTAAAAAGATTATTAAATTTTAATAAATATACTCGCTATATGCGCAATTGTTAAGTGCCATTCTATTCATAGAGTCGATAGAGTTTAAGCGCGGCAACTGTGGGTTTGATCCCAGCCCGAGAAAATCCAGGTATATTTAAGTATATTTCAATGTAAAATCATTAATTCTCATTTTCATTTCCATGGTCTAGAGTAAAGAGGACCAACATTCAAATTAAAATATAATAAAGGGCGATAGGAGTCTACTTCCTTTCTTAACGGAGTGTCTGAACCACTATAAATGCGGGAGACACGTGAAGGTGGTAAAAAACCGAATTTTAACGAAAAATCCATTCCAAGCCAAAAATGGAGTGTTGTGACACTAGGTTATCTCTGCATCAAGTCGATGTTTACTATTTAACAAGAAGTTTTAATATATCACTGTAGTGAGTATTCAAGTTTGTGGTTCTGATAACGTACGCGATTGATACGATCGATACAGCTTTTCGCCAACCGGAGTACTACAATAGGAGAATTACAAAAAAAGGAAATCATACGCTCCAAAACATACAAATATAATAATTTAATTAAAAGGTATTTATTAAGCAGAATTATTTACTTTTTTAATTAATTACACTCTACTATGTCCGTTTACTGAAATATTTCTCTTTAAAGCTGTTTTATACCAACAATACCTACACAAGATTTAGATTTAAATTAATTAGGTATTCATTTTTATCATGGTGTACAAATAATACCTAAAAAATGCTATTTTTATTTAATATATATATATATAATTTTTCTAATACTTTCCACCGTTACTCTATACAAATAATAAGATTAGATAGAGAAAAAGCACTGGATTGCGAGATTTTATCCACAACAACTTTCGTTTTAAAAATTGTGGCTTACAAATGAAACAATGTAAAGATAATCTAATAAGTACATACATCAATAATATGTACATAAGTACTTACCTATATATAACTAAATATAGGTATTTCACATACATCCAAATGTAGCTTTTGTTTTTTATTTCATTATAGGCTTTTCACTATATCCAATTTTGGATTGAGAAAAATATTCTACTTAATTTTAATACAGGCCGATTGTATTTTAAAACAAGTAGGTTTTACTCTTACATTTACAAGTGAACACGATTTACTTATTTTTTATTTTATTAATTACTGTATAAATATACTAGTAGCCATTTTAATAAAAATTGATTATCCATATAGCTAATATATTTAACATTTTAAATAAATATTTTAAACGAAAGTTATATTTAGGTTTTCTTATATCCAAACGCCTTATCCCTCCCTAACGCGCTATCAACATTCTTCGCTAACTGTAAATCGATAACTAAGAACAGTTTTCTGTTAGAGCTTTCAAGAACTTCAACAAAAAAAAACCTTAAATATTACAATGTTTTAATAGTATCTAATATAGAATAAAAAAAATCTGACATACAAGGTTCATACAAATTAGGTCATGTTTACAACAACTAGAACTCAGAGCGCCAATTATTTGAACGTAAATTCGAAACTTGAAAAGAATTCGCAACTAGCTTGAAAATGTGGAAAATTGAACTGACCTGTCCTGCCGGCGCACGAGAGCGGCGGCTGCATGCTCTCCTGCATCAATCCCGAATTAATATTGGTATAAAACTCGAGCATTTTTTTCATGGAACTATACCACGGGCACAACACGAGGCGCACAGCGCGCCAGCCGATGCTACAATGATGAAGGGAGCCAGCGTCGACCCCTGGCGGCACCCGTCAAACGTCTCTCCCCACCACTAAACCCACCAATCGCGGAGTACTAAACCGATCCGCACCGCCCACCTCACCCAAACCAAACCTACCTATTATACAGCAGCTATAATATTTGCCGCTTTCCGAAACCAACAAATTGTGTTTTTTCATTTGCCGGAAAAATTTAGCTATACTACGAATTCGAACAGGCCGTGTAATGTGTGTGTGTATTGGAAGATGTAGAATTTCGAACGCCGGGGCCGCTATGGGCGGTGTCATTTTTTTCCGGAAAATTAAAATTTTAATATTATTATATTCACGATCGTTTCCACTTGTGAGGCGCAAGCGGTTAGCCAGCGAGGCCGTGTGTCCGAGGCTCCGTGCGTGGAGTACTGGCGCAATGTACGCGCCTATTTAGGTAATCGACATCGGCAAATGTAATATGAATTCTGAACAGCGTGAAATTGTAAACATTTCGATGTTTCAATTCATTGTAAATATTTTTTTTTTATATTTTGCAATAGATACCTACAAATTTGCAGTAGTACCTACAAATAAATTAAGAATATTAGGTATAATTTGTAGATTCTTATTATCTTCGTATACATAGCTCTTAAAACATATAATGTGCATTTGCTAAAATTATTTAAGTACATTATGCTGTATTATGTGTAGGTACCTATATTTCAATTTCAGACATCCACTTACTGATTGATTCAACTATCAACAGTTCAGCCGAGGAACCCATAACATAAAAGGTACCTAAGCACCTTCTGGGTATCGACTCTGTAATAAATATTTTACAATTATGAACGAATATATTATTGCCACATATTTCGATAATCATGACAAAGTACGAAAATTATACCTGCACAATATAATAACAGAATTTCAAATCAGAATTCCGATTAAATAATTGTTGGTATCATAGGACAACTATACGCAACGTTGATAAAGCTCACACAAAATTTAGATACAAATATTTAAATTCACCCCAATAAATGCCAGTAGCTACGAACGAACTAAATTTCAATCAAAAATTATTAAATACACGTCTTACTAGATTTTACATAGGTTGCATTTATTTATGTATACAGTCGCTTTGTGAGTGTAGAGACTTGATCCCTTTTAAAAACATAAAATGTGGTTGGTTTTTGAGAGGTATCTCGCTGGGTACGAACTATTGTACCTCGAGTGGGCCAATTCTGCCATTGAACGGATACTTGCGCCATCCGTCGTGTAAACATACTAGATGTACGAAACGATATTGTGGATGTGGTATTAGTGAAGAAACTTTCAACAATTCGTTTAAGTACATCTCTACTATAAAATAATTTAGCAGTTTAAAATAATGTCGCTTACGCTAGCTTTTCTCGTTTTATCTAATTGTTAATGATGTGTCTGTCGATTATACATTTTTAAAATTGAATTTTATATGATTTTTGTAGCTTCACTCGATTACAGAATAGGCAGAGGTAACTTAGTGTTAATGTTATTATAATAGATTATTTACTCTAATAGAGACTTACCCATCCTTCAATTTACATATAGATGTGAAAGTAACTTCACATATGTTAACACAATACATTTTAAATAAATTCTCATCACCACATCCATACCGTTCACGATCCACGAAAGCAACATGGAATTATTATTGTGTTTTCATTTATTTTCGAATGAATAGCGCTGCGTGCATTTCTGCCCATTGTGCCCACGGCCACTCGAGGCTGAATGCTGGGATGAACAAGGAAAATGACGTAGACGGGTTAGCATCCGATTCAGGAAATAAGCGTTATACAAACGCAATTTACGCATTACAACTCGATAGATCGTGAACGATGTGGTCTTTTGTGAAAAAAAATAAAAAATAAAAATATTGACAGTTCATCCATTTTTTTTTATTTATCATCACATCATGCAATTGACAAAAGTTTTAACTTCGATATTTTATTTTTATTTTGATATGTCAATTTGCTTGAAATTATTTTAATAATATTATTTTTTCGAAAAAATAGGATAATAGCAATCTATAAGTTTTTTGGATGGTAGAGACGATGTTTTTTTCGGCTTCATGTTTTATCTTACTCTCAGTCCAAAAACTGGTACTGTCTATTAATATAGAAACTAATTATGTTATATATCTAAATAATTATATATCTAAGTTCCATAAGTTTTATTCTTAATATAAAAATCAAGCTTCTAAAAAATACTTCCCACCCTGTGTTAACTACTACCAACCACCACGACCTGCAAAGTCGTAATGAAAATGAATTTGTTTTGAAAAACCCATAGCATCCTGAACTTTTCCAACGTTTAACAACTGCGCTTTACAAAAAACTTTCTGTTTAGACTGTTGTTTCGTAAAAAAATAGCGGTTTATTTACAAAACGAGCGCGCTATGAGCGTTTATTTTCTAACCCTGTGTGTAAAGTTATTATAATATAACTAGTATTTAATTTTTCTGTCTAAACACAAGTCTATGACGAAGTTGTGTATTTTGCGCTGTTAACAAATTAATTTTTTTATACATTTTGAAATTTGAAGTTTGTATTTTAATATTTTTTTTTCATACAGGATAGTTTTTTTAAACAATTATTTTAATTTTTGGGTTTATTTGGGTTAATCGAACCAACAACCGTCGTTTTTAGAGTCAGACGCTGTACCACTACGCTTCGACAGTCTCTTAACTATTTTGAAGTCTTTTTATTTGAATCCCTTATATGTATTGAAGTAGATACCAACTAATAAATTAATTAAATTTAGGTCCTTAACCTTTTAAAAAAATATTTTTTATATAAGTACCTACATATCTACTTTATAATTACATATGAAATCCAATGACTATGTGTAGCTAAGTGTTTTTCTTATAAAATTAAAAGGTTGTTTCAAAAATTATAGCTGACTCAATGTTTTTGACATAGTAATGCTATTTTTTCCTTATGAAATGCTTTATTTCCATTACATATGGAATAAAGACTTTTATCTATCTATCTAATGTCACAAAAGACGTACAGAGACATCGCAATTAAACGGACATAATTGAATCCCATTAAAAATATAAATGTGAAATGAAAGCCAAGTTAAATGTTAAGTAATGCATCATTCATGACTTCACCGACAAAAGAATGGTAGATTTATATGGGTGCCGAGTTATATGTTAACTTGGAATTAAATTCAAGCACTAAATTTGACTCGACAATTGCAAGTTAGTGAACTTTCAGCTAGTACTGGACTACTAGGTCGATATTTGGTTTGGAGCATGGTGGTACAAATAGCCATGTCTAATTGTTTTTATGTGTTGCGTATTGCGCGTTTCCAGCTTTTTAACTTGGCTGGAGACGCTGGCACGTGTCTTGATAAACAATATCTATGTTTAAAGTTTTTTTTTTAATTTACGTTATTCAGCTAAAGCCATAATTCATTTACATGGAAACACATTAGGCACACAAAATATACCTACAACATATTTTTTCTCAATGTTTTTTCATGCAATTAAAACATTAATTAATATATATTTTTTCATAAATCTATCTTATGCTTGTCTATAGGATAAATAGTAGCATAAACAAAGCAAAATCACAATCATCAACTCCATTACAATCGAATATTTTTCGTTGCTTTTCCAAAAGTTATAAAAATATTTTATATATTTAATATTTATTAAAAGATTTATGTATCATCACCGTATTTCATTTAAATCAATCGACGGAAAACCGTTAAAAACATCTGTTATTTAAAAAAATTGCCGAATTCTGGAGGCATTGCGTGTTGAGTGGCAGAA
>JAAIXJ010000952.1:13527-77364 GCA_013403705.1 Heliconius hermathena | reverse complement strand
TATATATATATATATATATATATATATATATATATATATGTCTTTTCCATAAAATGAAAAGACAAGGCAAACGAGCGATGGTAAGTGATTACCGCCTTGCCTGCCTGTAAGGTGGGTTGGGGGTCGGAGAATTAGAATATTACAGATTAAAGTAATAAAAAATCATATTAGAAGTCATTATAATTGTCAATCAATTCTGTTTATTAAATAAATAATCATGTAGTTAAAGCGGGCGAAGCCACAGACGGGCCGCTAGTGTTAAAATATAATCAAATATTGGTACTTTATATCAATTAAATTTTCTCTTTTGCAAGCTCAACGATCAAATATATAAAAGAAACTAGAGTAAGAGTCATAGAAAAATTGCTTAAAAAAGTTTAAGGAAAAATTCTGTTTAACGGAAGGTTAACAAATTCAAGCGGTGTAATCAGCATTATGAAGGTCTTCACTCAATTCGTTCAGTGAGTGGAAATTTTGACTTCACGTCGTACATGTCGCGGTTATTTTATAGCACAATGTCTTTGTTCTTCTTAATAAAAAAGGTGAGCCCGGCGTGGTGCACGGGTACAAGCGAGTGACTGTAAATACGACGGTTGTATGTTCGATTACGATTCGGGGGAATTCATTATTATTTATTAATATTTTTATTTCTTCACTCTGGTACAAAGGCAAAGCGTGGCGTTGAGCTTTATTACTCAATACGCAATGACCCGAAAATTCGGCGGAAAGTGAGATACGGAGTGACTAGCTAGATTTCCTCCTCTGCCTACCCTGTTATATATGAGATAGCTGTATTTTTTGATTTTTTTTTAGCTTCACACTGGTAAAGCTAAAAAAAATATAATTAATCGCTTATAAGCCTACAACATATTAGCTCTATTTTCGACTTTTTTTTTAGCTTCACGCTGGTGAAGCTAAAAAAGAAAAAATTAAAATTGATCGCTTATAAGCCTACAACATAATAGCTCTATTTCATTACACATCCATTTGGCCGTGTGATCCCGGCCTAGAACAGGACCATCCTGGTACTGGTGGTGTCGTAAGAGGCGACTAAAGTACGTGTGGTAGAGTCACGTCGCCAGCAATGGCAACACGCATGGGCAGACTCGATCGGATCATTACCACCCCCGGCATTTAAAACCGGAGTGAAGTAGCGGCTTTATGCCACTGCGTTTCGCATCAGGTAATGCCGAGCTCCGGAGCCCAACCCACCTTACAGGCAGGCAACTCCTCTGGTGTTGCACGGGGTCGTGGGCGGCGGTAATCACTTACCATCAGGTGACCCGAACGCTCGTTTGCCTTGTCTTTTCCATAAAAAAAAATATATATCTAGATACATTACATAAAACAAACATTTATTATCATCTGTTATAAATGTAAATACAAATGTGAGATTATTATTATCTCAAATGAGAAGCATTTTATTAAAATAAAATGTCGCCCAACATCTAGTTTTCTAACAGTAAATCCGAGACAACTGCCTCACTTGAACAAAAATACTTTTACTTCACAAGGCGTGATGGAACATTACAAAGAAAACTGGTAATGTTGTGGAAGAGATGAGAAAATTTTGCCTTGTTCCTTCATCATTTCTACAATTTTTATCTTTGCGGCCTCAAAGAATAGAATTCCACATTTATTGTTTCTAACCGTCGCGTCGTACGATTTTTGTTTTGTTTGCGTTTTAGCTCTAACTTAGGTACTATGTGGTAATATATAAATAATATAAAGGAAATATTTGAGTTAGTGTAAAAAGCAATATTTTTCGATTTATTTACTTGAAAAAAGTGAGGCCAGTGGTGGCGCAGTGGNCGCGGCGTTGAGTTCCGCCACTCAATACGCAATGCCTCCAGAAATCGGCAGAAAGTGGGGAACGGAGTGTCTTAACAGTAGGTTCCCTCTGCCTACCCTGCTGTGTGCGGGATACAGCGTGAAGCTGATTTGATTTGATTTTATATTTACTTGATTTTTTTCTGCACTAATATCACTTTATAATATTTATAAACAAAATCAACACGCCCCATATGATATAATAAAAAAAATCGCATTATAGTTAGTGTACTGTAGTGTATATTTGAACCAATTAATTTCACAGATTAAAAAAGGAAGCCTTTATAAAAAATACTGACAATATTCTCTAAGAAAGACTTATCTTTATACTTTAACCAGATATAACAAGATGAATATTCCTAAAAATAAAATAAAAATAGTACTACTATGTCAGTGGGTAAGATGGCCACGATAGCTGCTACAACATATAGAGTAAACGCCGCTTTCTAGTAAACGAGCCCGGATGTTAGTACGAGATGTTTCTCAAGCGTGGGCTTATTGTCTCGGTCTTTTGTACTTACTGTGTGGTGAAAACTAGATAGTGAAATTGAATGAGAACGTTCTAATTTATATATAAGTTTGGTATTAACTTAGGTTTGTAGTTGAAAATTGAATAGAATTCCTATTTCTATTTACATTAACAACTACAGATTAATTGAATTTACTTATAACTATAATACTATAATTTAAACATTATTTTACATAATATCCGTATAAAGAAATTCTGTACGTACTTTCTGTACCTTCATTTTCAACATTTTTTGTGATTATTTTTTTGTAATAGAATAAATTGATTTTCACATCCACTTTCAAATATCTATTGAAAAGGAGACAGAAGGATCGAAGAATTTTTTTTTTAAATCCATTAAAAGATTTTTTCTGTGAGATGAACCGGTACTATTTTATTTATATTTCTTCTAACTATTCTATTTAAAACATACTATAATATAAACACATAATAGGTATGTATTATATTTACTATTTTATCAACATATTGATACATAACTTCCACTTCTTCACTTTAGATAAGACTACAAATAAATTTAAATTTTTATCTTCGTGTCATATATTTCCGTGGAGTCTATGCTATGGCTCGTCGATCAAAGAAGCCCTCTTATCGAGTAAATGGAGCCAATATCACAAGGTAACATTTTTTTCTTTTTTTACAACTTATTCCGTTTGCTGTTCGTTTTATTAAGTAAGAGATATATAAGTACATGATAAAATAAAATATAAAAGCTTATATCTATCTTATCGTTTAATAAATAATAATGTTATACTCTGTTTTTATAATATTGTGTAATAAATAATTCTATTTTTATTTATAACTAGCGGCCTGCTCGCGGCTTTGCCCGCTTGAATTACATGATTATTCATTTAAGAAATATAGATATTACAAACAGCCTTAATTATTAATTAATTGATTTGGATAAGTATTCACGATATTCTTTGTAAAATAACTTATATTAGCTCCTGTACAGTTTTTAAATTAGTAACATATATTATTAGTTAAATATATAATTGGTATACAGAATATACATAGAAAGCACGTTTTTAGGCATTTTTATATAATCTATAAAATAATCAACATTTTCGGNACAGATAAGCGAAACAGATACGTATTAGCAAGAAGATAAGGCTTAAAATTGAAAACAAGCAATGAGTACAATATTAAAACAAGTGAACGTCGCAAGCGATAGTAGCCGACTCTTTACTCGTAGCTAGCAAGCAGGCTACGTCACGCACAGCAAAAAAACTCGAAACAAGTTTATCTTGCGAATGCGCTGCGTGCGGATGAATTATAATAAATATAAATATTAACTTTAGTTTTAAGTAAATTTGAAAATAGAATATAGTGTAGTATTTGTATATATTATTATTAATTAATTTTATTAAAAGTTAATATTCACTACAAAATAATTACGATTTAAGCTAAACCAACAATTCAATTTAGTTTACTTTGTAGTTAGTACTATGAACAATTGTACTTTAAAATACATAAATTTATCAACAGTTAAATAAATAAGACGTTTCCAAAGTCATTCTTTTGCCCAGAATCTTGCCAGCGCAATTCAGAAAACGACGTTTTATGCACAGCGCCATCTATTGGACTTACAATTGAACTGTAACCATTCGAACACTGTTAAAAAAATACTACTATGTTTATGTTAAATTTATTATAAGTATAGATCACACTTACACGACGTAATTAACGTTTAACAAATAATAATTCAACAATATGTTTTATGCGTTATCAACATTCATTATTATATGTAGACAATAGATATCGTTGCTTACGTTTCTATTTTTTTTTTTCAAATATAAATATCTTAATCCTCCCGTCGTAATTAGTGTTTAACTCCATAGAATGTTTAATGCGTTATCAAGATTCGTTAGTACCTACTATTTGTTGTCAAAACATAGCGTTACTTGTATCGATTTCTACTATCTCAAATATAAACTTCTTGAAAACTTAAATACTTATATCTTCTGATAGAGAGAAGCGATTACAATGAAATAAACACTAAAAATTACTCTGATTTACTTGTAATTTTTATGTATAAAAGTTGCTTAAATTTATTGTGTACTTTTACGTGATACGTGTTCACATAAATAGATAAACAGACAAATAGACAAAACATCCAAAAAGGTTGGAAATGGATTCTGTTAATTATCCTTTAACACCTTGGCTAATTTTTTTTTTAATATTTTCAATGTACAAAAACGACTTTTCTACAGATTTATTATAAGTATAGATTTATAAATCTTTTAAGTTAAGCATTTCTTTGTATATGAACATTACCTATTTATGTTGAAACAGAGAAAATTGTAGTTATAAGTATTTATAAGGTAAAATATTACAATTTTTTTTAATAAAAATGTTTTCTTTTTAATTTAGTCTTTTTTGCCTTATATGCTTACGTTGCGTAAAAGCGATCAAATACCATAATCATTTTATGAGTAAAATTTGAACTAGCCACTATCGCCTATAGACTCCAACTCCGCTACGAGTGCGTCATTAACATTAATTAAAGAATCAATATTGGTTCGTTACATTTCAGAAAATAAAGTAACGGTAGATTGCAAAAAATAAATAAAAATTAAAAACCTACAAAAAAATATTTTTCTTCTGAATAATATTTTTTTTTTGTCAATGTCATCGTAACACAATTGGAACTTTTCTGGTTCAGTTCAATTTCTATTCGTGATATGTTGTCGTTTCCTGTTGAATTATCATTGAAGACCTCCGATAGACTAAGTTGTTTGATTAAGCCAAGTGAGGCGCTCGATTTCATTATTTTTACTGTATATTATAATAAATGTTTTTAAAAACAATGGAGTGGAAAATATATGACCTTGTAAAAAATTAAAAAAAACTTAACACGCAGTGCCTTCAGAATTAGGCGGAAAATGGGGGACAGAGTGTCTTAACACAAGGTTCCCTCCGTCCGATATGTGCAAATACAACGTGAAGCTAATTTTTTTTTACTTAAAAAGGAAAACAGCGTATCCGAAAAAAATAAACGCTTAATAAAATAAGAATTAGACATTAGTATCTCAATATCTCAATACGTCGAGGCAATGGATGGCAGCAATAATTCCTCCGCCGGCAATGAATCCAATTATAGGGCCCCTCCGCCTTCGGGGGCGACATGTTAAATGGTCGACATCGCCTTTATCGCCGTCGGTATGTCGTTCATTATAAATGGTTCCGGATTAGAACCGTGTTTGTGGCTTATAATTTGATAAAGATCTTAGTAGGTTAGCGGTACCTCGATTATTGATAACGTTATGTAATTATAACAAATTGTTGATTAGTTATGGTAGATTTTGATTTATAGTAACGCTTCAATAAGTGTAATTTATATGTTTTTTTTTAATATATCACTATATGGCAGGGTAGGTACAGAGAATTTAGTAGTAAGATACTTAGTTTCTCACTTTCTGCCGAATTTCCGAGATATTGCGTATTAAATGGCACAACTCCACATCACGCTTTGTCTTGTTACCACAGCGAGCAAATGAAAATATTGAATTTACGGCCTTTATATTCGTACTGGTTCTAATTTCATATTTTTTAGAACTAATCACTCTATTATTTGAGGCCGGTCGTGGCGCAGCGGCACAAAGTGTGACTGTAAAATCCACTGGTTGTGGGTTCGACCTTCACTCGAGGAAATTAAATATTTATTTACATTTATATTTTCATTTCTTCGCTCTGGTGTGGAGGCAAAGCGCGGCGTTGAGTTCCGCCACTCAGCACGCAATGCCTCCAGAATTCGGCGGAAAGTGGGAAACAGAGTGTCTTAACACGAGGTTCCCTTTGCCTATCCTGCTGTGTGCGGGATACAATGTGAAGCTGATTAAAAAATATTCTAATAATTTAGATATTTTTTTGTCTTTTCGTAGAAATTGCAATGTTCAAGATATTTTCTAGTAGGCTACTGCCTTAGCCTATCAAGTAACATTCTTACAGACGGCTGGTTAGCTCCTCTATTCCATTTTAATTAAAAATTTCTTTGTCATAGAAATGCAATCTACATCTGCGCTTCTTTGAATTGAATGAATTCAGTGTGATAAAAAGATTAAAAGCTATACTGCTATACTAACTATAATTAGAATTAAAAATAATATATAAATATTAATTACAAGTTATTTCTGATGTAAAAATAAGAAATACATATATAAAAACTGGACAACCGCGAGGAGCCCTCAGTGGGTGAACCCGCACCTACCGAGGGCTCCGTACAAAAATTGAAAACATTGCCTCACTTGAACTATCGGCTTTAATTACAAGTTTTGCCCCCCTTTAAGACTATTTTTTTTGGATTTAACCATATATTTATAATTTTCAGATTTCTTCCTCAACTTGTGTAGTACTTGTTGAGCAAATATCTAATTGTAGAAAAGAGCTTACAAATTTCATAATTGTAGGTTCGGAAGTAAGTACCCTGTTAATTTTGATTCCCTTTATAGTGTCGAAATACGTATTTTTTGAAAGGTAAACTGCCATATTTTTTTTTCAAGTAAATGTAAAAGCACAGTTTTTTCAACAAAGCAATCTTATAAGAGTCCCTTTTTCCCTTAAGAGGTACGGAACCCTAAAAAGTATTAATTTGAAAAGAAAAGTCATATATGAAAAGTATATCCACGTGTCACGTTAACGACACGTGCAAGTATTAAAATTACGTGGCAGGAACAAAAGTTAAAGGTCATTCGTTTCAACCACACTTCGTTCGTCATATTCTAATACATTTGCTTTGAAGATCAAATATTTGCTGAAGAAACTGTGATGTGTTTTTATATGTACATTGTTCTTAGGAAAACAACTTTTTTTTATATGTAAGTATATTGTTCTTAGAATAACAACTTTTTTCGTCACAAACTTTGATCGTCCATGCCCTTTTTGTTTCTGTGTTATTCTTAAATAAGTTATTATTTTTTAACCAATTTCAAACAGGAGGAGGTTCTCAATTTGGCACCGACTTCAAGCCTATTAGTAGTTAGCAAATACTAATAATCTACGCCACGATTATTATAAATATTAATACACACTGTATAAAGTGTAACTGCAAAATCGACTGGTTGTGGGTTCGATCTTCACTCGGAGGAATGAAATATTTATTTAAATTTATATTTTCATATCTTCGCTCTGGTAACGAGGCAAGGCCTCTCAATTTCGGCGCAAAGTGGAGAATGGAACACTCCATTCTCCACTTTCCGCCTTAACACTAGCTTCCCTCTGCTTACCCTGCTGTGTGCCGGATACAGCGTGAAGCTGATTTGATTTTTTTAATATTTAAGTTAATTAGTTTTACATAAAACGTGTTCTAAATCTAAACTTTCCTAAATTATTTGTTCATTTTTATTTAGTTATTGAAGTCGGTTTTATCAAACGTAGTTTATTTTTATAGTACTTACGGTACTGAAATAACAAGATAACTTCTCCAGTGTATATTTTTTACAACCAATTAATACTAGAATACATTTGGAAATTAAACTAATTGTAAGAGAAAACAACTAAAAATAGTTTGCATTCTAATAGCAATCCATGAATTCATAGTGCTGGATCTATTGCAAATTGAGGAGCTCAAAGTAGTGTCTGGGACTTGCAATCCAACAGTAGGCTTAAAGACACCTTTAAATTCGAATTTCGGCGGAAGATGAGGAACGGAGTGTCTTCTCACTAGGTTCCCTCTTCCCACTGCTATATGCGGGATACAGCGTAAAACTAAAAAAAATGCGCAAAAACTCTCTCTACCTAACTAAATTCTAAGTAATCTACAAGTGCCGCCTTTTACTACTACTAACTATAGATACATATATTTCGCTGTTATGTCTCAATTTGTTGGTAAGTCTTGAACTTGTCTACTTTAAAATTATGTTTGTTGTGGATATTATTTTCCGTTTGAAATATAAGTTGTACAAGTATTACACGTTTTAGATTTCTTAAGTGTCTACTTAGATATAGGAAAATATACAGTCTGGATAGCAATAATAATAATATTTTAGCTTCATGGTAAGCAAAGGGAATCTGCGAATTATTCCATTAAGATATTTCTGTTCCTCATTTTCCGTCGAATTCTGGAAACATTGCGTGTTGAGTGGCGGAATCCAACGTAGTGCTTTGCCTTGTGATCAAAGCGATGACAATCAACACATTCTATATATCATATATTTTCTTTTCCTCGAGTGGGAATCGAACTCATAACCTATCGCATTTACACTCGCATGCTTGTGCCCTAGTGCCACGACTGGTCTCATTGATAATAATTAATATTTTCCTTTGAAACATTTTTTCTTTACAGAATTCTTCGTAACAATATAAATTCTAATTATCGCTTACCGCTACTTCTTTTAGTTTAGTAAAATTCGAGAAATGCGTGAAGAAAAATAAAATATTGTTACTCAACTATAGACAATAAAAAAATATCTTTTTCTTATAAAAATATTTTTTTTGAACTAGCTGCTCGCGTTCGCCAAATTGCTGTTTTCAAAATTTCTTTACTTTGAAATATTTTTTAACTGTAAAAGCAATCTCTAGAATTCGGCGGAAAGTGATGAGCCGAGTGTCTTAACACTAGATTCCCTTTGCATATCCTGTTACATATGCTATACAGCGTGAAGCTGAAACTAAAAAATAATATTTCGTTATATTTATTATATGTAAATTGATTTTCTCCTACAATATTCTTATACCTCGCCTTCAAGATTGGTATCGAGCACTACAAAGGGCGACACACACTGAGACTTTCTTTAGAAAATAAATACGTATTGTGGGAGCGCAAGTGTCAGTAGCACTGCTATGTATAAAAACGATTTTAAAATGAAAATGGAAATGTAATTTTGACTATATATTAAAAATTCCTTAGATTTGAAGCTTACAATTTGAATAAGCGGTAAATTAATTTACTCGTTATTTAAAATACACACAGGTTTAATGTATACAAATTCCTAAAAAACTTCTAGTTGTGGGTTCGATCCACACTCGAAAAAAAGAAATATTTAATATTTTCATTACTCGCTCTTCTGTTGTCCATTAAGACACTTCCGTGAACTCAACACGGAACTCAATACCGTATTTGTTTCGTCACCAGAGCGAGAAAATATTCAATGTTTCATTTCCCTGAGTGGGATCGAATCCACAACCATCGCCTTTACAATTGACACTTGTGTCCCTGCGCCAAGAGGGTTGTAAATAAAATAAATCAATTTCACGCTGTATCCCGCATACTGCAGGGTAGGCAGAGGGAACCTAGTGTTAAGACACTCCGTTCCGCACTTTCTGCCGAATTCTGGAGGCATTGCGTGTTGAGTGGCAGAACTCAACGCCGCGTTTGTCCTCGACACCAGAACGAAGAAATGGAAATATAAATTTAAGTAAATATTTCACCTCGAGTGGGGATCGAACCCATAACCAGTCGGTTTTACAGTCGCACTATGTGCCCCTGCGCCACGACTGGCCTTTGGCCACGAGGGTTTCACACTTTTTTTTCATAATTACATAGATTTTCTAATATTTATTAAAAAAAAGTGATGTAAAATAATCATATTTTATATGAGAAAGTTAATTTTAAATAGTTTGCACTCCATCACCGAGGTACACTTCAATTCTCCCTTCGCGCCGTCTCAGTGTAACGTCGTTACATAAACTTCATAACTTGCCTCCTTCAATGAAACTGCAGTAAAACTCGAGTAGAATAATAATTTTACACGACGCCGCTTAAACAGATTTTGGCAGTTACGAGCGTTTACGTGTGCGATTTTGTGATATATAGTAATGTTTTGTTTGGCTTCAAAAATTTGCACAGAGACATTTAACCGTTTTTATATTG
Source organism: Heliconius hermathena (assembly GCA_013403705.1). NCBI lineage: Eukaryota > Metazoa > Arthropoda > Insecta > Lepidoptera > Nymphalidae > Heliconius > Heliconius hermathena. The sequence goes on along the minus strand of JAAIXJ010000952.1, from coordinate 67,198 downwards.
TGACATTTTTAGGGTTATGATTGTAACAAAAGGTACAATACGGAACCCTTACAGGATCACTTTGTTGTCGGTTTGTCTGTCTGTGAAGACCATTTTTCTCGAGATCGCGTGGAGGTATTAAGGTGAAATTAATATAAAATCTTTAAGTCTATTTTTTAAGCTTCATTTTGCGCTTTAAGGGACCTTAACGCATAGAATAAAAACAAGATCAAATCAACGCAAACCAAAGACACTAGCATATATACTTACATTGTTTTTATTGCATTTTGTATGAAACTCGCCGTGTAATATACAGTTATGAAATTTGGTATAAAGTAAGAACTTATATATATAAAAGAAAAAATCCGTAAAGTGAAAATTTATAGGCATTTCATAGAAACAATGTATCCTGCAAATAGCAGGCTAGGTAGAAGTAACCCAGTGTTAAGACACTCCGTTACCCTCTTTCCGCCGAATTTTCCAGGTATTGTGTATTGAGTAGCGAAAATCGACGTCGCGATTTGCCTTGTTATCAAACCGAAGAAACAGAAAAATAAATTTAAATAAATATTTAATTTTCTCGAATGGGGACCGAACCCACGACCATTCGCTTTTACAGTCACACTTTGTGCCCCTGCAACACGACTGGCCACAATCAACATTATAAGTTAAAAATTTCTCAAATAACTTCCAGTCAAACGCTTATGCTACTGCGCCTACATAAAGACATATTGCGACGTATAGATGATTATTAAGACAAAAACAATAAGTTTTAGTATCACTTTATACCACATAACAGCGTGGCCTGAAACGAAATAGTAGTAGACACTCTATTCTCCACTTTCCTCCGTTCTCCTTCTCCATTCCAAACACTGACTGTTGAGTGGCGAAACTTAATGCCAAATAAGCAATTAGTAAAGTGAATAATATGAATATGCCTGTATAATAAAGCCTGATTCAAACCAAAAACAACATGACGAAAATCAAGTCAAAATGTATTAAACTAAGTTCATTTTCTAATAATTTAGGAAGTTTAAAACACGATTACCGATTATTATGTCTACAAAAGCATTAATCAAAACTTAATTCACTACGTAACAGGATGAAATAGCAACTTGTAGGTATACAGGCTGTGGAATTTTAGTAAAAATCCATAATGAATCTCGATGAAGACAGTTTTAAATAGCTTTCCGTGCCTTATTCTTCTCGAATACTTGTTTTCTTCGTTTTGTTGCGAAGCAGATTACTACTAACTGTCTTCAGGGCGTTGCAGAGAGACGGCTGTTAAATAATGAACATTCTCTTAAATACATACATTATATAATATTTATTTCTAATTGGTAGTGGGTTAGAAAATTGAGTCGAGGTAAAGCGCTGCGTTGAGTTCCGCCACTTAATACGCAATGCCTCCAGATTTCGGCGAAAAATGAGAATGGGGTATTCCTACTCTCTACCCTGCTGTGTGCGGGATACAGCGTGAACTTGATTAAATTATTAATAATACGAGGTATTTTTATATTGTATTCTAAATTGATATATTTGCATGCTATATTATGAATAATGTGTTAATAAACACTAAATCATTTCAACATTTTAATATTATTAAGTAAATAAACTAATTAAATAACTGTCTCTAAAAACAATCAAGAATATCTATGTACATAACGCGGGATTACGATAAAAATTGAAATTTGAGGTATCAACCATTTTCTAATATTCTTAAAAGTGACCAATCTCTTTTCCATTTACATATAATACATTTTATAACTTTCTGAAAATTTCATTCAGTTCTAAAACTGTGAGGGAATCCGGTCGTACTGCTGAGCTCCTAAGCTGGTTATATGTTTTGGAGTTCATTGTAACTTTTGCCGGGAACAAAGGGCTTTGACGGTAACTTGCAGCCGTATAATACCTTTTCATTATATATGTATTATAGAAATTATTTACATATAAATATATATTTTTGGTATTTATTATTGTTGTTGGTAATGAAAAGAGTTTGTCTATTAGCAGGAGGTTAACAATCTTTCTGTTTTTAGGATTAAGAAAGGAGATTTTTTTAACGTCATGCTGTAACCTGCATGTAGTAAGGAGAGCAGAAGGAGCGTAGTGTTAGGACACTCCGCTCCCTACTTTCCGCCAAATACTGGGGACATTGCATTGCATTCCCTCAACGCCAGAGTGAAGTAATGAAAATATTAAATATTTAATTTGCTCAAACGGGAATCGAACTTATAACGCTTGTGCCCTTGCGATACGACTGGCGTCAATAAGATACTGTGCACACTGTACTAATACTGCTACTACTGCTACTACTACTACTACTACGCAAAAACTTTTCAGCTAAAATGTTACAATTGTCTAGAATGGTTGTATTGTAATTGTAATTATTAATAATTTTTACTGCAATCTACGTTAGGATAAATTTTAACTCACCATTAATAGAAGCAAGGCTTGTAATACAAATATCTTCCAAATAAATAACGAATAACGTCAAATATCGTGGAAAAAATATTAATATTTAAAACTGTGCAAATCATTTCAGCGATTTTACTTAAAAGTGTGCGTATAATATTTATTAGTAAGAGCACTCCGGTGGTTATATTTACATGAAACAGGTTGGTGAAGCGTTAAACTTTTTTTTTAATGTAAATATTAATCCCATCAAGAACATAAATATAAAATGAGAGCCAAGTTCAGTAATATGATATATGCCTTGGTTGTTGACTTCAGCGATAAAAGAAGTGAGACGTAAATGTGTGCCAAGTTCAATGGTCAATCCTGAAATTTATTTTTGACACTATAAAATATTTTATACTAACTTAAAATGTCCTCCTATCTTCTTACAATTTAGGAGACTATATTTATGTGTAAGATTTGACTTGGCTAGTTTTTATATGAATTTATAATAGGCTTTTATATGTATATATTGTGGTGACGTAAGTTATCAATATTCAGGTCAAAATATTATCCTAAAGGTCTTTATTAAGTTTTCGTTATACTATAAAGAAGAAAGCTCTTAAGTACACCTGTTTTGTCTGGTAAAGATTTTTAATAACGTTATATATATATTTTAAAAATATGCATTACGGTTATGAACAACACTTACTTACTTAGTTTTATAATATGTAGGTAGCGTATTAAAGTCGCCATTGTGAAATATTTAAATTTAAGAACGTTCATAAAGTTTACTTTGAGGCCAGTTGTGGCGCAGAAGCACAAGAGTGTGATTGTAAACACGACAGGTTGTGGGTTCGATTCACACTAAAACAAATGAAACATTTAATACTTTCATTTCTTTGCCCTGGTGTCGAGGTAAAACGCGATATTGGGTTCCGCCACTCAACGCAGTGCTACAACTCGGCGGAAAACGGTAAGCGGAATGTCTTAAGACTTCTTCTTCTGCCTATACTGTTACATGTGAGATATAGTGTGAAACTGAATCAAAAAAAAAAAAAACACCAAACCCTATTAATTTTTCTATATTTAAAAAATAAACAAACTTTATTTTTTAACCTTCCTACTAACACTAATAAGATTGCGTGTATATAAGTTAATATGATGCATAAGTCTACAGTGAAAATATAAGCGTAGCAATTTATGAGTGTAATCTTGGTACAATTATCATCTGACGCAAACGACCAGAGCGCCACTGACACAGTTCTGACAGCTTATGAGATGTGATATTTCAACGGGTGTAACCGTTGTACCTGGAGTCGTGAAAACAACTTCAATATTTTTACTGCCGACCTTGGATTTCCAACGGTAACCTACTTTTCATATGTCTATACGCTTTTGTTATTTAAAATGTTATATAATTTAATTTTATATTCGTACATGTTTCCTTAATGAAGAGTTTTTTGAGATTAATCACGTGTTTATTATTATTTACGAATCATATATAATATATAATTCAAAATAACTAGGTATCACTGTGCGGCCAGACTGGCTTCAATCTTGAATGCTTTCTTATAAATATCCATATTTACACTAAAATAGACACAAAAAATTGATTTAATAAAACCAAAAACTAGTAAAGTACATATTTTGCATCAACCTAATTTATTCATGATTCTTTCAGCATAAATCTTTTGGACGTGTACGATTTAATGAGCGGTTTTAGTTAATATCGTTTTAATCGCTGCTTTGCCGCGGTCCGCCCGTTGCANAATCTGTACCGATTTTTATAAAATTTGAAATTCAGACTCTTAAAAATATTTCATTGAACACGTGTTTCATGGTTTTTAAGAATTCACCCCCTAAGGGTTCAAATAAGGGGTTGAAAGTTTATATGGAAAAATCTTTAAATTGCCACCGATTTTTATAAAAATTTAAATTCAGACTGTTAAAAATATTTTATTGAACACATGTTTCGTGTTTTTTTTAGAATTCACTTCTAATAAGCGGGCGAAGCCGCGCGCGCCCTCTAGTCTGTAATATTCTAATTCTCCGGTGCCCAACCCACCTTACAGGCAGGCAACGCACCTGCATCTCCTCTGGTGTTGCACTGGGTCGTGGGCGGCGGTAATCACTTACCATCAGGTGACCCGAACGCTCGTTTGCCTTGTCTTTTCCATAAAAATATTATGTTCTTTGTATCCTATATAATGTACGTCTCATCAAAATTCTAAAACTCTGTTAAATGTTCTGATGTCAGTGAATAATTTAATTTACTTTTTCAGAAACAGCCTTAAATGTTAAATTATTAATTTGAAAGATTAATAATATTCTTTGTAAAATAACTGTAATGATTGCATATTAATTCCTGTACAGTTTTTAAATTGGTTACATATATTATTTATTAGCTAAATGTACAATTGGTAAATATGTAGTAATTATAGAGTAGAAAGGCTGTTTTTGGCATTTTTATATAGATTTATTTCAAACGAACGAACGAACCGAAGAATCTGTGTATTTACTTAATATTTCTTTGAAGATCAAATCGGTCTGTATCTATACGTTGAATTAATTACGACTTAAACTTCTATTATGATTTATGAAGGTAATCTCTACTAACAGTTCAATTTTGTTTACTTTATTCTATAAAATATTGTATAATAGTGCTTCAAAAATATATATTTTTATCATCAGTCATATAACAAAGACGTTTCGAATGTCATTCTTTAGCCAGGAATCTTACCAGCGCGATTGCTATATTACATTCGCAGGCAAACTAATGCCTTGAGTTCATTCAAATGACGATAACTTTTTTGTTAATGAACCGTTAACCGTTTTGTTAACAAAGCAATTGTTGAAACTTTTAAGTAAATTGGTTCAGTACTTTCAGAGAAAAATGTGGACATACATATCGACAGACAGACAGACAGACAAGAAATTCAAAAAAAATATTTTTCCTTTCTATTATTCTTTTTAAGTGTCCCTCTATCCATTTCAGTCAAAATTATTAAATGTACAGACGAAATATTTTTACTATCTGATTATATAATAGAGATATAATTTAATCCTCAACTGTTATTCTGCAGTGCTCTTGTTTTATTTCGATGTGTTCTTGGCCCTGACTATTCCGCATATCTTTTGAAGAAATATAAACTACCTTACGGGTAGATCTAGCTACACTTACGTTCTGCCGGTTCACTAATGTAGGAACAGCGCCGAATGTGAAATAGAATAGAGTATGTAAGATGAATATTGAAGAAAAAATAAATAAGAATCAAAAAAGAACCCATTAACTTTTATTTAGTTTGTTATCCTATTGAGATTGTCGTAGCGCAGGGGGACAGTATGCAACTGTAACGCGATGGCTGTGGATTCGATTGCAACTCGGGGAATGAATTATTATTTATTTAATATTTTCATTTCATTGCTCTGGTACTAAATCAAAAGCCCGGTGCTGAGTTCCGACACTCAACACAGAATGCCAAAGACGAAGCCGAAGCCTAGTATTAAGACTCCGTTCCCCATTTTCCGCCGAATCTTCCGAGGCATTGCGTGTTGAGGCGAGGAACTCAACGCCGGGCTTTTGTCTTAGTGTCTGAGCGAAAAAACAATAATATTAATAAATAAAAATACATTCCGCCGAGTGGGAAGTGAACTCACAAATCTTTGTTCTCCTGCGCCACGACTGGCCTCATTTTTTAAACATTGTGCATTAAGTTCAATGTTTGAGTTCAAAATACGTTTAAACTCGTTATATGCTCCAATCGCACGTTCCATTGAAAGGCAACTTCAAAATTACTTAATTACTTTACTAACTTGTTTAATTAAATAATATTGCCTTTATATATTTATATAACTATAGACAGATGAGTGTAAGAGTAAGTGAGACGTTTGTTAAAATGATAAGTAACACTATTTATGTTAAGATTGGTTACTATATCAGGTTGAATTTGTCTTATAAGTCTTAATAGTTATTAGATCAAACTACTTTTAAAGGAAAAGTTGTTAAAAGTTAGTTAATTATATTACAAAATATATAATATTATATTTATTCGTCTAAGATTTAAATCCACGGCCGTTCCATCACTTAATAACTTTTAAATTACAGTATTTTTATTTGTAGGTACTAACGATATTAACAGTATTATTAAAAAATACACAAGCAAACGCGAAACAGGTAAGCTATCCGTTGGCCTGAACTAAACTAAACAAAAAAAAATTAAATCTTAAACATAAGACCAGCTCAAAGTTGAGCAAACAAGTTTAGCTAACTATATAAAGCTACCTTATCCAGCTTACAATAGTATATCAAAATCCTTCCTCAGCAACAAATAACAAAGGAACTAAATACTTTCTAAAGAAGGTTCAAGCAATTAAAGTGACAATGGCAAGTAATTTACAAATTCCCATGAATCGCTGGTTTTCTGTCTCCGTGTTGAAATACGGAAATGACTCTGCCAATTAGTTGTGGGGCATACCGGAAATAGCGTTACGACCGCGTCCCGGTTGCGTTTTAAATGTAATTGTTGAATTTAACAATGGATTACTTTTGGCGTACTTGGATATCTAAAGGAAATGCATATAGAACTTTAATTATATTTAAAATTATATTAACGAATGTGTGTTCATATATAATTAGTGAAGGTAAAAGTAGAGGGTAGTACGAGGGAACCTGAAAACCTATTGTTAAGACACTCTATGCCCATTAAAGCCCTTCAGTTACTCACTTTCCGCTGAATTCTGAAAGGGTTGTGTGTTGAGTGACTGAAAATAACGCCACAATTTGCCCTAATTTCAAATATTTCATTTACTCAAGTAGAGATCGAACCCACAATCTATCGCACGCTTTTGTCCCTGCGTCACGCGATCGGCCTCAATGTATACATACATGTTTATAAAAAAAATATTTTTTTACTGCAGCAATTGTTATAGTAAAGTCCGTTAATATACAGATGTAAAAATGTTTAGCTGCCTTTTTTTATTAAGTTTGAGATTAATTATTGTTATATTTGGTTGTTGAGTGTATGTACTCACAAGTCAGAATTTATGTTTCTTGTAGATAGTAAGTATGTATTGTTCATATATATATATATATATATATATATATATATATATATATATATATATATATATATATATATATATATATATATATATATATATATATATATATATATATATATATATATATATATATATATATATATATATATATATATATNAGATGTGTATAAGAGACAGATATATATATATATATAAAAAGACATGTACCTGACAGGCTGAGGTAAGACGCACGCACAGCGGTTACAGCTGAAACGTGAAAGTTGGATAGATGTTTCTGGACATCCAGTAAGAATACACCTACAGTATGAGAATAAAATATTAGTAATATATTAGTACTTTAAAAGAATATAATAGCTGCTTTTTCTTACTCTCGAACTATTAAGGAAATACTTGTACAAGCAAATTTCAAAAAACACAAAATAAGAATTAGTTTTGACGTCTGGATGTGGTTCCGGCAATGAAACATCACCTGCCTGGAAACGTTACGGGTTCTAAACTAGTTCCACCTTTGAGACAGTGAAGTCTCTTTCGGTATTTTAGATGACAACTGATATTATTTACCCTCTTTATATCATGTATTAAACATCTACGAGTACTTTTGTTTGAAATCGGATATAGAAAGAATACCTGAGTGGTTATGTTAAATTATGAAATCTTACTTACAGAACTTATGATGTTAAAAATGCTTAATAAAAAAATAAGTGTATATTATCTAACAAAAAAAAATCAGCTTCACGCTGTATCCCGTACACGGCGTGGTAGACAGGGGACTTAATTTGAAACACTTCGTTCTTCATTTTCCGCCGAATTCCGGAGACGTAGCGTGTTGATTGGTGGAATTCAATGCCACGCTTTGTCTCGACACCAGAGCGAAAAAAATTGAAATATAAGCTTAAATAAATATTTCACTTTCTCGAGTGGAGTCGAATCCACAACCAGTCGCATTTGCAGTCACACTTGTGCCCCTGCACCATGATGGCTTCGCAAATACACACTGTTTGAGCTTCACGTTTTATACCGCATCATAGGGTAGTCTGAAACGACGGACGTGTTAAGACACTCCGTTCTCCACCTTCCACCTTCTCCAGCCAAAACGTTGTCCATTGAGTGGTAGAGCATATCGCCATATAAGTAATTAAGTGTAAAATTTAATTTGTTAATTTAATTGAATCGTGATACGAAGTCTTTTAGAACTTTAACCTGTACATGATTAGATTCAAACCACAAAGAAAATGATGTAAATCAAGTCAAAAATTTCCAATTTCAGTTCGTTTCTTAACAATTTAAAAAGTGTGTAACACGATCACCGATTATTATGGCTACAAAAGCATTAATCAAAACTTAATTTACTACGTAACAGGATGGAATAGCAACTTGCAGGTATACAGGCTGTGGAATTTTAATAAAGATCCATAATGAATCTCGACGAAGACACTTTAAAATAGCTTTCCGTGCCTTATTCTTCTCGAATACTTGGTTTCTTCGTTTTGTTGCGAAGCAGATTACTACTAACTGTCTTCAGGGCATTATAGGGAAGACGGCTGTAAAATAATTAACATTCTTTTAAATGTATTTTACAGTATTCATTTCTAACACAAGGTCCAGGAGACTAGTCGTGGCAAGTGTGGGACTGTAAACGAGAGGGGTTGTGATCGATCCCCACTCGAGGAATTGAAATATTTATTTAAATTTATATTTACATTTTTTCGCTCTACTGTCGAGGCAAAGCGCGGCGTTGAGTTCTGCCACTCAACACGCCTCCGGAATTTGGCGGAAAATGGGCTATGAAGTGTCTTAACATTTATATAGTATTAAAAATGTTAAAAGCACTAAATAATTTCAACATTTTAATATTCAGTGTAAAAAATCCCCAAATAACTGTCTTTAAAAAATCGAGAATATCCACATTCTACATACAATATCGCAGAATTACAATAAAAATTTAAATTTGATGTGGGTACCTACCATTTTCTAATATTCTTAAAAGTGGCGAAACTCTTTTCCATTTATATACATTTTATAACTTTCTGAAAATTTCATTCAGTTCGAAAACTCTGAGGGAATCCCGTCGTACTGCTGAGTTTCTAAGCTGGTTATATGTTTGGGAGCTCATTGTAACTTCTGCCGAGAACAAATGGTTTTGACGGTAACTTGCAGCCATATAATATTTTTTCATGATATATTTTAGAAATTATTAATATTTAAATATATATTTTTGGGGGTTACTCATCAATCATTGTTCAATCAATGAAAAGAGCTTACATATTAAGAAAACATTAACAACCTTCCTTTTTTAGGATTATGTAGATATATTCTTTCTAGCGTCACGCTGTGTCCTGCTTATAGCAGGATAGGCAGATGGAGCCTAGTGCTTTGCCACGATGCCAGAAGAAAGAAATGATAATATTAAATATTTAATTTCTTTGAGTTCGTGCCCCCGTTGCGGTACGACTGGCCTTAAGTAAATATTGTGTAAAAGTATCTAGAATTTTAATTTAAAAAATGCAAGTAACTTTTATTGAATAATAATTATGATCTACGCAATTATTATCGAAATTCATAAATGTAACGCACCATTAACCCGCTATTGGTGACGTGTATGTCTGTGAGACCAGGTGTATCGAAAAAATCGTATAACTTATTGACCCGCCGTCAATGCGTGTCGCGATTTCGAACATCTGCCTCATGTTACTAAACCATGCAACAGAATGACAGATACAGACAGTTGAACATGCCTAGAGTATTGAGACTATGACTTTTAAGAAAGTGAGGCTATGTTGCTTTACGAAAAGGTCGGTACCGAGAAAGCGGATGGCGAAAAAAAAAACCAAATATTCTTTAAGTTTTCAAGTGGGTGCTTTCTTTGTGTTAGAAGGATATATATTATTTATTTTTCAAGAGTTCCTAGTGTCATAAGAATCATTTAAAAAAAATATAAAACCTAGAAAAAACGTGTTGATTTTTAGTGTCTTAAGTATAATTATATACCTAATATTAATAAACGAATTGTGACTTACCAAATACTTATGTTTTATTGCCATATATACGAGTATGTAAGATTAAAATGAAATTATCTATACGTTAACTAATTTATTAGTTATAAGCAAAGTCTTAGGTCAAAAATCCCGGTCCGTAAGATCGGGGTCACCAACGATGTAAGTCAAATTAACGTCACCAATGGCGGGTTAAGAATAGCAGTGCTTGTAGTACAAGTAAATACTCAATAAACAGTGAATAACGTGAAAAATATCCGATAGTTTGTCTTAAAATTATATCAAAACCATTAAAATTTTTAAAATATAAATATTTAACACAGTGTAAATCATGGCAGCGGTTATACTTAAAAGTGTGCGTATAATATTTATCGGTAAGAGCACTCCGGTGATTATTTTTATCTGGAACAGGTTAGTGAAGCGTTTATTTTTTTTCATATAAATGTTAATAATATTAAGTTTTATAGTTTATTCCCATTGATGGTAGATTAAAAATAATAACATTTTGAAAAAAGTGTTACATAGTAGTGTCAACAAATATATTTCTATAAAAGGTATAAACGGTTTCCATAAGGCGCAAGTTCAATCGCTACGTTCAAAATTTTAATGTTTTTTTTTCAATTTCTTTTTTCTTAGGTGTGAAATTAAAATGGTGAAATGTAGATTTATAGTTTAGCTGGCATAACAAGTTACAGTACAGGTTCAAATATTGTTACATAAATTATTATTAATACAGATTTTAAGTTTAAATAATTTGAACCGAAGTATTGATATTAAGGATCTTCACAGAAGATTTACTTAAATTTATATTTCCATTTCTTCGCTCTGGTGTCGAGGACAAGCGCGGCGTTGAGTTCTGCCACTCAACACGCAATGCCTCCAGAATTCGGTAGAAAGTGGGGAACGGAGTGTCTTAACACTAGGTTCCCTCTGCCTACCCTGCAGTGTGCGGGATACAGCGTGAAGCTGATTTATTTATTTATTTTATTCACAGAAGAACAAATTTCCAATGTAGCAGATACATATATTTTACATAGATTTTTTAGAATTACAAAATTTTATATACAAAATAAAAAAAAAGTGATGTAAAACGTAACCCAATATTCAGGTCAAAATATTACCCTAAAGATCTTTATTAAGTCAACATCCGACCCTTTTCATGGTACTCTAAATGCTTAAGGAAGAAAGCCCTTAGTACACCTGTTTTGTCTGGTAAAGATTTTTAATAACGTTATATAAATTTTAAAAATTTTGTATTACGGTTTTGAGTAACACTTACAAGTTTTATGTAGGTAGTGTATTGAGGTCATGACTGCAAAATAGTAAAGTTTAAGAACGATTATTTTGATGCCGATATATTTCGTTCATAAAGTTTACTTTCAGGCCAGTTGTGGCGCAGAAGCACAAGCGTGTGACTGTAAACGCGACAAGTTGAGGGTTCGATTCCCACTCAAGCAATTGATATATTTAATATTTTTATTTCTTCACTCTGGTGTCGAGACAAAACGCGATATTGACTTCCGCCATTCAACGCAGTGCCTTTACAACTCGGTGGAAAGTCTTAAGACTGGGCTCCTTCTGCCTATACTGTTACATGTTAACGTGAAGCTGAATAAAAAAAACACGAAACCGTATTAAATAAATCAGCTTCTCGCTGTATCCCACACACAGCAGGGTAGGTAGAGGGAACCTATTGTTAAGACACTGCGTTCCCCACTTTCTGACGAATTCTGGAGGCATTGCGTGTTGAGTGCCAGAACTCAACACCGCGCTTAACCTCGATACCAGAGCGAAGAAATGGAAATATAAATTTAAGTAAATATTTCATCTTCTCGAGTGGGGATCGAACCCACAACCAGTCGGTTTACAGTCACACTTCGTGCCACTGCGCCACGACTGGCCTCATTAATTTTTTATGTTTAAAAAATAAACAAACTTTATTTTCTTATATTTTAGTAGGAAGGTTAAATCCTACTTACAACAATAAGGTCACATCTATATAAGTTAATATGATGCATAAGTCTACAGTGAAAATATAAGCGTAGCAATTTATGAGTGTAATCTTGGTATAATTACCATCTGACGCAAACGACCAGAGCGCCACTGACACAGTTCTGACAGCTTATGAGATGTGATATTTCAACGGGAGTAACCGTTGTACCTGGAGTCGTGAAAACAACTTCAATATTTTTACTGCCGACCTTGGATTTCCAACGGTAACCTACTTTTCATATGTCTATACGCTTTTGTTATTTAAAATGTTATATAATTTAATTTTATATTCGTACATGTTTCCTTAATGAAGAGTTTTTTGAGATTAATCACGTGTTTATTATTATTTACGAATCATATATAATATATAATTCAAAATAACTAGGTATCACTGTGCGGCCAGACTGGCTTCAATCTTGAATGCTTTCTTATAAATATCCATATTTACACTAAAATAGACACAAAAAATTGATTTAATAAAACCAAAAACTAGTAAAGTACATATTTTGCATCAACCTAATTTATTCATGATTCTTTCAGCATAAATCTTTTGGACGTGTACGATTTAATGAGCGGTTTTAGTTAATATCGTTTTAATCGCTGCTTTGCCGCGGTCCGCCCGTTGCAGTGCGATGCACGACAGCACAATTACAACGTTAGCGTGCTCCTTTCACGGAAATTATTTACCAATAATGACTGATTTTCATAGTTTTAACATAAATTGTGTCGCTTTTACGAGATTTTTATTATAAGTTTATACTGTAAAGACATTTGAAATTTAATCTGTATAGAATATGTATTATAAGGAGAGGCACAAGGGTGTAACTGTATGTAACGCGATGGCTGTGGGGTTTGATCGCAACTCGGGGAATGAATTATTATTTATTTTATATTTTCATTTCTTCGCTCTGATAGTAAAGCAAAAGCCCGGCGCTGAGTTCCGCCTTTCAACATATAATACAATGCCTTAAAAAATTCGGCGAAAACTGGGGAATGGAGCGTCTTAGCATTAGGTTTCCTCTGATTTTGCTAATTTATTATAAGTAAAACGCTATGTATAAACTAAGTTTGCTAAGTCACTGCGTTTTATCTAGTTAGCATTCATTCGTGTTTGTTTTGACAGTAAGGGGATTTATACGAGTTATATTAGCGGAACTGAGCCCGACTTTCCGATCAATCAAGACGGCTTTGTTGTCCTTCAATGAAACTTGTCCGTTCCAAACTTGGTAGAGAATTAGTTATGTTGTTACTAACTTGATTTAAAGTAAAGAAAATTGGGAAATGGTTTTATGTAACAATATATCAGCAAAAAAAAAAATTGGCTTACGCTGTAACCTGCAAACAGCAGGGTAGGCAGAAGGAACCTAGTGTTAAGACACTCCATTTTCCATTTTCCGCCGATTTCTGGAGATATTCCGTTTTGAGTGGCTGAACTCAACGCCCCGCATTGCCTCGACACTACCGAACCCACAACCGCTGCGTTACAACCACATCTTTGTTCTCCTGCGCCACGAGTGGACTCAATTTTTAAACATAATGTGTTAACTTCAATGGTGGAATTTAAAGTATGTTTTAAATCGTTATATGCTCTAATCGCACGTTCCATTGAAAGTTACTTTACTAGCTTGTTTAATTAAATAATAGTGCCTTTAGACATTTATATAACTATAGATAGATAGAGTGTAGTATGTGAGGTGATTGTTAAAATGATAAGTAAAACTATCTATGTCAAGATTGGTTGATATATCAGGTTGAAGTTAAGTCTCATAAGTCTTAATAGCTGTTAGATCAAACTACTTTTAAAGGAAAAGATGTTAAAAGTTAATTAATTATATTACGAAATATATCACGAGGCCAGTCGTGGCGTAGCGGCACGAGGTGTGACTGTAAAACCGACTGGTTGTGGGTTCGATCCCCACTCGAGGAGATGAAATATTTACTTAAATTTATATTTCAATTTCTTCGCTCTGGTGTCGAGGATAAGCGCGGCGTTGAGTTCTGCTACTCATCACGCAATGCCTCCAGAATTCGGCAGAAAGTGGGGAACGGAGTGTCTTAACACTAGGTTACCTCTGCCTACCCTGATGTGTGCGGGATACAGCGTGAAGCTGATTTTTATCACGTTATTTTCGGCTGAGATTTAAACCCACGGCCTTTCCATCGTTTAATAACTTTTAAATGACAGTATTTTTATTTGTAGGTACTAACCATATTAACAATATTATTAAAAAATACACTAAAGGATTGAACTAAAATAAACAAAATAGTTTTAAATCTTAAACATAAGACCAGCTCTAAGTTGAGCATACAAGTTTAGCTAACTATATAAAGCTACCTTATCCAGCTTACAATAGTAAATCAAAATCCTTCTTCAGCAATAAATAACAAAGGAACTAAATACATTCTAAAGAAGGTTCAGGCAATTAAAGTGACAATGGCAAGTAATTTACAAATTCCCATGAATCGTTGGTTTTCTGTCTCCGTGTTGAACTACGGAAATGACTCTGTCAATTAGTTGTGGGGCATACCGGAAATAGCGTTACGACCGCGTCTCGGTTGCGTTTTAAATGTAGTTTAACAATGGATCATTTTTGGCGTACTTGGATATCTAAAGAAAAAGCATATAGAACTTTAATTATATTTAAAATTATATTAACGAATGTATGTTCGTATATCGTGAGTAGAGTTATTAGTAGAGGGGTAGAGGGTAGGCAGAGGGAACCTGAGAACCTCTAATCGAATTCTGGAAGGGTTGCGTGTTGAAAGCTGAAGATAACCCCGCGCTTTGCCTCAATTTCAAATATTTCATTTCCTCAAGTAGAGGTCGAACCCACAATCTATCGCACGCTTTTGCCCCTGTGCCACGCGATCTGCCTCAATGTATAGCTACACGTTTTTTTTTTTTAATAATTTTTCTGCAACAATTGTTATAGTAAAGTCCGTTAAAATACAGATGTAAACATGTTTAGCCGTCTATTTTTATTAAGTTTGAGATGAATAATTGTTATATTTGGTTGTTGAGTGTATTCACAAGTCACAATATATGTTTCTTGTAGATACTAAGTTTGTAATATTAATATCAGGATAAAATATTAGTATTATATTAGTAATTTGAAAGAATACAGCTGGTTTTTTTCTAGCCATCGAGCTATTAACTTAACTTAACTTAACTTAGCTTCACGCTTTATCCCTAGCGGAGTAGTCAGAGAGAACGAAGCGCTAAACGCTACGGTCTCTACATACCTCTTTCGCCTCGTCTACTGTCATCAACCTCTTCATACATGCTCTCCGGGAGGTCCTCATGCTTTTTACGTGACTTTCCTCCAGTATCTTTGATACTGTGTTTTCGAAGGTCAACCGAGGTCTCCCCCGATCTCTCTTACCACTCACTTTACCATCATAAATCTTTTTTGCCATTCTTTCATTTCTCATTCGTTCGACGTGCCCAAACCAGCTGAGCACGTTCTTCTTCATTCTCACGGTGACATCCTCGCTAGTACCTGCCATTCTGTGTATCTCTTCATTGCAGATTCGATCAGCTAAGCTGACTCCGCATATCCTACGAAGAGATCGCATCTCCACGCATTCATCTTTCTTTCATTCTTCTTTTGTAATACCCACGTTTCGCTGCCGCTGTGCTGACGTTTCGCCGCATCAATGCAGCTAAGGCTCCGTTCTCCCTGTTACCGGCAGCAATACGCTTTTCCACATCCATCTCGTATCTTCCACCTCTACTGAACATACTTCCCAAGTATACCATTTCATTCACTTGTTCTAATATCTTACCATTTACACTGATTTTGCATTCCGTCCTTTGTGTTTCTTCATCTCTTTCAAAAATATATAATGTACCTACATTTCATGTTTTCAATGAAACTGTCACAAACTTTGCATTAATTTTTATCCTAGTTTAATTCTTTTTTCAAAATAAATCCACAGAATTTGATTTCTGGATGTGGTTCCGGCAATGAAACATCACCTGAGTGGAAACGTTACGGGTTCGAAACTGTTCCACCTTTGAGACAGTGAAGTCTCTCTTGGTATTTTAGACGACAACTAGCTATTTCAATATGGTTAGTATTATTGATATTATTTACCCTCTTTATGTCATGTATCAAACATCTACTTTTGTTTCAAATCGGATATAGAAGGAATACCGGAGTGGTTATGTTAAATTATGAAGTCTTACTTACAGAACTTAGGATGTTAAAAATGTTTAATGAAAAAATAAGTGTATATTATGTAACAAAAAAAATTAGCTTCACGCTGTATACCGTACACGGCATGGTAGGCAGGGGGCTTGTGATAAGACACATCGTTCTTCATTTTCCGCTGAATTCCGAAGTTTTCGAATTCCGAAGTTAAGAATTTGTTGACTGGCAGAATTCAATGCCGTGCTTTTTCTCAACACCAAAGTGAAATAATTATAATATAAGTTTAAATAAATAATTCACTTTCTCGAGTGGAGTCGAACCCACAACCAGTCGCGTTTACAGTCACACTTGTGCCCCTGCACCATGATGGGTTTGTAAATACACACTGCTTGAGCTTCACGTTTTATACCGCATCATAGGGTAGTCTGAAACGACGACCTTCTTCAGTCAAAACGCTATCCATTGAGTGGTAGAGCGTATCGCCAAATAAGTAATTAGGAGCATTTAATTTGTTAATTTAATTGAATCGTGATACGAAGTCTTATAGAACTTTAACCTGTATATGATTCGATTCAAACTAAAAACAAAATGATATAAATCAAGTCAAAAATTTCCAATTTCAGATTTCCAAATTCAAATTTTCAATTTTTCCAAAGTGTGTAACACGATTACCGATAATTATTAAAACCTAATTCACTCCGTAACAGGATGAAATAGCAACTTGCTACCTGCAAGTTCCTATACAGACGGCGGAATTTTAATAAAGATCCATAATGAATCTCGACGAAGACACTTTAAAATAGCTTTCCGTACCTTATTCTTCTTGAATACTTGGTTTCTTCGTTTTGTTGCGAAGCAGATTACTAATAACCGTCTTCAGAGCATTACAAGGAAGACGATTGTAAAATAATTAACATTCTTTTAAATGTATTATATATACTCGTATTTTACAGTATTCATTTGTAACACAAGGTCAGAGTACTGAGGCCAGTCGTGGCAAGTGTAGGACTATAAGCGAGACTGTTTGGGGGTTCGATCCCCACTCGAGGAATTGGAATATTTATTTAAATTTATATTTACATTTTTTCGCTCTACTGTCGAGGCAAAGCGCGGCGTTGAGTTCCGCCACTCAACACGCCTCCGGAATTTGGCGGAAAATGGGCTATGAAGTGTCTTAACATTTATATAGTATTAAAAATATTAAAAGCACTAAATAATTTCAACATTTTAAAATTCAGTAAAAAAAATCACCAAATAACTCTTTTCAAACGTCTTTAAAAAAATCGAGAATATCTACATTCTACATACAATATCGCAGAATTACAATAAAAATTTAAATTTGATGTGGCTACCTACCATTTTCTAATATTCTTAAAAGTAGCGAAACTCTTTTCCATTTACATACATTTTATAACTTTCTGAAAATTTCATTCAGTTCGAAAACTCTGAGGGAATCCCGTCGTACTGCTGAGTTTCTAAGCTGGTTATATGTTTGGGAGCTCATTGTAACTTCTGCCGAGAACAAAGGGCTTTGACGGTAACTTGCAGCCATATAATATCTTTTCATGATATATTTTTGAAATTATTAATATAAAAATATATATTTTTGGGGGTTACTCATCAATCATTGTTCAATCAATGAAAAGAGCTTACATATTAAGAAAACATTAACAACCTTCCTTTTTTAGGATTATGTAGATATATTCTTTTTAGCGTCACGCTGTGTCCTGCTTGTAGCAGGATAGGCAGATGGAACCTTTTGCTTTTGGCATGATGCCAGAGGAAAGAAATGAAAATATTAAATATTTAATTTCTTTGAGCTCGTGCCCCCGTTGCGGTACGACTGGCCTCAAGTAAATACTGCGTAAAAGTTATTTAGTTATTTAGTTACTTATACAACATAGAATTTTTTTTAAAACGTAAGAATTATCTAGAATTTTAATTTTAAAATTGCAAGTAACTTTTACTGAATAGTAATTATGATCTACGCAATTATAATCGAAATTCATAAATGTAGGTTTGGTTTGGTTTCTTTTAATATGGCGTTCCGACCGTGCCAGTTGAGCACAAAATCACTTCGCCAATGTCACGTTGATTCATAAATGTAACGCACCATTAACCCGCCATTGGTGACGTGTATATCAGTGTGATCGGGTGTTTCGAAAAAATCGTATAACTTATTGACCCGCCGTCAATGCGTGTTGTGATTTCGAGTATCTGCCTCATTTTACGTCCCTCGCAATCAATTTTCTCTATAACAGCACTGCGAACATACGTTCCAGATTTGGCACCAACCCGGTCTGTGAGAAGGTCGGCCTAGAAGCCACAATATTATATCGTTACTAAAACATACAACAGAATGAGAGATACAGACAGTTGAACTTGCCTAGAGTATTGAGACTATGACTTTTAAAAATGTTAAACATCGATGATAAGAGTGAGGCTGTTGTTGCTTTACGAAAAGTGGATAGCGAATAATTAAAAACCAAATATTCTTGCCACAAAAGCAAGAAATATTTGTGCTTTCAGCACGTAGTGCCTTATGAGCAGTACTTGATTGACGGTACAAGAAGAGCAGTTTTCAAGTGGGTGTATGCTTTTTTTTGTGTTAGAAGGATATATATTTTTATTTATTTTTCAAGAGTTCCTAGTATCATAAGAATCGTTTAAAAAGAATAAAAAAACGTGTTGATTTTTAGTGTCTTAAGTATGATTATATAATAAACGAGTTGTGATTTACCAAATACTTATGTTTTATTGCCATATATATACGAATATGTAAGATTAAAATGAAATTATCTATACGTTAACTAACTTATTTGTTATAAGTAAAGTCTTAGGTCAAAAATTCCGGTCCGGGAGACCGGGGTCACCAACGATGTAAGTCAAATTAACGTCACCAATAGCGGGTTATGAGTAGCAGTGCTTGCAGTACAAGTAACTACCAAATAAACAATGAGTAACGTAAAAAATATCCGATAGTTTGTCTTAAAATTATATCAAAAACATTAAAAATTTTAAAATATAAATATTTAACACAGTGTAAATCATTGCAGCGGTTTTACTTAAAAGTGTGCGTATAATATTTATCGGTAAGAGCACTCCGGTGGTTATTTTTATCTGGAACAGGTTGGTGAAGTGTTTATTTTTTTCATATAAATGTTAATAATATTAAGTTTTATAGTTTATTCCCATTGATGGTAGATTAAAATAACATCATTTTGAATGAAGTGTTACATAGTAGTGTGTACAAATATATTTCTATAAAAAGTATAAACGGTTTCCATGAGAAGAAGTAATTCTAAGTTTAAAAGCTACGTTCAAAACTTTAATGTTTTTTTTATTTTATTTTTTCTTAAGTGTGAGATTTTAAAATGATGGAATGTAGATTTATATTTTAGTTGGCATAATTTAGTATTATAATACGTAATCCAAAAAGTACAGGTTCAAATATTGTAACATTAATTATTATTTATAAAGATTTTCCGTTTAAATAATTTGAACCGAAGTATTGACATTAAGCATCTTCACAGAAGAACAAATTTCCAATGTAGCAGATACATTACATAGATTTTTTAAAAGTAAAAAATTTTATATACAAAATAGAAAAACGTGACGTAAAACGTAAGTTACCAATATTCAGGTCAAAATATTACCTTAAAGATCTTCATTAAGTCAACATTCGACCCTTTTCATGGTACTCTAAATGCTTAAGGAAGAAAGCCCTTAAGTACACCTGTTTTGTCTGGTAAAGATTTTTAATAACGTTACATAAATTAAAAAAAAAATGTATTACGGTTTTAGAGTAACACTTACAAGTTTTATGTTGGTAGTGTATTGAGGTCATGACTGCAAAATAGTAAAGTTCAATAATAGTTAAGTTCATAAAGTTTACTTTGAGGTCAGTTGTGGCACAGGAGCAACAACAAACAAGCGTGTGACTGTAAACGCGACAGGTTGTGGGTTCGACTCCCACTCAAGTAATTGAAATATTTAATTTTTTTATTTCATCGCTCTGGTGTCGAGGCAAAGCGCGATATTAAGTTCCGCCATTCAACGCAGTGCCTCTACAACTCAGTGGAAAATGGTAAGAGGAATGTCTTAAGACTGGGCTCCTTCTGCCTATATTGTTACATATTAACGTGAAGCTGAATAAAAAAAAATACGAAACCGTATTAATTTTTCTATATTTAAAAAATAAACAAATCTCATTTTATTATATTTTAGTAGGAAGGTTAAATCCTACCAACAACAATAAGGTCACATCTATTATATAAGTTAATATGATGCATAAGTGGAAATATAAGCGTAGCAATTTATGAGAGTAATCTTGGTACAATTATCATCTGACGCAAACGAGCAGAGCGCCACTGACACAGTTCTGACAGCTTATGAGATGTGATATTTCAACGGGAGTAACCGTTGTACCTGGAGTCGTGAAAACAACTTCAATATTTTTACTGCCGACCTTGGATTTCCAACGGTAACCTATTTTTCATATGTCTATACGCTTTTGTTGTTTAAAATGTTATATAATTTAATTTTATATTCGTGCATGTTTCGCTAATGAAGAGTTCTTTGAGATGAATCACTGTGTTTATTATTATTTTCGATCGAATCATCTCTATATATAATAAGACAGTAAAAATATTTTGTCTGTACATTTAGTAATTTTGACTGAAATAGATAGAGGGACACTTAAAAAGAATAATAGAAAGCAAATAGATTTTTTTTTAATTTCTTGTTTGTCTGTCTGTCTGTTTGTCGATATTTATGTCCACATTTTTCTCTGAAAGTAGTGAACCGATTTACTTGAAAATTTCACCAATTGCTTAGTTTTAAATCATCAAAATCGGTTCATTAAAAAAAAGTCATCGTCATTTGAATGAACTCAATGCATTAGTTTGCCTGCGAATATTATATAGCAATCGCGCTGGTAAGATTCTTGGCTAAAGAATGACATTCGAAATGTCTTGGTTATATGACTGTTGATAAAAATATATATTTTTGAAGCACTATTGTACAATATTTTATACAATAAAGTAAACAAAATTGAATTGTTAGTGGAGATTACCTTCATAAATCATAACAGTTAAGTTTAAGTCGTAATTAATTATGAAGGTAATCTCCACTAACAATTCAATTTTGTTTACTTTATTGTATAAAATATTGTATAATAGTGCTTCAAAAATATATATTTTTATCAACNTGCTAAATAACAATATATAATATTTTTTTCATATTTTAGTTATAAAATTGATTAATAATGGGGCTAAGATAACAACTGATTATTACGAATGATAGTAAGTTAGATATTGTGGTAACTATGTCACATAGAGACTTATACGTTATACGATTTGGTAACATGATAACTGAGTTTTCAGTTAGATCCTTTAAGTAATAGAAAAAAGTCGTGTTTACATATTGTTTTAAAAAATAATTAACCACAAAAATGTTTATTATTAGGCCCTCTATATGAATGTATTGTATTTCATAAAGAAAAGCTTAATTGAATGTTGAATTTTAGTAAGATGTAACTATTCAATTTAGTAAAAATAGCTTTAATAAAAAGAAGGATTGACGTGGACATACAAAAAATAAAGTCTGTATAAAATCTATCAAAAAATAAAGGGATAAAATCACTTATTGTCTTTATTTGACACGACATAATTAGAGGCGATTAAAGTTTCTTATTAACTGTTGTTATAATCTAGTGGTATAATAATTTTCGACATAAATGACATAAGTCCTTCGTCTTACAAAATTTTATCCGTAACACCTGGTTATAACAGCAATAACCATTTCAACAATTTGTCTTCTTGTTCGTACTGGCTGATCTAAGATTTTAATGTGACTTTTAATACAAATCTTTTTATATTATAAAACGTAAATGTTTTGTATTAGGTCCCTCTATAGTTTTCAACTGATAGCAAAACAAAACAAACACACAAATACATATGTCCTGCTGAGTTTTTATGTCTGATTGAATCATCAATTTTCATTTTTAATTTAAACAGAATCTCGTTGATGTCATAAATTATGTATCTAATTGTAATATAGTAACTGTAACGACTACGTTTTGTTTAAGATCATCGAAACAAGAAGCTATATTTTGAAGTTCTCTTAATGGTGGTATACGAGGTGGCCTTCATATAGTACTGTCTTATGAAAATAATGTTTCTATTTATATTAAGATAAGATGTTAATCACTTACATTAATAAAATCTTGCTTTTGGCCACTACAGTCAGAAAATACACAAAATACAAAATCTGAAATCGTCACACCCTTCTTCAGTTTTTAGTTTAATTCTATCGCTGGTTATTTCGTTTGATTTTGAACTAGATTAGACTATTATAGGTTTACTGATCGAAATATTTATTATTGTTGGCCCACAGCTAATGATATTAATAAATATCTTCTTGCATCCAGTAGCCTGTATTTTGATTTTATTATAGGTAAGAAACAAATTATACGTGTCTATTATTATATGATACACATAACATACATGAATAAATTGTTTCGTTTAAATTAATTCATCATCATCCTTTTGTAACGAAATCAAACACCTCGAGGCGTTTACAGAACTTATATTCTTCCAGAGTAAAATACTATTATATTAAGCTTGTACAATGTCTATCTTAAATTCTAATACAATATGTTGTTCTAGAGAACCTCTTTCTGCTTTCGCTCCAAGTCTAAATTGTGAATATTAAAACTTATAAATATAAAATCATTACACTTTCTAATAGTTATTTTTTTATAATTACTACATATTTTTCATTATATATTTTCTCAGCTTTATGTTGCATTCCGTATGAAGCAGGGTAGGCATAGGGAGTTTAGTGCTCTGCTCTCCACTTTCCGCGCATTGTGCGTTGAGTGGCGGAACTCGACACCACAATTTTCAGAGGAGAATAGAACCCTAGTAGAAATAGTCGCGTTCACAGACACATGCTTATGCTCCTTCACCAAGACACAGTTATCAATAAATCCATATTGCTTAGAATAATGACCAGTGATCTAAAACTTATGAAGCCTCGTGTCTTCATCAAGTTATTCAAATACTTTAACGAAAATGACCTCTAATAATTTTCCAAATTTTGCTTTCTCTGTATTTTTAAGTCTTATTTGTTTTGAATCTATTCATTCGTCCACTGTCACGTTTCTTGGTTTTTTCCTGGAACTTAAGGCAGTAGATATGTTACTTGATTAGTGATTATTATTAGAAATAAGCATGTTAATAGATTAATTTTCTGTTGTATAATTTTGATTGTATTAGTAGAGTCACTTCGAAATCTTTGATCAAACTTAAAATGCAATTATCAAGCTTATTACTCGGTTTAAATAGCAAAGGGGACAGTCAAAAATATATAGTATATAATCTGGGCAATTATTAATTAAAAGTAACGCCCAAATAATTCAAAAGTGAAAAAATATTTTAGGACCTAAATGTATTTTTTCTCAATAAGACACGACGACACGACGCCATGACATGGGCCAATTTACCACTTTGGCCGTTCTATCTCATAACTCGTGAAAAAGAGACGTTTTTTGTTACCTATCTAATGACGAAAGTAATAAAAACAATACTAAGCTTTTGCAGTCAACAAAGCGCAACCATTGCTTTGTTTAGCGTATAAGTATCAAACTGGCTGATTGGCCCCAAAAATAAACAAATGTGTAGAAATTCCCCGCGTAGAACTCTCAAATGACTATTCGGCCCTTGTACATTTAACTGAGTGCTACATAGGCCGTTATATTCTAACAAAAAGTCCTCTTTCTATGCAGAAATTTCTATTTTTTAATAGCTGACCTGATAAATTATATCGATAGAATGCGTTTGGCATAAAAAAAGTGAAAATTGCCAAATTGTTAGTTCGGCCCATATACATAGGACCCATCGATATGTAACTATTATAATTTAAAAACTGTACAGGAGTTAATATGCAATCATTACAGTTATTTTACAAAGAATATTATGAATCATTACCCAAAACAATTATTTAACATTAAAGGCTGCTTCTGAAGTAAGAAATTAAATTATTAACTGACATCAGCACATTTAACAGAATTTTAAAAAACATAACATATGTAAAAAGAACGTAATGTTACAAAAATATACGTATAGTATACGTATAATAATTAATTAGCTTTATGTATATTTTATAAATCAAATATCAACACTGGTCGTATTTTTTAGTCCGATAAACAAAAAATCTTATAGAAATTACGATAATGTCGTACAAAAATCATATTAGAATATTACAGATTAAAGTAATAAAAAATCATATTAGAAATCATTTTAGTTGTCAATCAATTCTGCTTATTAAATCAATTATCATGTAGTTTAAGCGGGCCAAGCCGCTGGCGAGCCGCTAGTATAATATAATTTAAAAGAACTACGTGTTACCAGACTGGCTTCAATCTTGAATGATTACTAATAAATATTCATATTTACACAAAAATACATTTAAAAAAATATCCAATAAAATCGAAAACTAGTAAAGTACATATTTTGCATCAACCTAATTTATTCATGATTCTTTCAGCATAAATCATTTGAACGTGTACGATTTAATTAGCGGTTTTAGTTAATATCGTTTTAATCGCTGCTTTGCCGCGGTCCGCCCGTTGCAGTGCGATGTACGACAGCGCAATTACAACGTTAGCGTGCTCCTTTCACGAAAATTATTTACCAATAATTACTAATTTTTATAGTTTCATCGTAAAATGTGTGGCTTTTACGGGTTTTTATTATTAGTTCCCAATGTAATTACACTTGATATTTAAGTTTTATTTTTAGTTGTTTACGGTCAAAAAAATTATAGTATTGTGAATTTAAGTAATATATATTTTTTTACATTACATTGTATCCCGTACGGAGCAGGGTAGGCAAAGGAAAACTGACCTTGTGTTAAGATATTCCGTTCACATTAAGACATTTTCGCCGAATTCTGGAGACATTGCTCGTCGAGGGGCATCATTTTATTTTATTTGTAACATTTTAATAAGTAAATTATAACATTGTAATAAGTTAAGTCGTGCGTGGACACACCGACAATGTTCAGGAATCCCGAAATTATTTCTTATTTTCCACGGTCCCTTGAATGATAGTGGGGACCCCTGAGGATCCACTTCGAGTACCAGTTAGACCTACATTTCTACCTCTTATAAGGAATTCCTTATTTAATTTTTATATAGCTTAAATCTCATCTGTTATTCTGTAATGTAAACTTACATTTCTTCATAAGATATGTGGAACAGTTTGGACCAAGAATACATCTTGAATAAGACAAAAGTACTGCAGAATAACAGATGAGACTAAGGCATTTGCCTTACGTGAAGTCCTAGCTACATTTATGTTCTGCCGGTTCACCAATGTACGAATAGCGTCGACTGCAATACAACTTTATATATCCATTTCTATGAAAAATAATTTTCAAAGACAAAAATAAAACAGAGTATGTAATAAGAATATTTACAAATATATGAATATAAATATCCCAAAAAAAAAATCAATTACTCTTATTTAGTTTCTTATACTATTGAGGTTTCCGTTGTGCATCGCACAAGATTGTGACTGTACACGACGATTGTGGGTCCGATGCCAATTTGGGGGAATGAATTATTATTTATTTAATATTTTCATTTTGTCGTTCTGGCACCAACACAAAATGCCTCAAAAAGGTGCGCCACTCAACACACAATGCCTCAAAAAAAATTGGAGGAAAGTGGGGAATGGAGCGTCTTAGCACTAGGTTCCCTCTGTCTACCCTGCTATGTGCCGGATACAGCGTGAATGTGACTTTGCTGATTTATTATACGTTAAACATAATGTATAAACTAAATTTGCTAAGTCACTGCTATCTATCTAGTTAACATTCATTCGTGTTTGTCTTGACAGTAAGAGAATTTATACGAGTTATATTAGCGGAACTGAGCCCGACTTTCCGATCAATCAAGACGGCTTTGTTGTCCTTCAATGAAACTTGGCCGTTCCAAATGTAACTATAACTTGGTAGAGAACTAGTTATGTTGTTACTAACTTGATTTAGAGTAAAGAAAATTGAGAGGTGTTTTTATGTAACTGTCAGTTAAAATCTATATATATAAAAGGACTTGTGCTGACGACTGAGGTAAGACGCACGCAGAGCCGTAACCGCTGATAAAAATTCAATCTGTACCGATTTTTATAAAATTTGAAATTCAGACTCTTAANTTAAAATAAGTACATAATTTCTTTTTAAACGTGTCGTCGTTGTTGAAGAAAATACAATTTATTTATTTTATACCTTTTGCTGAGCTTATGAGCTTAGATAGTTTTGATCAAAAATATTAATGTAGATTTATTTTATCTAAAAAACAAAGGTTTCGACTAAACAATTTAGAATTATTAGATTACTTTTTTTATGCAATTATTTTTATAAAATTGGTTTCTTTATTCATCGTTAAAGTCTGTTTACCGTTTTATAATTTGCACTTGAAGTTAATCTACATACTATCTATCTAGTATCGATTTATACTTCATCCAATAACGTCCATTAGGGATTTAAACTCAATTCGAATACATTTTTTATGATAGTGCATTAGCTTCGGTGATGGAATTTAAATCAGCTTCACGCTGTTTCTCGTTTATAATAGAGTAGATAGAGAAAGAACTAGTGTTAAGACACTTCGATCCATACTTTCCACTGAATTTTTCGAGGCATTTCATATTGCGTGGCGGAACTCAAAGCTGGGCTTTTTTCTTGGAGCCAGAGCGAAAAAATGAAAATATTAATGAGTAATGATACAATCCCCTTGAGTGTTGATCGAACCCACAACCACTGCGTTATAGTCACTCCTTTGTTCTCGTGCGCCATCTTACTAACTCGTACAGTGTTAGATTAAATTACAGTTCCTTTAGACATACATGTATATATAGAGTGTAACACGATCGACGGATCAACGGTTCTCTATGTGTAGAGGACTTCAGTACCTATCCATTTTACCCTCATTTATGTCAGTCGATTTTCTGTGATTCGGCAGATATTTGAGAATTTGTGATTTTTTGTGAAATATTCTTTTCAGAGCGTTTGAAAGTTAATATTAACCACCACCCAAGCGCACTAGCCAATTTATGGCCTGTGCTAGGATAGCATTACAATATCAAAATATTTGTACTCAATATACATAACCTGATTATAGTAGACTAGTATAAAATGCAAACACTAATGTAAATATGTAAAAAATCGATTTAAATGTAGTCAATTCTCGTGAAAGTAAAAATAACACATTTTACAGTTTCATAATTTGAGTATATTTTTTAACACGTTATGATTATTCATTACTTTATTCTATACTAATACTAGTAGGTTTCAAAATTACTTCTGGAAAAAAATCACCACTATTTTTTTTTTCGCTACAGCACTTGAAAGTTTTTGATAAAATTGTGATAATTTAAAAATTATTTTAGTTTCCATTTCTCTTCCGTTTCAGCTATTTCCAAAGTTTATAAGCCAATAGGTTTAAAATACTACATTATATTATACAAAATTCTTACAATTGAGCTATATTGAGAAAAAAAATCACCAGCGCAAACTCAACAGTCGATCTGTATTTGTCTATTTTCTTCAAGAATCCGATATTTTCCAAAAAATTACAGTCTCAAATATCTGCCGAACCTCTGAAAATTGGCCGACATACATATACGATACTGAGGTCATCTACCCACAGACAACCGTTGTTCCGCCGATCGCGTTACATCCTGTCTATAGGCTGTAGATCAGTTCTATATCAATATGGCTCTAGATCAGTGGTTCCCAATCAGTGGTAGTCAGTAACTTCGAGTAGGAAACGAAGCCACAACTTGTCACAATTATAGTCACATTCTTTTACCCTTGCAAACGGCTTGTCTCAAAATTGTTTAAAGTAAATACTAGATTATAAAAAATATTGTGTAATATTTTTTCGACTTAGATTTCATGACCCTTCCATCGTTCAATTGTCTTCAAGTGACATCATTTTTATTTGTAAGTATTAACCACATACTATAATGCAAAATAAAACGAGAAAAAAGCAAACTATGCGTCGGCATAAACTAAAATAAACAACATGATTTTAAATCTTAAACACAAGACCAGCTCTAAATTGAACAGACAAGTTTAGGTAAGTATATAAAACTACCTTATCCAGCTTACAAAATCCTTCCTTCAGCAACAAATAACAAAAGAACTAAACACTTTCTAAAGAACGTTTAAGCAATTAAAGTGACAATGGCAAGTAATTTACAAATTCCCATGAATCACTGATTTTCTGTCTCCGTGTTGAACTACGGAAATGACTCTGCTAATTAGTTGTTGGGCATACCGGAAATAGCATTACGACCGCGTCCCGGTTGCGTTTTGAATGTAATTGTTGAATTTAACAATGGATCATTTTGATCAATGATCAAGGATACGGAATTTATTGAGAATTATATTTAAAACTAGTGGCCCCCATGCGGCCAAGTCCGCTTAAAATAAACGAATATTTATTTAAGTGTATTTAATTCTTTTTTTGAATGGACTTTGTTGCTTTTGACCTGGGTGTGTCAACAGGCGAAGAGGGGCGAGAGTAGCTTACCCATGAAGAAAAAGTACGAGCTTTGATTTTTTTGAGCCTCTTCGTCTCTTACGGCGGTGGAGAGTGTATCGTGAGACTGAGGAATGAATCCTATATATTGGGCGTTTGCGACTGTAATTGTATCGTTGGGATCTAGAAGGAGGTTGCGAGGGCGTCGAAGAAGCGGGTGTGGATGTGGAGGAGCGTACTTACACGCTTCGACAATGGATGAGTTGGAGAGGGAGTCTGCACGCTCGGAGCAGCGCTGGGCGCTTGCAAAATTCTTTTAAGGATTCTAATTCAACAATTTTTTGCAGTATTTTTAAGAAAAAGCAAGCAATCAAACAAGCATGGGCGAGTCGTTCTTTACTAATTTCAGAATTTTGATTGGGAAATACTTTATAGGTTTTGATGACGTGGTAAATAAAATTAACAAACTAAAGTTTACATGTATACACTTATTTAGTATGAAACGAACTACACATATAGTTTGAAGGATTCCGCTAAAATTTTTATTTAAATATATTGCTCCACAAATCTCTATCTAACATTGAGATTTTTTTCTATTATCATACTAATTATAATTTATAAACAATATCAAACAACAAAACATTCAATGTAACAGTTACGTAAAGTAACTGTTTTAGAAAGTATCAATTTTGTAGCGTGAGCGTAAGCGTGACGAACAGACGAACTGACGAACAGACGAACAGACGAACAAACGAACAGACGAACAGACGAACAAACGAACAGACGAACAGACAAAAAAATTAAAATCTTTGTTTTGGATACTTCTGTATGTATAAAGGTAACAATCGCAATATTTTTTTCATGTATATCTCCCATGTAAAGATATCGATTCGTTACAATTTTATAATAAATGTATNATATATATATATTACCATTTATTCGCTCTGGTGTCGAGGTTAAGATAACTGTAATGCGACGGTTGTGGGTTTGATCACCACTCGAGAAAGTGAAATATTTACTTAAATTCATATTTCCATTTCTTTGTTCTGATGTCGAGGAAAAGAGCGGCGTTGAGTTCCGCCATTCAACACGCAATGCCTCCAAAATTCGGAGGAAAGTGGGTAACGGCGTGTCTTAACACTAGGTTCCCTTTGTCTACTCTGCTGTGTGCGGGATACAGTATGGAGCTGATTTATTTGATTTTTTTTTAAGTATAATCGATAATATTTGGTTGTTGAGTATAATATATATACTCAACTCTTAATTTAAAAAGAAAATTTTACTGTCTACCTAAATACCGTATAACTGTTTTAGTATAAATATTATATATATCAATTTAATCTATATCGAAACATAAAGCTAATTTTTTTTCTTGTTCCTCTATAACCTCGAGCTATTAAGGAAGGAAATACTTATATAAGCAAGATTCAATAAATACAACACAAGAATTAATTTTGATATGTATATAATAGGTACATTTTCATATTTTCGTTGAAACTGTCAAAAGCAAACTTTCTATTAATTTTGGACCCTAGTTTAGTTTCTCAAAATCAGTTTACAGAATTTGAGGTCTAAATGTGTTTCTGGCAATGAAACATTACCTGAATGTTCTCAAAATTACGGTTTCTAAACTAGTTCCACCTTTGATACAGTGAAGTCTTTGTACTTCGGATGACAAACTAGCCCAATATTATTAGAATATAAATAATTCCAGTATGTTTTTTTGAACATTTTGAAAGTGTTTTTCCACACTTAGGAAAGAAAAATACTAATTTAGAAAACGCATAAAAATTTGCACTAAGCCATACGTTCTCACGAACGTATGGCTTAGTAATCAGAGAGCCTGGTCGGTTTAAAGGAGGCGCGGGTTCGAGTCCCGCTACGTTCAGATTTTTGTACGTTTTATAAATTAGTATAACTTCAGTATCGTTAATATTATTGATTTTATTACTCTCTTTATAACACCTTTATCGGATAAAAAAAGAATATTGTTTTGGTTATTTTAAATTATGAAGTTTATTTGCAGAACTCTGATGATATTTTCTTAATATTCACGCTGAATGCCGGATATAGCAGTGTAGGCAGAGGGAACCTAGTGTTAAGATACTCCGTGCTCCACCGCCGGCTGAGTTTTGCGAGGCATTGCGTGTTGTAATAATATTTTCATTCCCCTGAGTGTGGGTCGAACCCACAACCGTCACCTTGGCACATGCACCACGACGGCCTATTATCGGATATATTATCATAATTTATTAAAATTTTACATAATTAATTTAGAAGCAATTTGTTTTTATTAATGCAAGTAAATAAAGTATTTATTATGTAAAAGTTTTACTTCACCTATCTTCATTTTATTAGTTTACACACACATACAAACTACGAAAAATATTAATAAAAAAAAAACAAACTTATCGCAACAAAATGTTTCGAACATTAAATATCGCGTATTGTACGTATAAAAGCTACAAATCCGGTGCAAATGTTTCATTTCATCCCACAATCTTTAATTTTGGCAACTTTTGCTAGAGCCAGCGCCTTTCTGAGGTTTCCAATTTACGTTTCGACGTATAATTTTTCTTTTCATTGTTTCAAGATGGAAGCGCTTAATTTAAATGAAACAATTTAATCTTGAGAAATACTTTTCGAGCCCGGCTCGTTGCCTGTTTTTTGTTAATACGATTTTTACTGTTAAAATGTTCTTTTATAAATGTATTGGATTATTTAAAATATTTGTAATATTCTAGAAAAACTTACAAAAATATTGCTGCTTTATATATTTTGTATTTTGAAACAAAATTTTTATAATCTGTACGTCAGAAAAAAAGGTTTTACTTTCGTAAAATAAAATTATTATTCCTATTAAACACAAACAATAATTAATATTATAATATTTTTTTAATGGTTAATACCTTAATGAGAAATATATTTTTTTCTTCTTTGAATTTAATTTCAAGCTTATATTTTAATCAATTGTAAATAACATATTATTCAATTACTATTTTTTAGTTCACTTTAAATAAAGAAATAACAATAATAATGAACACCATTGAATTGCTTTAAGTGCGTGGCTGCAATAGTAGTTGAATATATTATGTAAGTAAATTGTACTACAAAAACATTCAATTTCATTAGTTCTAGAATAAAGTCCGCGACACTGCATTTATCTATCTTTTATAAATCAGTACAAAATACCTTAGTATTTTGTAACAAAAAAACAAAATTCCGAAGTGATATTTCACCGATTTTTATGTGACGAAGATATTTACTAGTGAAAGTTGTTCCATCATGAAGGAAATTTTATGAAGATAATCTTTGGTCTTTATAGCATGTAGTTAAGACGTAAACTTTTCGAGAAAATGTAAAATTAAAATAATTCAACTGTAAAAAATTATAGGTGGCATGCAGGCGGAGCCGCGAATTGGCCGTAAGTTTTATAATTACTGAGTGTTTTAATAGTTTAAAGCATTAATATAAAACAATTAAAAAGCGCGAGTCGGCCTCGCACACCGAGGGTTCTGTAAAAAAATTGAAGGTCTCGAATCGTTTCTGAAATTCAAATTTGGCTTAGTCAGAGCTATTTCATCTGATACCTCAGTTGACTTTAATACCAAATTATTATTTTTCAGGACTTAAAAAGGTAGTCTTCAGATTTTCCTGTAGATGCTAGCTGCCAAATTTCATAATTCTAGATCTAGAGCAACTGGAAGTACCCTATTAATTTTCATAGCGTATAAATATGCGTTTTTTGCTATAACGCCCATATATATGTTTTTAAGTAAATGTAGAATAGGGCCGTAGATCTGAGTATATGGTTTGAATTTCAACTCTATATCTCCAAGTGTTCTTGAGATAAAGATTCTTGATAGACAGATGGACAGACAACAAAATGATCTGATAAGAGTTCCTTTTTTATAATAAGTTCTTGGATTTTCACGATTATTACACATTTTAAATAAAACTATTTTAACCGGATTAATCGCGTATATTTTGTATTTTTATACATTTTTGGAAACCCGACGTTTCGAACACTTAGCAGTAGTCCGTGGTCACGGGTAGACTGAAGTGGCATTCGTCTGTCAGTTGACATAATTATTATATCAAACTACCGCCAACGATTTCTTAATTGCCTCGTTCCTTTTTTTCCTTAAAAAGTACGCCTAATGATATGATAGTAAACTTTTTTAAGCTTCACGCTGTATCCAGCATACAATAGGATAGGCAGATGGAACCTAGTATTAAGTTCTTCACTCCGTTCACCATTTTCAACTGAACTTTGGAGGCACACGCAATGAGCGGCGGAATTGAACGCCGCGCTTTGCATCGACACTAGAGCGAAGCTAGCGAAATTCACAGTAAATTTGAATAAGTATAACAGAATATTCAACAGTGCAGGTATAATAAATCATTTGTACATATCAATTATATAAGCTCTGTCGATCTAGAAACGAAGACAAGACGATTGACGTCCCATTTATCAATATAAGCCTAATATGGCGACTCTAAAGCGAAATATATATTCATATGTACATTGTACACACATATTTGTGAATGTATAAGATACGATTGTTTCCAATTTTCTATACTCTATAATAAAACGGGATAAAAGTATGTTTATACGTTAAATAAAATTACCAACACATATTTTAAGGTAATTAGATCCGCACCTCAAAAGAAAAGGGAAGCCTAACTGGACTTCGTTGATGTTTGTGTTTGATGTCCAGCTGATCATTTATTTTAAGATATCAAACTGAAATTGAAATCTAATCTAATCTAGCTTCACACTGTATCCCTAGCAAGCTGGTCAGAGAAAACGGAGCGCCAAATGCTATGATCTCTGCACACCTCTTTCGCCTCATTCACTGTCATCACCCCCTACACCTCTTACCGCTCACTTTTCCTCCATATCTTTTGTCATTCTTTCATTACTCATTCGTTCGACGTGTCCAAACCAGCTGTTCACGTTCTTCTACAATCTCACCATGGCATTCTCGCTAGTACCTGCCATTCTGTGTATCTCTTCGTTGCGGATTCGATTGAATAAGCTGACTTCGCATATCCTACTAAGAGATCGATCGATCGATTCGATCGAATAAGCTGACTTCGCATATCCTATTAAGAGATCGCATTTCCACAGCATTCATCTTTCTTTTATTCTTTTTCTGTAATACCTACGTTTTGCTGCCGTATAACAGCGTCGGTCAGCACAGCTGCGTGTGGCTGTACACTGCATTGTGTACAGCTAAGGCACCATTAATTCTATTACCGGCAGAAATATGCCTTTTCACATCCATCTTGTACCTTACATCTCTACTGAACATATTTTCCAAATATACTACTTCATTCACTTTTTCTAATATCTTACCACTTACACTGATCTTGTATTCCACCCTTTCTTAATTTCTTTCAAAGACCAGAATCTTTGTCTTACTCGTATTCAGACTTTACATGCATTCAGACACGATGACTGCACTTCGCCAATCATCTGGAACCTGCCCTGACAAAAATCAGAACAATTCCAAGACGCTTGGCGCACCATATTTGATCATCTCGGCAGTAGCTCCATCTGATTCCGCTGCTTTACCACATTTCAGACTTCATATTGCACTCTCAACTTTTTTATACTGGTTTCACCATCAGCAACGTCGAGATTCAGCGTTTCGCTGTTACTTGAAGCTAAGGCGTCATCACATTCAAACATTTCCTTGTAAAATTCCGCCTATTGCTGCAAAACGTGGTTGTTTTGTTAAAATTTCACCGTCTTTCGAAAGCCTACCTCTTCCATTCTAAAAGTTAGCTAGCAACCTCGAGAAATACTAACTTCTCGCCAAAGCTTCTTGTTTTCCCTGAAGTTGTTCGTTAACGTTTCACTTCCTTTATTCTCTGACTTTTCACGGTTCATCTTTATCAGTACTTTTGTTTGGTGGTTTTACAGCTTTTATCCTCACCTGAGGCTTTATAATCCTGCCATGATGTCTTTTTTCTCTCTACAGCATTTTGTACTTCATTATCTTAACGTTCGTCGCGGTTTTTGCTAAAGTCTCTTTTCTCTTTGATCTTTGATTTGAAATTATGCAACGTTTGTGCTGCTTTGTATATAAAATTCACCTCGTAATCAAAGCCTATAGAGTACTTCTCGTGGATCTACAATTATTATACGAGTATATGGCAAAAATTAAAAACAATACAAACATCGAAAAAAATCCGATACTCCGACACCGACATCCGGTGGTCAATGGCAAGCCAAAGTTGTGGACAGCAACTTGTTCTTTCTTCAAAGAAGATCTAATTTATTATTATGTATTTTATTGTATTTACATTTAATGGATAAATGTAGAAATATATTTATATTATTAACAATTATAAAGTGTTACTACATATTTAGGAAAGATAAAACTTTTTTAGAAAACGTAAAAATAAAAAAAAATGTCTATTAAATTTCTTTTTTGTTTTTCTAAAAAAGTATTTTTTAAAAATACATATATGAGTCAAAACATCCATTCTTTCCTCAAAATTAATCGTCCTCAAATTAAATGTTTAACGTTACTTGCATATATTTTTGTTTATGTTTTAACTAGCAAGAATAAGAGCTTAGAGTTATTACTAACCAAAATTTATACCATAAAATACCCCTAAAACTTCGTGCAATAAAGTTTTTCCCTCAAATCTTATACATAAATATCAAAGAAAAATTTATTTTTATTCAACATATTTCCAAAACTTTTTAGCTATACATTAATCTATAGCAAACACACCAAAAAGCATTATTATTGTGTTAATAAAAACTATATTTTAATCGTAAAATTGCATTGTTTTAAAAATAGGTCCGCAGATTTTTCATTTAAGAACAACACCTGCATCAATAAAATAACAACCACCGAGAAAATTCTTCACGTCAGCGCGTTCAATTTGAAACTATATACGTCCATATAAGTAATCTTAATGTCAACTACAAAGGAGAAAAATGAAAGAAGTTTTTTATTATAAAAATATATATTCAATTAAAAAAAATTAAATTAAATTAGCTTCACGCTGTATCCCGCACACAGCAGGGTAGGCAGAGGGAACCTAGTGTTAAGACACTCCGTTCCCCACTTTCTGCCGAATTCTGGAGGCATTGCGTGTTGAGTGGCAGAACTCAACGCCGCGCTTAACCTCGACACCAGAGCGAAGAAATGGAAATATAAATTTAAGTAAATATTTCATCTCTTCGAGTGGGGATCGAACCCACAACCAGTCGGTTTTGCAGTCACACCTCGTGCCGCTGCGCCACGACCGGCCTCATTATTCAATTGTTTTTGTAATAACCAACTATATTTTATTTTCTATGTTCTTATTTGTTTTTTAGTTTGAAGTTGATAAAAAAAAATATTCATAAAAGATAGTAACATTAGAAACTGTGGCATACAAATCAACTATTATCATAGTAATTTTAATTTAATTTTTGTTTTTAATGATATTCTTTGGTTATTGCTTGGATCAATGCACGTATCAATATACTCGTATTTTCACTCTACCTTTTCCACAAAATTGGCTTAACAAAATAGAATCCTCGCCAAACGATCATTTTTACAATGTTTTTAGTGAAGCTCCATATTTTTACAGAGCTAGTTTTTCCTTTCGTATAACAAACACGCTTGACTAGTTAGCTTTTATAAATATATCTCTCTTGCAGGCAGATGGCGCTTTGGAAGACACTGCTGTTCCCCACTAAACATCATATTATAAAACATCATATAAACATTTTCCCGTAACATCAAAATTGCGTATAAGTTTTTAAATTATATCGTTTGTTTAAATAAAATGAGGCCGTTATGGCGCAGTGGCACAAGAGTGTAAATGTAACGCGACGATTGTGGGTTCGATCAATACTCGAGAGAATGAATTATTATTTAATAATATTTTAATTTCTTCGCTCTGGCACCAAGGCAAAACCTCAGTGTTGCGTTCCGCCACCCAACACGCAATGCCTAGAAAAATTAGGCGGGGAATAGGGAACAAAGTGTCTTAACACTAGGTTGCTATATACAATACAGCGTGAAGCGGATTTATTTTGTTACTTTGAATATACGCTCAACATTTTTTTAAGTTTTCCATTAATATTCTTTAAAAAAAAAAGATATCTGAAAATCTATTATATTATTCAGTTATTGATATTTACTAACATAAATTATCATAAAAGACACAATTAAAAAGTGAAAACATTTCTTTTCTAGCTTCAATCTTTATCCTGCATTTAGCAGGGTAGGGCAATGAGAACCAAGACTCACCTATAACTTTGATTTCTGCTTGAACTCAAGATATTGCATTATGAGAGGCAGAACTTAACGCCGGCCAGCGCGGAAAATTCTAATTAATTTATTCCCCATAGTGGCTATTGAACCCATAACTATTATGTTTCCATTCAGACACTGTACCATGTTTACTTCTAAGAATAAAACGTAAACCAATTATTTTTTTAAGCATAATTTAATAAAATTTATTTTGGAATTATATATCCTGGGAAATTTGTTACGTCCGTTACATTCGTTTCAGATGCGAAATGTTGCAAATGGATATAAAAGGAAATTGCGACGTCAAAATGTGAAATAGACCGATATGAATTTAAGTACTCGTGCAATTTATTTAAAAAAAAAAATTAGCTTCACCCTGTATCCCGCACACAGCAGGGTAGGCAGAGGGAACCTAGTGTTAAGATACTCCGTTCCCCACTTTCTGCCGAATTCTGGAGGCATTGCGTGTTGAGTGGCAGAACTCAATACCGCGCTTAACCTCGACACCAGAGCGAAGAAATGGAAATATAAATTTAAGTAAATATTTACTCCTCGAGTGGGGATCGAACCCACAACCGGTCGGTTTTGCAGTCACACCTCGTGCCGCTGCGCCACGACCGGCCTCAAATTATTTGCCCCAAAATATTTTGCTCAGATGTTTCACTAACCAATTAACGCTGGTTTTTAGTTATTTTACTATTTAGGGTTCCGTATCCAAAAGGGTAAAACTCTATTACTAAGCCGCCGTCCTTTAGGAACTTTTCTTCCGTCCAGGAACTTTTTGCTCATCAACCATGATGAAATTGAGCGTTGAAATTTTCACAGATAATATTATATTTCTATCACCGCTATAACAATAAATAATAAAAATAGAAAAAAATATATCCCCATATATTTTTTCATCTCTCATAATATACAATTAATGTGATTTTTCAATCACACTTGGTTGGTTTTTTAGGGAAAACGTGTGTATAAAATTTGTATGTACTGGTATTTGAACCTATGCTGTGTTGATCTTGGTCTCTTGGTTATCAAGAGGTGCGGATTAAATCCCGTTACGTTAAATTATATTAAAAATGTTAAAATTATTCTATTTTACTTTCATATATCTTTGGAAACCCTATACATTGTTATTTGGCTTTATAATATTGTGTGAATTGGTTATTTATACAAATAAAAATATAAACATGTATATTCTATATGGGATTGAAGTCAAAAATCCTATTTAGAAAGCAGTCATTTAGGTCAGTGACTTGACAAATGAACTATTTAAAATGAAAAAAAAAACACCTAAAATAATTAGATTTTATATATCGACTAGCGGGCTGCTCGCGGCTTTGCCCGCTTGAATTACATGATTATTCATTTAAGAAATATAAATATTACAAACAGCCTTAATTATTAATTAATTGATTTGGATAAGTACTCACAATATTATTTGTAAAATAACTTATATTAGCTCCTGTACAGTTTTTAAATTAGTAACATATATTATTAGTTAAATATATAATTGGTATACAGAATATACATAGAAAGCACGTTTTTAGACATTTTTATATAATCTATAAAATAATCAACATTTTCGGGCAAGTTCAAGTCGTACTCATGCCCCGAGAGTTTTCGTACCAGTTTCATGAAAGGAGATACACCAAAAGAATAACTAATTAAGTTGTCATTTTGTATCAATTTAAGTACAGATTAAAATTTGTACTTAATGGTTTTTTCTGTGACACAAATACAAATAAGTAGTCAATTTTTGAAAAATAATTTTGGAATTTTCCTTTATACGTGCCGTAAGTTTTAACTTCTTAACAAATTTCGAAATTGTATATCAACGGGAAGTACCCTATAGTTATGATAGAAAATGCGACAAAAAACAAAGCATAAACTCTCATATTTCATCGTCATTTGATTGCGATGATTTAGAAGATAGATTTTCGTGCTCTAAGGGAATATAGACTTGAACATTGAGGTATCTAACCTTTAACCGATCTTGTACAAAATAGTCTTGACAGACGGACAGACGGAGAGTATCAAGATTCGTTAGTACCTACTATTTTTGTCAATAGATAGCGTTACTTGTATCGATTTTTTACTATCTCAAATATTAACTTCTAGAAAACTCAAATACTTATATCTTTTGATAGAGTGAAGCAATTACAATGAAATAAACACTAAAAGCTACTTTGATTCATTTGTAATTTTTATGTATAAAAGTTGCTTAAATTTATTGTGTACTTTTTACGTGATACGTATTTATATAAACAGACAAACAAACAAACAGATAAACAGACAAACAGACAAAAATTCCAAAAAAGTAGGAAATGGATTCTGTTAATTATCCTTTAACACCCTGGCAATTTTTTTTTTAAATATTTTCAATGTACAGAAACGACTTTTCTACAGATTTATTATAAGTATAGACTACATAAAGTCATACTCAATATTTGTTTTATGTTCCTTATAAAACATTCAAAAAGTATTATAAAAATATTATATAATAGTTCAAGGCACCAAAATTGTCGTCTAGAAAGCTTCAAACATTAAAGAATTTTAATTTTAGTTGAGGTATGTCCAAAATAAAACAAAGCGGAAGCATTAAGCGACGTCTTGTCGAAAGGCAAGAAGTAAAAAAACGTATTTAGGTCACTATGTTCTCTATACTTTGGTAGAAAAAGAGCTTTTACTTATAAAA
Organism: Heliconius hermathena; assembly: GCA_013403705.1. NCBI lineage: Eukaryota > Metazoa > Arthropoda > Insecta > Lepidoptera > Nymphalidae > Heliconius > Heliconius hermathena. The sequence continues at coordinate 27,101 of JAAIXJ010000952.1, read as the reverse complement.
TACTCGTACCAAGTAAATATAAATCGCTACAAAGATTTTAATGAGAAATTGTTATTATTAAAACCAATCAATGAGCTAATCATTTAATGCCACGGGCAATTAGGCTATTTCAAACAACTGTTTTCATCAGCTTTATTTTTTTTCGTTTGTTAATTTTATTCGAATTTGAACCTTGCATAACGTCAGCATCACCACTCAATCTCAATCAATCAAAAATCAATTCATACAAAAAAACCAGATGGTTAGAGATTTCGATCTCTGCTTGCCGCGTGATTTAAATGCATTTTATGTAGAGCGGCGGAACTTAACGCTGCGTTCTATCTTCAATTATTGAATATATAATATCAATACTTTTCTAATAATTAACGTTTATAAAAATATATCCAAAACAAATATAATGAAACGATAAACACACAAAATATAGGCCCGCGATATTAGGACAGAGCCATCTAAAGCGAGCGACCCGTGAACGGTACTGCGATTCCTCTAATTTATGAGTGGTAATATTTTTGCTCGAGCACGCTACCTGAACTCGGCAAACGGTCTCAACATACTTGTAATGCTTAAAATATGACATATTCCTTCAGTACTTACTGTATTTTTCATAATTGAATTGTACGACGGCGTATGTTGAGAAGAATGTACGGTTATTTTGTAAATAGTGTATTGTTTCTGTGGCGTGCTGTGCCTCGCATGTTATATTTGTATTATAATTATATTTTGAACCGTTTTTTAGCTTCACGCTGTATCCCGCACATAACAGGGTAGGTAGAGTGAACATAGGAGCCTAGTGTCAAGACACTCCGTTCTCATTAAGATACTTCCCTCCCCCACTTTCCGCCCTATTCTGGAGGCATTGCGTGTTGAGTGGCGGAACTCGTCGCCGCGCTTTGCGTCGTTACCAGAAAATGAAAATATTAAATATATAATTTCCTCGAGTGGGAATCAAACCCACAACCTATTACTTTTACAGTCGCACGCTTGTGTGCTTCTGCGCTACGATTGTCCTTCTATATTTAATACGTTTGTCAATATTACAATAATTTATTCCTGCGTATATCTTTTCTCAACAATCATATAATGGCCTTAAAATATCTTTGGAAAGAATCTTCTTATTGAATATTGTAGAAGGCCGAGTAAATTCGAATAGAGTTTATCGTTGAACTAGTTTAAAGTCATGAAATAAGGTCGTCCGTAGAACTTTGAAAACTCAGTGAAGCTTATAACTTAAAGTAGAATCTTATTATAGTATGAGTGCCACATATGCCACATAAGGTATAAAAAAATATAATTATAAAATATATTTTATCCAGCGTACTACTAAACTAAATATATTCCATATGATAATTATAAGTTTCTAGAAATCTAACATTATATTTAAAATTATATTAATGTCAAATAAAATTACACCGTTAAATATTATTTCATAATCAGCAGAGTTAATAATATGAAAACTTTACCTATAATTATAACGACGTAATAGCACAATGAAAGTGTAAATTAATAGGGTAGCGCGGATGGGAAATGCAAAATCAACACCATATTCCGATAACGTGGAAAATTCTAAAAGTACGTGCTCCATATAAGAGCACTACAGTTTTATTAAAAGCTCAGCTTACTTTGTGGGTATCAAGTAAATAGATTCAAGTAAATTTTATGTTCAGTAACAATTAATTCAAAGTAATTACAACCCTTTGTGTTGCTATAAGATAAGTAATATGAACATTTGGCCTCATTAAGTCGGCAATCACTGTTCCTCTATCGGATCTCAGCCATTAACATCTTACAAGTGTCTTAAACACGATGTATGTAATACCTAGGCGTATATTATAATAATCTATATCTATATCTATGTTTATAACAAAATAGTGATGAATCGGTGTATGTACATAAAAGATGTATAATAAAAAATCTTTAATAAATCGATGGCATATATATTAATAACGTAATAGAACCAAAATCTATGATTATGTTAGTTCACGCTAATTTCCAAAATGGCTTAACCGATTTAATTACAGTTCTCACTATTGTATTTTGGCAAGTTCTCATTAATATATATTGTTTGTTTTATTTCAGTCGGCTTATAAATAAAAAAGTTGTATATACCATTTTAAAGAATGTTCTTCGACAAAATTACTGTAAATAACTGTTCTACTGAAATAATTGAAACTTAACTATTTAACATGAGCAAAGTTATTGTGTAAAATTTATCAATATTTATCAAGCGTGTAAAGAAGCGGGCGGGTCGCTAGTCTTCTTCCTGGTTTGCCTTCCTACTCAACTTACTCAACTTTGCACAGTCTTTAGCGTCCTCGTTGCTTAGACCGTTGGATCACATGTCCTGCATCACGACCTCCAACCAGTGCTTCCTTGGGCGTTCGGGAGATCTCACTCCAGGGACTGATATAGCAAGGCATTTGCATCCGACCCAGTTCTTAGACCAGCGCCTAACATGGCCAAGCCATCTGAGGCGACGCTCTTGGACCTTATCCGCTTCGTCACGGATTCCAAGAAAGACAGACCGCGTTACGCCGCACATCTTCTACTCCACTATCTTCTTCATTTCCGTGACGTGAAGTTTCTGAGTGTGTTCAAATAATGCTGATCAGCATTCGTCGCCGTATAAAAGAATCGGTCGAATGATGCTCTTGTATATTATAACTTTGAGATTTGGCGGTATCCTATGATCGCAGACCACCCGCCATTGGGCCCGGGGAGCGCTTGTCCGCTGCCTTTTTGAACACTCCCCCTTCTCATATGTACCATCTTTCCAGTGTTCTTGCTTTCTAGTGTGCTATTTTTTCAGTCTTCAAGATATATCAGTATGTAGGCCGATCGTCGCGCAGGGGCACAAAATGTGACTGTAAAATCGACTGGTTGTGGGTTCGATCCCCACTCGGGGAAATTAAGTATTTATTTACATTTATATTTTCATTTCTTCGCTCTAGTGTCGAGGCAAAGCGCATTGAGTACGACGATCGACGTCGAGTTCTGATTTTTATTTTTCAAGATAGTTTAAAAAAACCCAGTGAGCATACCAAGAGTTCAGCAACTCCTGGAAGTTAAGTCCCAGTTTCTACCTGTCTCTATTCATTATAGCGGTGGATGGCGATTTTTAAATGGAGCGACTGTCATTTGACCTCTCAAAGGGGTTTTCCCTTTGTGGGGAAAAACCGAGGGGAGAGGAATAGGACAGACAGAAAAGTGGGAAGGATAGATCGAAGGGGAGGAGAGGAAAAAGACGGGGATTAAAAGAAGGGGATATTATTTTTATGGACTGGATGGAGATATAACAAGGGGTGGCTCGAGGATCCGGGGTCGCGAACTCGTATGTCTAAGAACAAATATCGGACAGACAAACATCGTCAGGGCACTCTCTGAAAGTAGATCGAAATGGCGCGAAAGTATTCGTAATATTATATAATACAATGTCGTGTAATCTCTTTTAAGATATAGACAGCTCTATAATCATTTGTAATACATACGTCTTATTAGCATATTTATAGATTTTCACAGGTACTGTTTGCTTTTAAGTGTTTTTAGTGATACTTTGTATTTCAACTTCTTACAAATTATTGATATTACAAGTTTATTCGATGTGATCGATGCCTTATTGTCATCTAAGTTTCTTTAAAAAGAAAAAAAAGTATTTTGTATAAAGCTATAAGTCGTTACTGTGGTTATCAAAAATATAATAGACCTTAATATACGTACATTAAATAAGTTCTAATTGCCTTATATTTAACACTCAACATATAATTATTTAAAATTTTGTATAAAAATTTTATATATTTTTATACTGGGTACCAATTTAATTCAACAAGGTAAAAGAGACAATATATGTATATTTTTTTTGGTAATATTGGATTGTACTGTACTAAATATATTACGTTATGCATATTGGTGTACACATTTTGTAAAGTATTTAGGTATAAAGATTTTAAGTATTGTTATTATTGTAATTAGGTTCTCTTCCGAACTGCCAGTGAATGTGGGTTAGATCATATTAGAGATTTTTTTTTGTTTGTTTTGTATTATTTTTGGTGTTACTGTACACAGTAAATATATTAATACATTGAAATATTTAAATTTTAAATTTAACTATTATCTTATTTCATAGTCTTTATTTATTTATCACTTTTATCTTATTTGTATTTATTTTCATATTATTCTATTATTGTTGTAAGTATATATATTTTTATATAGACATAGATATATATATTATTTATAAATTATGTCAGATATTGATGAAACCTTAAAAGACAATTATTTTTCATGTTCCTCGTCTGAAAGTTTTCATAGTGTAACAACAGATAGTAGTGATTTTGTAACTAGTAATTTTTCATTAGATTGTAAACTCCAATCATTATTTAATGTGAGCTCTTGCTTGAATCTGGTGCACATCAATGCTCAAAGCATACCAGCACAGTACACCGACCTTCTTGTGTCGTTTAACAATGTACCTGTCGATTGTATTCTGGTCTCCTTCCTTCTCTTCCTTCTGCTCCTTATTCTATTTCCAACTTTAATCTAATTAGAAATGATCGTGTCAATAAAGGAGGCGGTGGCATCTGTATTTACCTTAATACTGATATATCATATAAGATCTTACAACATTCTCCCGATGAGTACTCTGCCAGTTTGGAATATCTTTTTCTTGATATTAACTGTCGCCATACTAAACTTCTTCTTGGTGTCGTTTATAGCCCCTCCATGAATATTAATTATTTCCATACCTTTGAAATAGTTCTTGAAAACCTTGTCTCTTCTTATGAACACACAATCATTATGGGCGACCTGAACACCTGCCTTCTAAAACAAGACTCCAGAGCTAAAAGGTTACAATCTTTAATGACGTCTTTTAATCTTTCGATGCTTACCCTCTCTGAAACACATTTTCCTCCAAATTCTGATCCCTCTTTGATTGATATTGTTGTGGCTTCCAAGCCTGAGAACGTACGTATACATGGTCAACTCACTGCCCCTTTCTCGTACCATGACCTCCTGTTTGTAAGTTACAGTTTAACACTACCTAAGCCAAGGGGTAAAATGTTAATGCGTCGCAACTATAAGCATATTAATTATGACTCGTTTGCTTCAGATGCATCTTTAATGGATTGGTCTCATTTATTATTATCTTCTGATATAGACAAAAAAGTTGAAATTTTTAATAATAATTTACTGACTTTATTTGACGCTCATGCACCACTTAAACCAATCCGTATTAGACGCCCGCCTGCTCCTTGGCTAACTCCATCCATAAAGATGATGATGAAAAAACGTGACAAAGCCAAGAGAAAGTGCAAGTGGTATCCGAATCCCGAGAATGTTGATGTCTATAAAAAGCTGCGAAATCGGTGTAACAGATTGTGTAGAGATGCAAAACGCCGGCATATAACTTCCTGCATTGACAATTTNAATGGCTGGCAATCCATCTCTTAATACTTTTAAAAGCAGATTAAAACAACATTTTCTTAACCTCGATTAGAATTTTTATATTTCGTCCATTTCTTTATTATTTTAATATTCTTTTTCAATGTCTCTATATTATTGTATATATTTATGTTTTTGTATGTTTATATAGTGTTTATATGTTTATGTAAGTATAATTATATTGACTAATATTAAGTATATTTGTATGTAGGTTTATTATTATTATTACCGTAATATCTAAATACCGCACCCGAATCATTTCTTTTAACATCTCCTACATTCAAGGGTTTCTGGTAGAGATCTCTATTAGAGATAAGTTATCCTTTGTACACATTATTTCTGTTTGTTATATGATTTCTGAGGCCAATCGTGGCACAGGGGCACAAAGTGTGACTGTAAAACCGACTGGTTGTGGGTTCAATCCGCTGTCGAGAAGATGAAATATTTACTTAAATTTATATTTCCATTTCTTTGCTCTGGTGTCGAGGCAAAGCGCGGCGTTAAGTTCTGCCACTTAACACACCTCCAGAATTCGGCAGAAAGTGGGGAACGGAGTGTTTTAACACTAGGTTCCCTCTGCCTACACTGCTATTTGCGGGATACAGCGTGAAGTTGTTTTTTTCTTATATTGAAATTAATGTGATATAAACCATATTACTCAACCGAAACCAGACTTTATTTAGACATGCTCCTTATTTCGACTAAATAGAAACTACTAAACCAACACGAGCTTAAAAATAGAAAGATTCACAAAAATGTATCCCAAAGGAGACGTCGCGATAAAAAATGAACGTCCGAACACCCAAAAACTATTCAGAGAAATGTATGAGGGGCATTTTGAATTCACTGTAGAAATATATTGGTAAGGTATGGTATACAATTTATGTATATTTTTATTTACACAAGAATTGTTATGTTGTATATAGATATGTATGTATTTTATACGCTTTTTTAAATATAATGAAAGGATTATATATTCATTGACTTATAGTGTATTAAGTATGTTAATGTTATTAGAGGTCAGTCGTGGCGCAGTAGCATGAAGTGTGACTGTAAAACTGACTGGTTGTGGGTTCGATCCCCACTGGAGGAAATGTAATATTTACTTAAATTTATATTTCCATTTCTTCGCTCTGGTGTCGAGGCAAAGCGCAGCGTTGATTTCTGCCACTCAACACGCAAGGCCTCCAGAATTCGGCAGAAAGTGGGGAACGGAGTGTCATAACACTAGGTTCCCTCTGCCTACCCTGCTGTGTGCGGGATACAGCGTGAAGCTGATTTTTATTTTTAAGTATGTTATTCACGCTGTATCCTGTACATAGCAGGATAGGCAAAAGAAACTGAGGTGTACTTGTGGCAAATCTAGGATAGAAACGTCTTTAAAACTTCTCCCGTAAAATTAATTTAATTTTTTTTATTATTTTTTATTGTTAAATTTAGTGTTATTTGTGAAAGTCTCTGATATAGACTTTTCTACTGTTAATATTATATTCAGTTCATTAAAATTTGTGACTTTAAAATGTTTGTGCAGTTTCATTCGTCAGCTGTCATCGCGCAAGTAATGAAGTACATTTTAAATTTTAATACCATCACAGGGGCACAAAGTGTGACTATAAAATCGACTGGTTGTGGGTTCGGTCCCCACTCGAGGAAATAAAATATTTATTTACATTTATATTTTCATTTCTTCGTTCTGGTGTCCAGACAAAGCGCGGCGTTGAGTTCCGCCACTCAACACGCAATGGCTCCAGATCTCGGCGGAAAGTGGGGAACGGAGTGTCTCAACAGTAGGTTTCCTCTGCATATTCTGCTGTGTGCAGGATACAGCGTGAAGCTGATATGGTGATGGGAATCCACGACCAGTCCCGTTGACATTCTACCACTGACTTTACCACAGCCACCTAAAGCTGAAAAACAACATATTATAAATTTTACTAATCTCTCCGGGAACACAGTCAAATTCTTATTTTATATTGTCAGCAGTTTTCACAGTGTAAGCTAAGTAGTGATATTTGAGGATTAAGGAGCAAATATAATAAAATTTTTAATAAACTGTTTTTTTTTAATAACCATGATTGAAATTAATAAATTCTGAGCTATTTTGAATTCCATAAAGTTATTTACATTATAACCATAATTAACATTAAAATTTACGAAAAAAAATTGATAAGTTTTCAATTTATCTGCTTTCATGTTTTAATTTATCAACATTCATTCTATAAATATTTAATACTCTTCTCATTTACCTTTCATATAAACATACCATCTCAAAGTTTCATTGCATCTAACGGAAAAATGTAGTTATTCCACTAAAACGTATCTCTTAGAAAGGTAACTTATGACACAGATTCTAGTAGTTTTTTATAGAGCCTTTAAAAACAAAATCTTTGGTGTATGTAATACCAATACTAGTAATACAGAGTTACTATTTCCAAAGACAATAATGACTCCATGTAATTTTAAGGACTATATAAGTAACGTTGAAATAATTAAAATATAAAATAAAATTTAAATGTTTAAGACATTCCGTTGCCCATATTACTTACCGCCGAATTCTGGAGGCATTGTGTTTTAAGTTGCGGAACTCAACGACGCGCTGTGTCTCAACACCAGAGCGAAAGAAAATATTAAACATTTCATTTCCTCCAGTGGGAATCGAACCCACAACCTATAGCGTTTACAGTAGACCCTGCGCCAAGACTGGTGTCTAGAAGCCTCTGCCTACCCTGGTGTGTACAGAATACAGCTAAAAACACTAAAAAATCTTTAATTTTTACATACTAACGAGATCCTTAATTCACGTGTAGAAAATTCTACAGCTAAAAATGTTGACTGTTCATGAATAATACAAAATGACACTACGAAAATGAAAACATTGACAGCAACTACACAAACATTTCTCGATACAAAGAAATAAAAACATGCTTGCAGCAACTTCTCAAGTTTGTTCTCAGTAAAATGTGATTTCCATTTGAGTAGTCCTTGTAAAAGATTGCAAAGTTTTAATACCTACACATGGCATCTTGCTTTTAAACTTTTTCATTACTAAAATCTCTCAAGATTCGCGCGGCATTTGTTTTGCTTTGTGAGTAATGTTTTACAGTGCTTTATTGCATTTTTTTGTCTTTTCTTGAAATTATAGAAAGAGGCTAGTGACACAATACTCTATTTTTTCAGTTTCACATTGTACCCCGCATATAATAGGGTAAGCAGGGGAAACTTAGAAACCTAGCGTTAAGTCACTCCCAATAAGACATTTCCGTTCGCGCTCTTATTACTAGAGGGAAAAAATATTATATTACTAAGTAATAATTCATTTCCTCCAGTGGGAACCCATATTCATTGCATTTACAGCAGCACGCTTGTGCCATTGTGCAACTACGGTGGTAGTGGTTTCTCGTTATGGTCTTTTTAAATGATAAACTGTGAATTTGGTCACAAAATTTAATGCCACATTCTGTTTAAATTGTATTTTGTAAAAGCATAATCTTGGTGAAATTAGAACCTACAATCATAATATTCGTCAGCAGTTCCGAATTTAGTTTGTCAAAAATATATAATATTTTATTTCAACACTTATTTCTTTTTTGTAAAAATTATGAATAGTAATATCATACACATAAATATAATAACTGAGAATAGTACATAAGTATTCTTAAACATTTTTAAAGTGTTATTCCACACTTAGGAAATAAAAATACTTCCAAAGAGGCGCGGGTTCAAATCGCGCTACGTTCTAATGTTAATACGTTTTCTTAATAACTATGGTACGTAAGTATTTGATTGTTGCGTTTGATAGCCGTAAAAATACAATTTATTATTTTAGCTATCATTAATCTAAGTACGTTTGTTTTCAATTCAAAAGGGAAGTGAAGATACATGATTCACAAAGTTTTAGAAACAAGTTCAAGGGTATCTGGGAACCTACTGTTAAGACACTCTTTTTTCATTAGGACACTTCTGTTTCCTATTTTCCGTAAAATTACTAAGGCATTACGTGTTGAGTGGCGTAGTTCAACACCACACTTTGCCTCTTTACCAGAGCAAGAAAAAGAAAATATTAAATATTTGTTTTCTCCAGTGGGAATCGGACCCACAAACTATTGCATTTACAATCGCACACTTGTGCCCCTGTGCCATGACTGTCCTTAGATAACCGTGAATATTTTATAAAGAAGTTCAGAGATCACAATAAGAAAACAAAGAACCAAATTATATTACAAACATTCATCTTTATGGACGATATAACCAGCAAAAAGCAGTTTCGGTACAACAAAGATGGAACAGCGCTCACTAAAGGTGTGTGATGAATGAGCCAGCGACGAGGAGTAGCCGCCCCGCGCCATTTCCCAAAGAAACATTCCCCGTTCCGCGATTTATGCTTTCCAGTCAGATTGCTGGCACGAAAATCCTTTAAAATACAAGCACTCTCGCACTTTGATATTCTGTTGTTACTTTTTTATTCACACTCCTATTTTATACGTAGGTAAAAAATGTACCTTCACAATGGTGTATGCATATATTATTTCACCTTCGCGTCTATGTTACGTTATATAGGTACTGGTTTTGACTATTTATTTCACATAGCGGTGTACGAGAACGTTTGGTGATAAATCACGTTTTCCGAGTCCTTTTTTTTCTGAGTAGAATGATGCTAAAAAGCGTAGATATTTTATATTAGAGAAGAAATCCTTATGTGATGTGAATTCACATGCAGCTCAAAAGCGGAATTATACATAATTATAAACAACAATAGGTATAGTATCTTCAGATTGTTCTATGCTCATTTATATTAATGTTGTTTTGTGTTGTTTGAAAATAATAATAATTGTGTTGTTTGAAAGTCAATAGACTGAGTAATTAATGAAACATTTGTATTAAGTTACTTCTTAATAGTTTTGGAGAAAAATATCTAAGAAACATTATAGTGATTTATTTAGAAAATGTATAAAAATATTAACGTAGCGGGACTCGAACCCGCGTCTCCTGGACCGACCGTTTCCAGGAGGTGTTACGTTCAAATTTTTATACGTTTTCTAAATTAGTATTTTTCTTTCTTAAGTGTGGAATAACACTTTAAAAGTGTTAAAAACATTATAGTTATTATCGATTTTGGCATTATATAATCAACTTGTAGAATATAAAAAAAAAAACTACAATAATAACGAATATACTACGACGTTCCACAACCAAACAAAGTAGAAGGAAAATTTGAAATACACACACAGATTTCTGTGCGGGAAATAACCATTTATTTTCCAAGTAGTAAATCAACAACTGCATGTTGAAGTAGGATGCATACGAATTTTTACAAGCATTCGTTACATCTAAGAGGGACGTATTCGGTTAAGCCAGATGAATTTATGTTAGAGTCGCGCGCCTTCTCATAAATTTGGCAATGTTATTTGCTGGAATGTATAAGAAATAGGTAGATTTAACAACGAAACACGTTGAAGAACGTCTTGGAAAATAATTAATTTTTACGAGTTTTTTCTACAAAAACAAATAGTGTTTATAGCACGTCTATACTCATTTCTCCGGACAAAAGAGAAAACGAAACGACGGCCTTAAAAATCACTGCTGCATAGCTAGATTAAGCAATTGAAAACTTTGACAGGAGGGTGAACAAAGGCCTCATTTCCATTTCACTCTTCGAGTCAAATAGTTTTTATTCGCAGCTCTTGCTTGATTTGACTATTCTGTTTAAAGTTAGCGAGCTAAACGCTATGAATTAAAATTATTCTATTTTAGCTAAAATTTCTATACGAAATATGTAATTTTAAATATTCTTTAGGAAAAATAGGTTTGCTAAAAAATTACACCTTCAATGATTACTTATAATTATTATGTAAAATTTATAACTATAAACAAAAGGTAGTCGTGGTGCAGAAGCAAAATGTGCGACTGTAAATGCGATAGGCTGTGGGTTCGATTCCCACTTGAGGAAACGAAATATTGAATATTTTCTATTCTTCGCTATAGTAAAGAGGTAAAACGCGGCGTTGAGTTCCACCACTCAACACACAATGCTTCAAGAATTATTTCGACTATATAAATTCATATTTTTTGAAATGTGTTCTATTAAATTTTAAAATAATATTTGTTTACGTTTGCACTTTTGAAAAATGTATTTATTAGTTATCAACAAAAACACAATAAAAAAATATTTAAAAAAACACGTCTTTCCTCTAACCACGGCTTGAAAATTACAAAAACGTGAAATGTACAAAAGTGAGAAGAATAAATATATTTGGGCCAACATTATCTTTATCACTCAACAGAGGAGGCCGACATGATACCTCGTTAGTCATGCCACAAGATTACGCCTCCCGCTATTAGCATTGACCCTCATCACGGTCCACATTTAAGTGTCATATTGCAATTAGGTCTTCTTCGACAGTAAATTGTAAATAATATGGAACATCTGTAGGTTCTTAGGAATAATAATATATATATTTTTATTTTGGTGTTACTACTACTTTGGTGGTACCTAACACGCAATGCCTCCAAAATTCGGCAGAAAGTGGGGAACGGAGTGTCTTAACACTAGGTTCCCTCTGCTTACCCTACTATGTGCGGGATACAGCGTGAAGCTGAGGAGGAGGAATTTTGGTGTTAATAACAAAAATATTCAGCAGGCAGGATTTAAAAGATGAGGTACGCCTATTCCTTTATCCTGGTAGGGTAGAGAAAGAAGCGTGTGAAAACCGGAAGAGCGCGGGTCGGGCTCGCCCACCAATAGTTCCGTACAAAAATTGGAGGTTTTTCTGAAATTCAGGCTTCGCTTAGCCAGAGCCTTTTATCTGATACCTCACTTGAATCACCCGTTATAATTTCGAAATAAGCGTTTTTACTTTTTAGGGCTATTACTTTTTAAGATTTAGCTACAAATGTTGACTTTTTACCCGACTTCTGTAAGAAAAGAAGGTTATCAATTCGACTGAACTTTTTTTTGTTTGTATGTTTGTTTTTAAAACTTTTGAGTGGGTGAACCGATTTTGATGATTTTTTTATTTGAAAACTAGTGCTTTCCGTGTGGTCTCATTTTTTTTGCTCCATTTCTGACAATGGTATCTATGAGAAAATCACACAAGTCTTAAATTTGCATTAGGTATATGCGCGACAAATTGACGAATAACTCAATATCACGCCAACTGATTCCGATGATTTTTTTTTATTTAAAATGTCCTTCAAGGATAGGTTAGTGAAAGTTTGGTTAGGTTCTCATTACGGGTTCTTATTGACAATGGTACCTGTGAGAACATCACGTAATTGTTAAATTTGCATTAGGTATGTGCGTGACAAATGGACGAATAACTAAATATCACGTCAATCGATACCGATGGTTTTGTTAAATAAAAATAATAAAAAAAAGATTTATAATTTTGAAGTCGGTGTCAAGCTAAATAATGCTACAACAACCTTACTACAATATCAAATTATTAAGCCTGTTGGTTTTACTTGGCACCGACTTCAAAATTATAAAATCATTTTTAATTATTTTTGTTTAAAAAAATCAAAGTACCTTTTATCTTATTTAATTTTTTTTTACTTTTTAGTTCTTTGCTTGAAGTCAGATTTTTTTTGTTAAAAAAATATTTTTAATTTTTTTCCTGAATTTATATTACCTGTAGACGATAGCTGCCAAATTTCGTAATTCTAGGTTAACCGGAAGTACTCTATTAATTTTGATTTCCTTTACAGTGTCAAAATACGCCTTTTTTGCTATATTTTATTTTTATTTTATTTATTTATTTAAGTAGACTATTACAGAGTATTAAGAAATTACAAATTCAAGGTGCAATCATAAACTCATTCGAGTTTTACCGTGCACCAGCGTCATCAAACATTTCTATGAGTAGAAACTTATTACAATAAATATGTATCATAATAACTCGCACTAAGAATAACATGTTTATAGTTACATCATTTAAAAGTAAAAAGTAAAAGAAAAAAAAAAAAAAACAACGAGGGTACATTTAAATTAACAATTATTTCTATTCAATAAACTAAAGACTTCGAGTGTATTAGCATATTCAGGTTGATTCATATATTATTTATTTATTGATGTATTGTTTCTTTTTTACATAATTTGTTTATTTAATTAATTTTCACACCATGCAAGTATTTTGTGCAGTCAC
>JAAIXJ010000952.1:1633-12327 GCA_013403705.1 Heliconius hermathena | reverse complement strand
GTATAAGAGACATGCTGTGAACATTCGATAACCAATAATACTGTATATATTACTTATTTTATCTGAGATATTAACTTCAGTTAGTATAATAACATCAACACTTTTGCTTGCAGACATAATACATTGTTCAAGTGACGTAAAATTTTTTATAATAGATCTAATATTAAGGTGAATACACAAGAGATTTATTTGCTTATTAGGAAGAAGGTTTAAAAAGTCGTTAATGTTTATACAATCTATAAATTCATTAATTTCATGCGAAAAATTAGCCATAATTAATTTTATAGAAATATATTAAATTACTTATACGTTTAAGAGTCCATTAAGCCACGTTGTTCACTATCACTTGTATGTCATTCATGGTTTTTAAAATATAAGTTTTACTTTCTTCATCTCTTCGTGCTCTTACGTACCCTTTCTTGAACCACACATATTTAAATTTTAGATTATTTTTTAGTTCCTGCTTAGCATTCCAAAAAAGTTGTTTATTTAATTTTGTCATTGCTTCCCTAATGTAGACGGTATTTATATTACTTTTATCCGTTGGATGTACATCGGATACCGTTAACTTTAACTTTTTAGCTGACGCAATCCATTTATCCCGTGTAATTTCATCTTTTAACTCGACTCTTATGTTTACGTTTTGGTCTTTTTTGCCATGCATCCTTTGGGTATTTTGTATTTCTTCTATAGGTAGATTCAGTTTCAATGCAACTTTTCCCACTATTTCTTTGGTCTTTTCATTATTGTAGTCAGGTATGTTTGCAATTTCAATAGTTTTTGAAAGTTTTTCTTGCTCAATTTCTTCCAAACGTTGTTCAAGGGCACCGAGGCGAGTTTCAAGGTTATTGTTCTTATTTGTCAGCTCTGTATTTTTGCGTTCAAGCATTTTTATGGTCTTCCTAAATGAATCTATACATTCTACAACTTCGTCTAATTTAGCGCTATGAAATTGTAACGATTCATTTAAATCACACATTTCTTTTTTGATAGCTTTTTCGACTTCTTTAGATATGTTACTTAGACTATAAAGGGCTATATGTTTTTTTAAGTAAATGTATTATAGAAATACGTTTTTTTTTTCAGGATATCATATCAACTCGATATCTCCAAGCGTTTCCGAGATCAAGTCTCTTGACAGACAGACACATAGACAGATAGATAGACGGACACCAAAGTGATCTTAAAAGGGTTATTTTTTTCCTTAAAAGGTACGGAACCCTAAATATGTGATAATATAAACCAATCTACAGACCTCTTTTGACCCGACTTGGTTCTAATATCTTGAGTTAGTCGGAGGCCTTGAGAAGCTTTTCAGTAAGATAATTTATTTCTCTGGCGTCGAGGCAAAGCGCGGCGTTGAGTTCCGCCAATCAACACGCAATAACTACCCTACTCAAGCGACCGATACGCAACTTCGCCCGCTTAAATTCGTTTTTATATTAAATTAAACAAAATATTAAATAAATTGTAGCCTCGTAATTGTAATTTTGATATGTAAGCTATTTATATTAATGTAAAATTTCATCTGAATCTGTTCTGTATTTTTTGCGTGAAGGTGAAACAAATATCCATCAACACAAATTTTCACATTTATAACATTAGCAAGACATAATGACGCTCAGAGGTGGAGGTGTTGTGTACGCCTTGACGATATATAGAAATGCGAAAAATATATTATTGGTGGACTATGACTCATTTCAATAGTACTTTTTATTAAAAATTTACAATATGTGACAGTCTGTTTTGGTACATCGATACCAGTGATGTTACGGTAATATTTTAGATCTAGTTAGATCTAGATACTAATGTAAATATAATAGTTAATATTGAAAGATATTCTAACCAAAAAGTATGATAGGTTTCTATGGATAAATAATTGTTTTAGATTATCAATTAGCTTTTTATAATATCATTTCCGGAGATTTTTTTTTAAATAATCTAATACTAACTTTTACATTCTTGTTGTTGTTCGTATTTATCACTATTTTATGCTTAGCGTTAGTCAGTGCTGTCAGTGGTGGCCTGGTGGAGCATAATCAAAATCCTGTCATAGCAAGTTTCATCTGCACTCCGCCTACATCGAATATTATTCAAAACTACTACATTGGATTGGGTTACGGCTTGTAACCTTTTTATTTCGCATATTCGAAAGTTTAGGTAACAGTTACGAAGGTTCATAACCATGCGTGAATTCGTTACATTTTACACAATATAATTTGATAGTCCTGTAAAAATCTGGTAATATCGTATATTGGTTGCCACAAATTGATTTTTTTTAAATAAGACCGTTATCGATAACCTTATTGGTTTTATGAATTAATGAAAACATTGAATACTTTATGTATTATCATCGAATATGCAATGGGTTAGATTTAACTGTAACTTTGACATTTGATAAATATATTACTTAACTACTAAAACTTATGAATGTTTATGAAATTTATAATGATATTTGAGAATGAATTACTAAAGGTAATTTTTTTTGTTTTTATTAAAATAATGCAGAATAGTAAAATAAAATCAATATGCTACTTTTCTATGTATTTAAAATGATTTCAAAAGTTCGTCGTGAATCTATTATATGTACTTGATAAATTAGGTGAAATAGATCTTATTTTAATTTCTTCCTCATCTAAATATACTTCATTAAAAGCTTACTTAAATGAAAAAGCAAAACTGTGTAAATTTACTAAGTTTTTTAACCTCAATTTTGTAATAGTATCTATCTCTCTAAAATTCTAGTGGTAAGGTCTGAACTTCGTGAAAATATTATGTTAACTTTGATAGAATCCAATCTTTATGAAAACTTGTAAACTGTGTACTTATAGACATCCCTACGTAGAGTTCTAGCTCAAGTTTTACCCGAAATGTAAGTTTTATGCTGCAACTTCCATATGTAAGTTTTACTTTTCCGTTTGCTCGTTAAGTCAAAAGTAACATTACAAGATTTTAAATATTTATTAGATACCTAAGTAGTTGTATTTTTTTTATTTTGTTATAATGAGTTTCTGTCCTAAACAGTGAGTATCTTTTTTGATCTATTAATAACTTTTAATGGTAAAATTTCGTGAGATGGATGTTTGTTCCACTTTCATGCAAAAACTAGAAAAAGAATTTGAATGAACATTTACAGTAATATAGTTTAAAATTCAGAATAACACATAGGCTAGAATTTATGCAAGAATATAGATTTTGTATAATTTGACTAAAATATAGACATAGGCAGCCATATAATATAATAAACTTCAAACGGGCGAAGCCGCGTTTGGGACTCTCGTATTTTAATAATGCAAATAATGCAAAACTAAAGTAGATTGATTGGCTGATATATTTGTATCTTTATTTAAATACAAAAAGTATGTTGAATATAAGCATGTTAATTCATGTAACCCTACATACTATCTGCTGCGTTCCGCAAATTGTTATTCTACACTAGTTTTACTGCAGTTTCATTTAACCTTCGGTAGGCAACACTTTATTCACATATATAAAAGGCAATAAGGGTGACTCTTCACCCTTTTATATAAAACAGCAGTGTGTAAGAAAATTTAAGATATTTGTTATAAGATCAATTACTTATAAAATTAAAAATATAAAAATAACATTCGACTGTATTTTTTTATGTTTATTACCTCAGAACTTTTGACTGGGTGAACGGATTTTAATGATTTTTTTAATTTGAAAGTTAGTGCTTACCGTGTGGTCCCATTTTTTTGGTGCATTTCTGACAATGGTATCTACGAGAAAATCACATAAGTCTTAAATTGGCATTAGGTATATGCGCAACAAATGGATGAACCATTCAATATCACGCCAACCGGTTCCGATGATTCTTTTTTATTTGAAAAGACAGTTTAGTGAAAGTTTGGTTAGATTCTAATTCTATAGGATGTGGGTGAAATTGAATAAGTTTGTTTTTTTGTTTTGGTAAAAACTGTACTTTAATAGTTATAAGAAAAAACTTTGTTAAAACTATTGTCAGAAGTGAGATTCCTCATCGTTACGTAAGTGATCACCACCGCCCACGACCATGTGCAATACTAGAGGAGCTATGGACGCGCTTTTTGACCCGAACCCAAGTCTTATCGACCTGGAAACACTGCCGCAGGTACGCCATTCCACAGTTGCAAAACCGCAGTAGTGAAGTGCCACGTGCCATCCAGATGATGTAGATTGTATTTAAGTTTGTACTGTGCGATTAGAGAATTCTGCAGCAGGTCAAACAGTTTCTCAGAACATTCTCTATGATCATTGCGGTAGAGAACGCACAGCAAGTAGACGTATCTACGCAAAGCAAAGTCACACATCATTGGATCTTCGACGAATCGAACGGCTCTACGTTGTATCCGATCAAATGGTACAAGCTGATACTGTAGTACACCAGCCTAGAGATGAGAACAGTACTGCACGTAAGGCCGAACCCGGGCCCTATACAGGGCCAATCGATATTTTGGCCTGAAGTGCCGTCTCGCTCTAACGATGTCCCCTAGTTTCTTTGAGTTTTTCTTTCAGTTTATTTGCAACTAATATAGTAGTAAAAATATAAAATCAGTTTCACGCTGTATCCCTCACACATCAGGGTAGGCAGAGGGAACCTAGTGTTAAGACACACTTTTCGCCGAATTTTGGAGGCATTGCGTGTTGAGTGGCGGTTAAAATATATAACAAGATTTGAAAAATAAACTCTTTAATTTTTTAAATTTAAATTAATTATAGAAATTAATAAACTTTGAGCGATTTTTAATTATATGAAAATTAGATTTTCCATTAAAATTTAGGAAAAAAAATTGATAAGCTTTCAATTTATCAGGTAAAAATAATATTTTCATTAATTAAATTAGGTTAATAAAATAATATTTTAATTAATTCTATTAAATATTAAAAGATCCTTTCATGTACCTTTCATATAAACACAGCATCCCAAACTGCTCATTGCTTCTCACAGAAAAATATACCTATTTCATTAGAATCGCTTCTCTTCGAAAGTTAATTTATGACACCGATTCTATTAGCTCTTTTCTTTATTTTAGTAGCTCTTTATAAAGCTCTTAAAAAAAGCCTTCGGTATATTATAATAATACAAATACAAGTTCTACAGAGTTATTATTTTGAAAGATAATAATGGTCCGATTTAAAAGTGCCTTTGATAAAAAAAAAATAAATAAAACCTATAATTTTAAATACTATTAAGATCTTCAAGCCACGTAAGAGTAAAAAAAATTGTACAAAACTAACAATTAACAGAAATGTTGACAGTGCATGAACAATACACAATGACACAACGAAAATGTAAACTTCGACAGCAACTACACAAACATACTTCGATGCAAAGAAATAAAAACATACTTACAGCAACTTCTCAAATTTGTTCTCAGTATTTTGTGATTTCCATTTCGAAAGTCCTCGTGAAAGATTGCAAAGTTTTAATACCTACACACGGCATCTTGCTTTTAAACTTTTTCATTACTAAAAATCTCTGAAGATTCTCGCGACATTTGTTTTGCTCTGTGAGTAATGTTTTACAGTGCTTTATTGCATTTTTTGTCTTTTTTTGAACATACAGAAGGAGTTTAGTGACACAATACTCTATTTTTTCAGCTTCACATTGTATCCTGCAGTGGGGGGAATCTGGAAACCTAGTTATTAGTAATAACTAGGTTTCCAGAGTTGAGTTGTTTGTTAAAACACTCACTCTATAAGCTTCTCTTCCGTTCGCGCTTTGTCAAGTTACCAGAGCAAAAAAAAAACTAATACACCTAAATAATAATTTATTGCAATGGAACCCATAACCATCGCGTTTACAGCTGCACGCTTGTGCCACTGTGACACGACGGCCTCTCTTTATGGTCATTTTAAATGAGAGACTGCGAATTTGGTCACAAAATTCAACGCCATATTCAGTTTAAATAGAATTTTGCAAATGTATAATTATGGTGAGAGTAGAATCTACAATAATTATATTCGGCATTACCTACACGCTAATTTTGAATTAAGTTTGTCAAAAATATTTAATATTTTATTTCAATACTTTTTTATCATTTGTAAAATTTATTATTATTAATATCATACACATAAATATATAATAATAACTTAGAATAGTTCATATTTGATTTTCGCGATATTAGCCGTAACAATATAATTTATTATTTAAACTATCATTTATCAAAGCACGTTTTCAAATTAAAAATGAAGTTACATGATTCAAAGTTAGAAACAAGACAAACATTTTTACCTTCATGCAGTATCCCGCACATAGCAGGGAGACACAAGGAACCTTAGAACTTAGTGTTAAGCCACTCTGTTTCCTTACACTGTTCACCTTATTTATACATCAGGACAATTCTGGAAGCATTGTTACTTAAGTGGCGGAATTCAACGGCGAAATTTAACTCAAAAGCTAGAAAAGGAAGGTATTATATATTTTTAAACATTTTTAAAGTGTTATTCCACACTTAGGAAAGAAAAATACTTATTTAGAAAACGTATAAAAATTTGAACGTAGCGGGACTCGAACCCGCGCCTCCTGGAAACCGACCAGGCGCTCTGACCATATGGCTGAACGTATGGCTTAGTGGTCAGAGAGCCTGGTCGGTTTCCAGGAGGCGCGGGTTCGAGTCCCGCTACGTTCAAATTTTTATACGTTTTCTAAATAGGTATTATATATTTTACTTCCTCGCTCACGCGTCATATGTTTGTGCCTGCGCCACATCTGGCCGCCTTATGTGATTATTGATTATAATTATAATGTGTTTGTCTTAGAGATTTTTCTCCAAAACTAGTCAGAAGTTAGATAATATAAATAACCAATTAACCGAACGATAAAATTACAGTAATGATACAGTATTGAGTCTACTACTGGCGCAGGAACAAATTATTATTATAAAATTATTTAAATTTATGTTTTCGTTTCTTCGCTCTGGTGCCAAGGTAAAGCGCGGCGTTGAGTTCCGTCACTGAATACGCAATGTCTCCAGAATTCGGCGAAAATTGAGGAACGAAGTGTGTTAACACTAGGTTCCCTCTGCCCTGCTGTGTACGGGATATAGCGTGAACCTGGTAATATTAGTAATAAATACAATAATAACAACCATATCACGACGCACCACAACCATACAAAATGGGAAATAACCATTTATTTTTCAAGTAATAAATCTACAACTGCATGTTGAAGCAGGATGCATACGAATTTTTACAAACATTCGTTACATCTAAGAAGGACGTATTCGGTTAAGCCAGATGAATTTATGTTAGAGTCGCGCTTACTTCTCATAAATTTGGCAATGTTATTTGCTGGAATGCATAAGAAACAGGTAGTTTAACAATGAAACATGTTGAAATAGGAACGTCTACGTCTTGGAAAATAATCGTTTTTACGAGTTTTTTCTACAAAAACAAATAGTGTTTATAGCACGTCTATAGTCGTTTCTCCGGACAAAAGAGAAATCGAAAGAGCGGCCTTAAAAATCACTGCTGCATAGCTAGATTAAGCAATTGAAAACTTTGACAGGAGAGTGAACAAAGGCCTCATTTCCATTTCACTCTTCGAGTCAAATAGTTTTTTATTCGCAGCTCTTGCTTGATTTGACTATTCTGCTTAAAGTTAGCGAGCTAAGCGTTAGAATGTATTAAACTAATTCTATTTGAACTAAAATATATTTCTATAAAAAGTGTATAATTAAAAATATTTTTATGGTAAAAAGGTGTGATTCAATTTCGTAAGAAATAGCACCTTCAATGATTATTTATAATTATTCGAAACATTGTTTTTTTTTTAATTTGTTCTATGTATTTATTATATTAAATTAATAACTATAAAAAGAATAGAAAAAAGTCAGTCATGGCGCAGGGGCATAAAAAGTGTCTTAACAGAATCTCATAATACTGAAAAAAAAGATTCAAATAATATTTATATGTACTTTTTTTTTAAATATATCTCAATTTTAAAATTTTAATATTTAATTAAATTTAAATCTTTCTCAAAAAAAATAACAAAAAACATTTTTATCCTCTGACCATTGCCTGAAAATTGCAAAAATGGGAAATATACAAAAGTAAGATATATTTGGACCAATACATATATTTGGATCAATATTATCTTTATCTTGTAGATTCTAAGGAATAATATATTTTTTGAGAATTTTGGTGCCAATAAAAAATATAACAGGATTTAAAAGATTGAGGTGATTTCCACTCGAAGAAATTAAATACTTATTATAATATTTAATTTTTTTCGCTGTTGTCTAGGCAAAGGACGGCGTTAAGTTCCACCATTCAACATTTGCCTTTAGAATTCAGCAGAAAGTTCCACGTGAAGTAGATTATGTGCGTGAAGCTGATACAAATATAACACGTTTACAGTCAGACGCTATCTTTAAATATAAAACTACAGGCACACGCTCGCTACAAGCTCGCTTTAAATATACCTAACCTATAATAGTAATAGTCGTATATAAAATAATTTACAGAATTATAAATTTAGAATTGTGAATTTTCTAATTCACAGTAAGTCACAAACTCATATACCATTTACACCATTTCGATACGCGGCACTCCGTTACTGTGCGGTTTCGTAGGAATTTCCACGCACCACACAACTGTGGAATGAGCTACCTGCGGCGGTGTTTTTAGGTCGATACGACTTGGGTACCTGCATAAAGCGCGTCTATCTACATCTTAAAAGCCGGCAACGTACCAGTAGCTCCTCTGGTGTTACACGGGGTCGTGGGTGAGCTCTACATCCAAAATAAAGTTATACCTCTAGATAGCTTAAGAATTAAAGAATTTGCTACAATAAAGGAGAACAGTGACGCATCGCACCCAGTATAAGGGGAAGCTACGCCATTTTAAAGTTATTTTGCTGCGAATCGAAATTTGCAATTAGTATAACTTTTGACTTGAAACAAAGTTACTTTATTTTTTATTCGTCATCTATCGTCAAAATCTATCGATTATATATAAAAGAAATAGTTTAAAGAAGTGACAATGTCTATTATAAGGTGTTTTAATAAAAAAATATTATCAAAATTATCTATAAATATCTATAAATATATAGACTTTTGTCAACAATCCATTCGGACATAAGTGTGATGTGTGTGTGCGATCGTCTATGGTTTCTGCGCAAACAACAGATAAACACTTACCGACTTACATCTCTTCCGATGCAATCGTCAACCGATCTGAATATGTGGCAATCAGCGACTTAAATGGAAAATTCCTGCCTGGCTTTGATCTGAAATCATATTGTAATACCGCTAAGAACAGACAAATTGCAACTGCATCATCAATAGCGGTGTCATCATCATCAAGTCGCAAAGCTGGTGAAGACGACTTCTCTGATTGTAACAGAGTTAACATTAACGTGGGAATAGTTGTAGGAAATTCATTTGATAATGAAAGATGCAAAAGCATATGATATATGTCTAGTAAACGCCAATGGCTTCTTCAAATTCGTACTCGGGTGTGTATATCCACCCGGGTACAGCGTTAGCAGAAATTGGACTCTTTATGTTATTCCCGATTACAATCATTAAATTACTTCATACTCAGCGAGTTTAATTTGTTATTTTATATTGAAACTTTCTAAAAAAATAGATAAAACCTGTATTGATTTTACTTTTACTAGAATTGACATTTGTGTAACACTATTCGACAAATTGAATATGCAAGATCAAGATTTTACACAGACCCATAATTAATAAAGTTATTTTGTAAAATAAAGTAAGTTTGTTTCTCAGAAATACTCACACACACTTGATTCAGTTGTTGTAATATATTAGGTCGTCCTTGACTTGCTTAATGGAGCTGAGGATACTGGCACACATCAAGAATACTCTTATTATCCCAAGCTTGAAGCGAAACTAAAGCAGCTTCAAGGTGATCGCCTTGTATTCTATCGTAAATCGGTTCTGTCAATACGCTTTCACTTGGCCTCAGTCACACAAACAACATTCAGAACTCTGTTATCCATCGTATCTTCTGTTTTATTCCTCCTCTATCATTCCACGTTGCTATTTGTAGCGCCATCCTCAATTTCCCATCGTTCTGGACAAAGCGGTTCGGAAGCGGTCCCCAACGCTGCTGTCGTCACCACCACCGCTGATGTGTCATCAGCGGGGACTATTGCACGTTGCCTTGGGGGAATGCTCTATCAGAGCGTTCTCGTTAGGTAGGCGTGGCGGATGGCTGGCATGGGTCGCTGTAGGCAAGCCATGGACCACCATGTTCCACCGTGGACTCCCATTATTTTATTATAAAACTAGCGGCTCGCCCACGGCTTCGCCCGCTTAAAATACATGATTACTAATTTAATAAGCACAATCGATTGACAACTATAATGACTTCTAATATGATTTTTTTTACGACATTATCGTCAAAGAATTTTTGATTGTTTTAAATAAAAAAATACGACCATTGTTGATATTTGATATTTATAAAATATACATAAAGCTAATTATGTATTACACGTATATATTTTTGTAACTTTATGTTCTTTTTACCTATATAATATACGTCTCATCATAATTCTAAAACTCTGTTAAATGTGCTGATGTCAGTGAATAATTTAATTTAGGTTGTAGGAGTCATAATATTCTTTGTAAAATAACTGTATTAATTGCATATTAACTCCTGTACAGTTTTTAAATTAGTTACATATATTATATGAACGAACCAACCAAAATATCTTTGTATTT